>JAPCYP010000136.1:600000-996079 GCA_035048595.1 Echinosophora koreensis
CCGTCTAAGCCTTTTTTACCCCCATTATGCAACATTTGGTGCATTTTTCCAAAGAATAAAAAGAAAAACAGCTTTAACGAAAAGTTGTCCTTTACTATGTCTGGTTGATCTGATTTTGCAGTTGCTGAAATATTGTTATGGAAGGATAAAAAGTTATCAGCTGCAATCTTAGCTGGGTTCTCCATCATTTGGTTTCTCTTTGAAGTGGTCGAATACCATTTTGTTACTCTACTCTGTCACATCCTTATAGCCATTATGCTCATTCTCTTCGTTTGGTATAATGCAGCAGGGTTGATCACTTGGTAATGTAATCTTAGACTTGCAATATTAGTTAATTAGTTAATAATTAATAACTAAACCCCCATTTTGTCATTGAAAGATTTCATAACATCACAATTTGGTCCTGAAAAAATTATTGCATCAATTTTGTTTTTGAATGATAATTTTTTTGACATTAAATAGTCTAAAAGTTATTGTGTGATGGGACCAAGTTAATGTCATTCAATGATCAAGACCTATTTTAATGACCAATTTGATATCACTAATATTTTGAGAACTAAATTGATGTTGGGAAAATCCTTGAATTACCAATTTGGGAGTTTACTCATAATTAATTTAAAAGCTTTGTTTAATATTTTCTGGAATGCATATCAATTTGTTGTGTTGCATTGCAGGAGCTGTCCTAGTATCTATGATCTTGAAATCCCAGAATCTACCTTTAGATTCTTCTATAAAAAATTCAACTGGTTCTTGAGGAAATTTTATGATATTTCAACTGGAAAAGACATGACACTCTTTTTTGTGGTATTGATAAACCATTTTTAATTACTCTTACGTCTCCAATTAATTAGGCATTTTCTTAATTGATTTGTTAGTTGACATGAAGTGCTTTAATTTCAGACAATCACCGGTCTCTGGATCATGTCAGCAATTGGGACTTATTTCAACACTTTGAATCTTCTATATATCAGTAAGATCCCAAAAACAAATTATCATGTCATAGTCATCAAGTTTATTATTTGAGCCTAATTAATTTTTAATCCTTCTATATATTCTTTTATAGTGTTTCTCTGCCTGATGGCCCTACCTCTCATGTATGAGCAATACGAACATGAGGTGGATTATCTAGCAAGCAAAGGCAATCAAGACGTGAAGAGATTGTTCAAGACATTGGATTCTAAATTTTTGAATAAGATTCCAAGGGGACCTGTGAAAGAAAAGAAGTTCAGATGAAGTTTAGATCTGCCATTCAAGAAATAAGATACACAAGCAGCATTTGCTTTAATTTGAGCAAATATGTTTCCTGTTAAGTATGTAAATGTGAACAACAATTCTTATAAGATTCTTATCTCAACGAAATGGAACTATGGAAGTAATTGAAGATTCATATTGTATTTAAAATATATCAATTAACATTTATGATTCTTTTGGATGTTCTGATAATTGAAGTTTATGTTAGAACTCAAAAAGTATACTTACAGCATCTCGAACATTCTTTACATACGTGGATAGCAATATTTTATTAAGAGTCACTACTTTAAAATATGGAATAAACGACCAGATTTAACGTCTGTTAAATAAAAATTGATGTTAAAAATGACTCGATGGCATAATCGTAAATAATTGGTTCATTTAAATCATTTTTAATGTTTGTTATTTAAACAACAGACATTAAAAGTTTGAGTGTCACTTTTAACGTCTGTTTTTTAAACAACAAACATTAAAGTTTATCTTTACGTCTGTCATTTAAACAACAGACGTAAAAGATGAACTTTAACGTTTGTTGTTTAAACAATAAACGTTAAAAGTGATACTCAAATTGTATAACGTTATGTCTCGCGTCTTGCTTCATCACTTTCACTCTGCCCCTTTCACCCTTCTCTGCCCTAACCCTTTCTCTCTCGTTTGATCACCACCGCGAGCTTCTCTCTCTAAGGTACTACCTCTTTCTCTCTCTAAGCTTTACAATCTCTTTCTGTTGTTTGAATATCCCTAACTCTCCGGTCGTCTCTCTCTGTCCCTCTCACTCTCAGCCACCACATCGAACGACGGCCACCAGTGGAGAGCCAACACCGAGCCGTCGCACCACCACTGAGCCACTCTTCTTCTCCTCTTTGTGAACGCGGTAACGCTCTAAACCCCCAAATTTCAGTTTTGCTTTCTGTCATTTTGGTGATATCAAATCTTCCTGGTTGTCATCAATGTAATACTTTGAGAAAGAATGCTTCACGGGTTGTTTTCTGGGAGAGGTCTTTAAATATATGGGTAAGGGTGAAGGTGGTCCAGTGGTGTATTGGGGTTGTTCTTTGGTGCAGGGTCTCATGAATTCAAAAATCATCTTTCTTGTTGTGCTGAAGTAAAACAGTTGTATGGAAAAATTGTATGGGAAACTTCAAGTTGGGATTTTAATGTCGAAGGATGATCAAACAAGGTGGATGCAAAAATATTTTTCCTTTGTGGCTGAACAAATGATGTTGTTTTGAATTGGAATGTCAAAGTTCGTTGTTGATTATGAGGCAATGGAGTAGAATAGAATATGGGGTTGACTTACTAAGGTTGAGTGTTGCAAGTGTTATCATGTTTTGAATTCTGGTTTCTCCTGGTAGTGGTGTGAGGGTTAGGTACACTTCAACCACTTGGTAGTTTCAAGCCAGTGGTTGAACATTTACCTTGTCCCATACTTTGATACCTTTTGTAGTATTTGTAATATGGTTGAGTACACTTTGTACTCTTTTATATAAAATCAGTTGCTTATATAAAAAAAAAATTCCTGGTTTTATATTTGTGTACCTTTGGTGTTTGCTGCTACTTTGATACCTTTGAGAAAAGTTTGGATTTTTTTTTCTGAAATGTAATGTTTGTTTAAATTCCAGCTAGTTAAACATTTAAGTTCAATGTATAATTATATACTTACATAGATGATTCTTGACATAAGTTACAAATTTACAGTATGTAGCTTTATGAATTTACATACTTATAACACCCCGTTTTTCATTAAGCACTTCTATGTTTGTTTGATAAGTCTTTAGGACTTAGTTTAGAGTTGTTGTTGAAGGGCTGAGTGTGATTTCTAGGCTTAAAATCCCTTTCTGGTATATGAGCACGACCATGCTCATGTCCAGCACGCCCGTGCATGAGGCACATGTCTTGTGGCTGCTTGACCCACAAGCACGGCCGTGCTCAATAGGAAAACGCGTCTCGTTGACGCTGATGTAAGCACGATCGTGCTTAGTGGGGTGCACGACCGTGCTCGGGTTAGAATCTATAAATATAGAGAAAATAGCGAGGGTTACGAGTTAAACCCTTTAAATTGGCACTTTAGGCAATCCTAAGTGTGACGGCAGTCTCTCCCTCTCTTCCCCTTTGAACCCAATCAATTTTTGGTGTTCTTGCTCTGTTTGGGAGAGTCAATCATGTGTTAGTGCCAATTATCAAAGGTAATGGTCTTCCCCTCTTATGTTTCCTTTTCTTTTCTTTGAATTGGGAACTAATTGGTTAACCTGTTTGTGTTGGCCAAGGCTTGAATCGTTCGTCGAGCCGAATCGAGGGAACCGGTTAGAGCTTCGTTGGTTAAAAGGAGGAATCTTCATACTAGATATGGGGAGAAGGGATAGTATGAGTATGTAGGCTTGGGGGTAGCATAAGACGAAGGGTTCCCATGACCCTTATTTTTGATAAAATGCTTATGTGATTATTGGTTGATAACATGAATTATGTATGTTTAATTGTTTATGGTATGAATGTTTAACATGTCTATCTTGGTGTGTTTGATGTAAATGATGTTGTTATAACATGTGGAATGTTTGATACCATGTTTGGATGTTTTATCATGAATTGGTTGATGGTTGTTCGTTATGAACATTTAAAAGATAAAATGATGTTAAAATCCGTAAATGATGATAAGGGTGGTTTTTCCTCTTTTGCTTATAAAATTGAATGATAGTAATGAGGGTAAGGATTGTGCCTAAAAGGTTTAGTTAAATACCCTAGGGATTGATCTATGAGTGTTTAGGGACAATTAGTATGAAACTGAGATTAAATGACTAATTTCCTGTTTCTATAACACATGAAGATTAAGCTAAGGACAATGAAATTAACGTTTGAAGATTTAGTAAGAGCCAATAGGTTTAATCCATTAATTTACCCCAAGGGTTTGGGAAGGGTTCCTGACCCTTTCTGCCCAGACCAGCACGACCATGCTTCAGGTAGCACAGTCGTTCTTAATAAGGAGCACGCTCGTGCTCCAGTTCAAAATTCAAACAGGGCGCGCTGCTTAAGTATGCCCAGGCTTAACAGTCAGCACGACCGTGCTTGACTAAAAGGCCAGCACGCCCGTGCTGAATGGGGAGCACGCCTGTGCTCCTCTGCTCAGAACAGAAAACAGAACATAACCGAGATAGGGGTGTTTTACCCCAAATGTCTTAAATGATATAATAAGACACCCAACAAACATGAAGACAAAAGACAGGTGATAAGATATCGTACCTTGGTAGCCGAGTGGCCAAGGGGGCCTTGATGCATGATGGTCAAGGTGGTAATCTCTAGTGCTTAATGGCTAGAGTGTTAATTAAAGATGATGATATACCTTGGTAGCCTAGTGGCTAAGGGGGCCTCAATAGCCGAGTGGTCGAGGTGGTAATCTCTGGTGCAGAACAGCCAGGGTGTTTAAAAGATTAAAACGATGAAACGTTAACGATAATCCTCGTGGTCGAGGTGTTGATAGTGATAAAACTTGGGTAGCTTAGTGACCCAAGAGGAGGTGGTGGTTGTGTTTGTGTGTTACGTTGCTCATGCATTCATGCATCAAAGATGTTAGTGGGGGGTGTTCATCATAGGGGAGGTCGCCCGAGAGTAAGGTGATATGGCCGTCCGCGGTGGCGCATCCGAGAGTAAGGTGCATCGGCTATCCTAGGGGTCTACCCAAGGTAAGGTGGATTGCCTCGGCGTTGGTGCCTACTGGCCAATGTAAAAATGTAACTCCGAAGTTGACATCCTGAGGTAGAATGGATCCAAATGCATAAGGGCGTAGTGGAGTAGCATTGCATCGCATAGCACGTTAAGTCTCTAAAATGTCTGATGTGCATTTCCCTAAGTTTTGATATAAACTAAACATTTGTTAATAATTTAATTAACCTTCATATTGGTTTCTAACCTGTCTATCCAGTGTGCAGATCAAAACAGTAAGAAGTCACTTTCTCACCTGTCTGCCCACGTAGATGACCACCTGTCTGGAGAAGCAAAAGTCAACATGTCTGCTGACTAGGATATTGACTTTTTGCATTGAAATTTCAACTTGTCTTCTGATAAGTTCTCATACTTGTCTGAGGTCCTTCGATGAGGAACACAAGTATAAAGAGCTTTTGAAAGTTGTCCCTTCGTATAGAAGACTCTGAAGCTCTCTCTTTCTTCTTCTCATGCTTATCAAGAAAGTCAGAAGGTCATTCTCACAAGCAACCTAGGATATCAGAAACGAAGTCCAGTTAAAGAATGTTTCCAACATGCTTTATTCCCTAGTACTCTTGGTTATTACACGAAAAGGGAAATATGCTCTGCAAAGTACAAAAGCATTTTGCACAACTCTGATTTGGCTACTACTTGATGCATAAAGCCATGATCCTCCGTGTTAGAGTACAACCAACGTTCCTATTGCATTAATGGCTGCCTAGAACGACTCTATTGCATTTAATGGAGTTCTGCTTTAAGCCAACGTTTGAAGGAATGTCTCTAACGGATCTTAAATGCTTGAAGACTATAAATACAGAAGTCATTGAAGATGAAGAATACACAACATTAAAGAGCCATTACTCTGCACATTTATTTCTTCATTCTTTCAATCTGTATTCTTCAATCATTTGAAGTTATTACGCAATCTTTCCTAAGCTTACATTTAATCCACCCTCTGAGTGAGCCTGAAGAGGCTAGGTGACCTGAAGAGGCTACGTGTGCAAACAATACTTGGAGTCTTTAACCTGATCAGTTATAGTGGATAAAACTTGGTGCTGCCAAGGACAGGACGTAGCTATTTGTGTTAAAGAGTGAACCGGGATAAATCGCTGTGTTAATCTCTCCTCCCTTAAACTCTTTAGTTGTTTTAATTATATTATCTGCTTTCTAACTAAAGGGGTTAAAATGTGAATATCAAACTTGTTTTCAATTTGTATGCTTGTGTGTTTTTCTGTTAAAATCACATCAGACAGGTCACCTGTCTGTGCAGTGCTTTCACACTTGTCTGAACCTAGCTTCTGTGTGCGAAAAGTTTTCAACTTTATTTTAATTTCGATTAAACACAATTCAACCCCCCTTCTCATGTTTATAGTTGTCTATTTCATAGCATACGTTAATGTATGATGTTATTTATCGTTATGATATATGCCGTGGCGGTGATAATATGATTGTTGTGATGCATGCTCGTCTTGCTAACTGTTTCCTTGCCATTATATTCATATTCATGTTTCTTACTCCCCATTGCTATGTTTTGTGTTTTGTTGCATGTATCTTTTATGCAGAAGACAACGAGCAGCTAGTGGAGGATCAACTCTGAGGAGCCAGGACTCATAGATAGGACTTCCTAGTTTTATGTTATTAGTTTAGTTTGTTTTCGGTTTGTATCCGAGGATATTTTCCGGATTTGGTTATACCAGCTCTGTATGTGACATCAAGGGTTGGGTTTGTTTTATGTTATGCTTATTTTATTTCTACATTTGAACTTGATACAATGTGGTATTCTCTACCCGTTATTTTTAACCGCTTAATAAATGATGTATGTTTTTATTTACCTTTATCTCTTATATGTATGCGGGGTAGAGGGTGTCACATTTAGTGGTATCAGAGCATGTTTGTCCTATTAAGTCGTGGTATGAGTATGTTATGAGTCTTCTGTGTGCTCTTGTTTGAATTGTCTATATTTATATAGACAATGTTACGTGGTACTCAGTACTTATAGCTACGTTTTGGTTTGACTTACTGCATTTGGTGGTTTGTCTTGAACGATCTAAGAAGCCTGCGAGTGTTTCTTGTGTTTAAGAAGGTTGTTCTATTATCATTTGATAATAAGAACTCTGCAGCTGATCTTGTGCGCTTATCTTTTAAAACTGCTCTGTTCTTGCAAATTTCCGGCAATGAACAATCCGAGAAACCGAAGAACAATATTGCTACTTTTCACACACAATCTCAATCAAGAATACTCTCTCTTTTTATTGAAGAATGCTCTCAATAGAGATTATAGTTACAAAATAGCCTCCTTTGTTAGTTACATGAAATGTCTATTTATAGCCCCACTCCTACATGAGAAGTTTTTCCCACATTTCTACCCACCATGCGCCAGTTACATTATCATGGGTTAGTGGTTTTGTTCCGACTTAACCATATTTCCCCTACTATTTTTCCTGATAGTACACAAGCCCCCCAAGCTCTGAGCTTCAAAGAGGCGAAAGAGCTTTAAGAGATGTCTTCAAGTAAATTGGACTCTTCCCGACCTGAGCTATAAATGTCTCCAGACAAATCCGAGCTATTTTCAAGCTGATTTGCTGATGTCTTCAAAGAAACGTTCGATATGCCTCGTTAAAACCTTCCCGGGCAAAAACCTTTTTAGGATAAAATCCCGAGGTAGGAAAAAGAGTACACATGCGAAAGGACTTTGATAGACATCTTCAAGAAAACCGAGCTTTCTTTGAGCTGATCATGCATGTTTTAACTCTTCTTCTTTGTCTTCATCCTATAAACCGAGCTTGCTTCTGTTTCTTCTCCTTTTTTCGTCTTACTCTTAGTAAATCGAGCTTTCTTCTTCTTGCTTGTGCATCTTGCTTCCTTCCTTTCTTCTTTTTTATTTATATATACCTGTTCAAATACAACTTCAACTAGAACAACAACAAAACATCATCATAGATATAAACAGGGATATGAATCATTCTAACATATGAGATAAACTCCAAGGCATATCAATGTACTGCCATTAAAAATATAAAATAAACTTTAACTTCACCCTCAACCGATATTCAGGGATTTGTGCCAAAACATAATGCTCTGACTAGGGACTTTCACTTTGCCTTTTATCCGAGATCTTGCTTGTCTTTAAGGGCTTTAATTATGCCTTTTATCCGAGATCTTGCATGCCTTTAAGGACTTTAAGTGCCTTTTACCGAGATCATTCTCGTTTTAAGGACTTTGAGTGCCTTTTACCCGAGATCTTGCTTGTTTTTTAGGCCTTGATAATTTTCCTTTTACCGAGATCATTCTCGTTTTAAGGACTTTGAGTGCCTTTTACCGAGATCATTCTCATTTGAAGGACTTTAATTTTTGCCAGGTTCTTCCTTCCTTATTTTTTGTTTTTTCTACCTTATAACTCCAACTGCTTTATAACTCCTTATTTCCACCAAGGACTCGATTAAATCGAGCTGATCGGTTTGGAATTTCCGCGTAACCACCCAGTGCCAAGTATGACCAACAAAACACCTTAGCTTCTCATATGATGAGGTCAACATCAAACACAACAGAATATAAGATCTGCGGAACTCATTGCTTAACAAAGAGAAATTAGATATTACTACATCATCAGAATGAGTATAAATAGCATTGGTCCTCCACTTTCAACATGTTTTTTATCATCTTTAATGAGGACAGAAAAGTAGCAGGGTCAAAAAATAGTTTTGTAACATATTAGACCTCATAGGGCCCATTGATTTCATATCTCCATATATTGTTCTTTGTGTCTTTCACATAATCAACAATGGTCATACACGATTACACATGCAATATGACAATAGGAAGCTTCATGTCACGCTAGCCTAGGCAATACTAAGAGTGCTATTATTTTTATAAATTTGCACACTAACTTCATCACAATATTTCATACTTTAACTCCATCAATATCACATGCAAACCTTCCTTCAAAATGATTGAAACATAAGTATAAAACTCAATCATATTTTTACTTGTTAGCCCTGCACTTGCTATATAGTGTAGTATTTTGATTTATCACTGGAAATCTATTAGAGATAAAATTTTGATATTTACAGGTGTAATAAGCATTATCAGCTCAAAAAATTCATGAATGAGATGGACAAGCATTAATGAAATGTGCTTTGTAAGGCCAAAAGAATGATATCACCTGACTGCTATCCACCTCTCTTCGCAAGATAAAAGGCGGGTTAGTTACGGAGGAGTTGATGTGGAGAGGAACTTTGTGATGCACCTTCTCCTCATTCAGGTGCAACTTGTGCGAGTTTCCTCTTCGAGCGTTTCCTTTCTTGACTAGTCGTCTGCCTATCAACCAGACTTATGGGCATAGTACTAGCCACGTGACCTTGGCTTCGGGCTCAATTGCCATACGAACAATATTAAAATGATGCTGGGTTATGAAGCTATGATGAGCATCATTAAGACCCTCCTATTCACCAGTACTACAAAGGAAGATAACATCTCAAATAATATTATAAATATTAGAAAGATAACGACTGTCATGAATAACCTGTCATCAACCCCTTGATGTCCAGTGGAATCGTGGCCATGTTTTAACGGCATGCTTTGTTTTCCATATTGGAGCCGTGTCTCACTCTCCATGGGGAGTGCAGACTGTGGCCTCTTGATCAGAAAGATACAAGAAAGCTTGGGTGAGCCGAGTAGTGAAGGACGACTTGCCACTGGAGGTCGAGAAGCGATGGCGGAACTCGTCGAGATTGACGAACTCATTGAGGCATGCCGAGACGTGGTGACTGAATTGCTGGGGTGGCGGAGCAACATAGGCCAAGTTTGTCGGGGTCTACTCAGCAGTTGAGTTTCTTTCCACATCGAGTGGTTATGCGACAATCGCAAGCTTCCTCCGAGTTCGGGTCGTGCTGCCCACAGCGACGTCAAATAGCCACTGCAGACGTGAACTCCTGTTCTCACGTCTGATGTGACCACGGCAAGTGTACCGAATCGTTGCAAGTAATAAAATCGGTGAGAACCGGATATCGTCCACATGGATTAGTTGCCAAGTACCAATTCACAAGTTAAACAGCTATCTAGACCTATATTTGGCATGAAGAGAGCTCAAAACATAAAATAGAGCAACAAAAGCAAATAAAATAATTTTGGTCTTTTGGGATTTTTAACAAACACTTAGCAAGCATAAAGAGATGCAATTAATAAATTGATAAAATGTCGAGGTTAGACTACTCTAATCTTCCCTCAATTGCAATGAAATGGTTACTAACACAAGTACTAGTTCAATTAGGACAATCAAGTCTTTTAAAATACTCAAGCCCTAATTCCTTAGGTGGAATAAGCCTAAAACCCTAAATTAAACCCTAATTCCTTAGGTGAATTAACATGAGATTTTGCATAAAGAACCAAGGCTTAAAAGATTGGAAGCACTTCAAGACCTATTCCTAGATTCATGAACTACTTGGTATTTGATTCATGAGCATGCATTAGCATCAATTTTCCAATTGTCTACCAAAACAACAAATCATTCCATGGGTGATCAAGCCAAGAAAAGCATTAAGCATAGAAACAAATACTCATAATGAAAAAGGAACTTGCATTAAAACCAAATCAAAATACAACTAAGTTTAGAAAAGTAAACGTCTAACCCCAACCAAAGGGGTTTAGCTAGACATGCTAGATGAAATAATAAAATAAAATAAAATAAACAAGATAAATGATTCAAACTCCATGAAGACAACAAAATGTGCAGCTGCTCTGTTCCTCTTCATGCTGCCACCCCTGCGGCGCAGCTTCTTATGCTGCTGTTGCCCTTCTTGCGGCTCTATTTGCGCAGCCCCCCTCTCTTAATGTTGCTGCCCTTCTTTTTATCAATTGCCCTTTCATTTTTCATTGCCACGAGGGCCAGGTTCTTTTCTTTTGATTCATATGGCTAATTGAACAAGAGCCCATTTTCCTGTACGTGATGGTAGTTCCATTAATTTCTGGAGGGACAATTGGCTTAGCATTCCGATAGTAGATAGGTTGAATATTCCATCAGATCAGCACTTGCATCTCAAGGCTAGAGTTAGTGACTTCATCTGTGATGGTGCTTGGACCCTGCCTCATTGTCTTTGTGATATGGCTCCTATTGTGGTTGAAGATATCAGAAAAGTGATAATTCCAATCTCTGGTGATGCAACTGATCACCTAATCTGGCCCCACTCAGATTCTGGCTCTTTAAATTTGAAGAATGCTTTTGATTTTCTCAACCTTTCTTCTGCAGTCAGTAATCTATTCAAACAGATTTGGTGCTCTTCAATTCCTCCATCAAAGTCCTTTGTTACTTGGAGGTTGTTCCATAATAGGATGCCTACAGATGAGTGTCTTCGAGCAAGTGGCTGTATTGTTGTGTCAAGATGTGATCTGTGCATGCAGGCTGAGGAGTCTGCTATGCACTTGTTCTTGTCTTGTAACTTTGCTCAAGCCATTTGGTCCTGGTTGAGTAGTTGCCTTGGCTCTTCTTTGGATCTTTCATCCTTCAATGCTGTTTTTTCGATTTTAGACAGAAATTGGAGCAGTCAAGTTATTGATGTGATCAAAGCTGCAATCATTAATGTGTTTGATTGGATTTGGCATTGCAGAAATCAAAGTAGATTCCATAATTCCAAAATCCCTCTTTCTAGTGTGATTAGTTGTGTAATGGCTTCTACTGCTCTCACAGGGATTCACTCAAAGGGAACAACTTCAAATTCTCTTGAAGACTTCAAAATCCTGAAGGTGTTTAATATCATTGGCAAGGTTAGCAAAGCTCCCAGAATCATCCAAGTCACTTGGACTCCTCCTCCTCCTAATTGGATAAAATGCAATTCGGATGGTTTAGCTAAAGGGTCTCCTAGTTGTGCTGCTAGTGGAGGTATTTTTCGTGGTTCCAGAGGTGAAATTGTTGGCTGTTTTGCCTCTTCCATGGGTGAATCTTATGCTCTTCATGCAGAGTTGATGGCAGCCATACTTGCAATTGAGATAGCCTCAAATAGAGGTTGGAAGAGATTATGGCTAGAATGTGACTCTATGCTAGTAGTTCAAGCTTTTAAATCTGATCATATTGTTCCTTGGAGTTTGAGAAACAGGTGGGATAATTGTAAATTCCTCCTCTCTAAGATGAATTTTGTGGTTACTCACATTTTTAGAGAAGGGTATGTTTGTGCGGATAGGTTAGCCAATTTTGGTGTAACTAATCATGGGTTCCATTAGTGGGACTTAGCTCCAATTTTTATTAGAGAGGATTTTTTTAGAAATAAACTAGGTTTGCCTAGTTATAGATTCAAATAGCTTTTCTTCATGGGTTTTGGTCTAGTCCCCCCATGTTTTTTGTATTCTTCTCCCTTTCTTTAATAAATTTTAGATGTGCTGCAAATGATTGGTAGGTTCTTTGGTGCCAACCTAGTTGGGATCATTTTTCTCTACAATGATGCTTTTGCACATCTTAGCCTTTTATCAAAAAAAAAAAAAACCTATAAAAGTTATTGTTTGTATAAAATATTGAAACTCCAAAAAGCAAAACTACATTATAAATAACAAAGACATTATCTTATTATTTTTTCTTTTTAAAATTCTGACAGCTTAAACTCAATAAAAAATAATTGTGCATAGCTACATATCAACGACACTACATCTTTCGACCTCCTCCAACCCTTGTTCTTGCACTTCTCTGGAAGCCTTTCACAACTAACTCATGCTCATCTGTTAGCATCCCTAAAGATCAACAAATGCAAGAGTTAGAAATTAGAAATTAGAAATCTTTCATAAAAGAAAGAAACCCTTGATCCAATTTTTATATTACCTTGTACACAGGTCAAAATCCACCTTCTCCTATTTGTTACTACTTTAAAATTTTTCAACTGCTTTAGCTGTGACAGGCAAGTCAAAATGTTGTGGATTAATGTCTTCCTTCTAAAATATATTTTGTTAATGGTTACTGTAAATTATTGTTGCTACCCCTAATTGGTTGGATAATAATAGTAGACAAGTAGTATGACACCTAGAAGATGCACACTTTTCAATTTTTTTAGACGCCTATCTACTATTACATGTTTATCTTAAATTAAATGAATGCAAAATCTACCCGATTTTCTGAATTTGATAATGCAGCACATGTAGTTAATGCAAAAACAATCACACCAATCGAGGCATAAACTGATAGTTTATAATATTGTATTACACAAAAGCTTTAAGTCAAAAATTGAGAAAGATGCTATGGAAAGGTCAAGTCTCTCTTTGTTTTCCTTTTAATAAAACAAAAAACTTATAAAAGGTTCATGGCCATAACTGAGAGTCACGGTCATATGCTAAATAATTAATACCATAACAGAGACTCATAAGTAACAATGTATGGTTTCTAAAAAAAAATTGAATTTAAATATTTTAATAAGGGTTTTAAAATACAATGAGCCGGTTCACTATGAGAAGGAAAGTGTTTAACATATCGAGGCACAAATTATGGAAAAGACAATTAAAAATTTAAAATCTGATATATTTGTAATAAATGATAATGATAATTCAAATTAAATAAGTAACAAAATAAAATAAAAAAAATCAAGAACAAAGAGTTGTCACTCACTTTTAAACAATTCTCAAAGTGCTTTTATTGTCTCTTTAATTGTTTGGCTTTGAAAAGGTTGAATAAGTATTGGAAAGATACACGCATCATTTATTTTTAGTAGCTAACAAAAAATATATATTATTATTTCCCTTTTTCGTTTTTTCATATTAATTTAAAATATTTTTTATTTCTAAATATGGAAAGGATTTAGAGGCTTAAAATAATTAAAAATATTGCTCCTTCCATCTTTGCAACAACTAATTTAATGCAATTGTCAAAGTTTTCATTTTAGATAGAATAAATTTTTTTCATTTTCATTTCCTATATGGTGAAAATCTATTTACCATGAATATGTAAGGATGATTGCTTAGGTCCAAACACTTGCCTCCATCAACCTCCACTTGGCCCTGCAAATTTTAATTTTATTAGAAACGGTACCTATCATGTATTTTAAACATGAAAACAAATTGTAGGGGAATACGAAAAAGAGGAAAAAGATGGAAACTCACTCCAGTACCCGTGCAATCAAATTTTCTCTACTTTGGTATCATATTCTAATTAGCTTAGAAGCATTTTATTAGTTATTGGTATGGATAATAAATTTTTTAAAAAAAAAATTCCATTATTGAATATAATGAATAACTAATGAAAATGTTAACATTTTGAGTATTGAAGCAAAAATAGGTATAGGTACTTCCATATATAAATAGAAATCCTTATTAAAAATATATTTGTAGAAAAAGATATAGCCAATTTCTTCATTGAGGACTAATCTCAGACCAAAAGAAATAAAAAAAAATGAAGAAATATAATGGTAACAACAACATATAATAGTTTTTTATTTTAATGTCTCTTTAATTGTGGGGCTTTGAAAATGTTGAATAAGTATTGGAAAGATACACACATAATTTATTTTTAGCAGCTAACAATAAAATTCATTGTTTTTTCGATTTTCCTTTTTTTTCATATAAATTTAAAATATTTTTTATTTGTAAAGTTCATCCAATCATTGTTTTTATTTTTTTCATATAAATTTAAAATTTATTTTTTATTTTGTATAGATAGATAGATTTCATCTACAAACGTTGGGAATAGGTACTGCATATATGCTTATGGAAGAAAGTAGAAATGAATGTGGTGGTATTGGAATTGAAAATAATGAAAAAAGACTAAAAGAAAAAAGAAATTATTTGATTGGGTGTTATTGGATGTTGGAATTAAATTAGATTTATGATTTAGTTGAAATAAATCACTTAAACAATTTAAAGAAATAAATTAAGAAAATCAATGTATTGAAACCTGTTTTGATAGTCATAATGTATTGGAACAATAAAAATATTTGAATTTGAACATTTAAATTAAATATATTTAAACTATTTTTTGGTTTTTTAAAATATTTTTTAGGCAGCAAAATATATTTTTTAATTCAAGATTAGGAAAGTCTAATAGAGGCTTCCTTGATAAGCTTTTCATATGGTGATGACACATGTCCATACTTTCCATCTAATGGGGATTAGTTTATATATTGTATTGATTGAAAAGAATGAAAAAAGACTAAAAGAAAAAAGAAATTATTTGATTTGATGTTATTGGATGTTGGAATTAAATTAGATTTATGATTTAGTTGAAATAAATCACTTAAACAATTTAAAGAAATAAATTAAGAAAATCAATGTATTGAAACCTGTTTTGATTGTCACAATGTATTGGAACAATAAAAATATTTGAATTTGAACATTTAAATTAAATATATTAAAATTATTTTTCAGTTTTTTAAAATATTTTTTAGTTGAAATAAATCACTTAAACAATTTAAAGAAATAAATTAAGAAAATCAATGTATTGAAACCTGTTTTGATTGTCACAATGTATTGGAACAATAAAAATATTTGAATTTGAACATTTAAATTAAATATATTAAAATTATTTTTCAGTTTTTTAAAATATTTTTTAGGCAGCAAAATATATTTTTTAATTCTAGATTAGGAAAGTCTAATAGAGGCTTCCTTGATAAGCTTTTCATGTGGTGATGACACATGTCCATACTTTCCATCTAATGGGGATTCGTTTATATATTGTATTGATTTGAATTTGAACATTTAAATTAAATATATTAAAATTATTTTTCAGTTTTTTAAAATATTTTTTAGGCAGCAAAATATATTTTTTAATTCTAGATTAGGAAAGTCTAATAGAGGCTTCCTTGATAAGCTTTTCATGTGGTGATGACACATGTCCATACTTTCCATCTAATGGGGATTCGTTTATATATTGTATTGATTGATGTCTCAGCAGCCATAATAACTTCACGTGGGCCAAATCCTTTCTAGTAGCCAATTCCAAATCCATTTCTTTAATCATTTTTCATATTTTCCTATTTAATAAAACAAGTAAAAACATTATTAAATTAAAACTAAAAATATATAAAATAAACTAAAATACGTAAAACACTATTAAAAACTAAATTACTTAAACTTAGGGACAAAACTTAATCAATTAGCATAATTGGGAGCAAAAATCCACTCAATGAGCACACAAAAATCACATAATCTAGAAGATTATCACTCCCCCAAACCTAAGACTTTGCTTGTCCCCAGGCAAAAGTAACTCAAACTATCACACAAAACACTCAGGAAAACAGACCAAGCTCTTATATGAATAAGAAAAACTAAAAGAGAACACAATTTGACAAAATCACTATAAGATAAAATTGCACAAGGACTAATTCCTAAAACAGAAGCATCAACCAGTAGCAAGCTCACATCCAAAAATGCCAGGAAGCAAAAAGCATAACAACTTTGCAATGTTCATATTCTTGAAATTAAAAATCATGGCAATTTGGCAAGGGAAAAGAAAAATAGAACCTTAGTCCTCACAAGATGCACACTCATCAAATAATCACTCAAGTATATGGTGAAATGTTTCCCTCAAAGCATACATTAGAGTCATGGGTTTCCCTCTAAGCACACATTAGAGCCATGAAACCGTAGATTTGCTTTTCATCTAATTCCAAAAGATCACAAACCACAAGCATACACAAATCAAAGGGACTTTATTTTGGGTTGTAACTTGGCTAAAGTGGGAAAACAAGTAAGGTGAGAAACAAACAAAATATGTCCAAGAGAATAGGAGAGCAATTACAACAATTCAATTCAATTATTTCAATACAAAGCACAAAATTCTCAATTGCTATAATTGATTTTTTTTTTTTCCATTTCTCCTTTCTCTTCTTTGGAGTTTCACACAACTTTATTCACAAATTTTTTTAACTTCTTTTTCTTTTCTTTTCTTTTCTTTTTTTCCCCCAATTTTTTTATTTTTTTTTGTTGCACTTTTACACTTTTTTTCTTCTTTTCTAAACCTTTCAAAGTTTCTCGCATTATTCCATTACCCTCTCCCTCAAACCAAAATCTTTGCTTGTCCACAAGCAATTCACTAATGGTCTCCTATTCTCAAGTTGGAAAAAAAATCATCATCATCATTCAAGAAGCAAGAGTGAGAACAAAAAGTAACAATAAGCTCAATGGGGTAAGCAAATGAATTTTTCATGCAAGGTTGCCTTTTTGACTCAAGTGGCTTATGAAAAAAAAAATGCCCAGATCGTTTTTATGCAACACATGCAATTCATGAATCTTAGATAAAAGAATCAAGCAAATCTCAGCACATCAACTTAATGGTGCACACTCAGAAAGAATTAAGAATCAAGCCCAATATCTCACTAAGGTCATAACCAAGATTCCAAAATTCCATTCCAAACCTCATTGCCATGAATTTAATTAAAAGAAACAAAAATATGCAAAGATGTTATGAAAAATGCTATGAACAAATTTGTAAAATGAAGACTATACTACAAGAAGAACTTCTAAAGAAATGAATATAGTCCGACAAGTTGCACAAAATGATGAGAATGCAAAAGTGACCTCTCAAAACAGCATCCTAAACCTTTAAGTGCTTGGTCTGTTTTTATTCTAACACAAACTAACTAAAACAAGTAAAACAGACAACTAACAACAAGGAAATGAAAATAAACTAAAGTGAAGGGTTAATAAACACTCATTGAGAAACTGCTTCCACCCAGATCCCATTGCCTGTAGTACAAAGGCCAAGAGATGCTCAACATTGAAAGGCTTCCTCCCGGATCCCATAACTTGCAGCATAGATATGAAAGTGAGTGCCCGAAAATCATGGGGACTTCTTCAAGTGTAAAGAACATTCCAATCCCTCTCGGGTCAAAGATGACCTCTTTATTAACAAAGTCTTCCCAATATAAATTAGGTTCAATCTCTTGAACTGGCCATAGTACCTTCATGGTTAAAGATGCAAATTCCAATTTCTCAGGCAGAGGCTTGAACTCCATCGTTGGTTGCTTCACAATGGGAGGTGACAAACAAGTGGAGAGTATCACTGGTGTTGTTTTGACTTCTGCACAATCTTCACTCACTGCATTACCAAATCCATCACCTTCCAAATACACAGAAATCTCAGCACAAACCACACAAGTATTTCTCCCATCACAATCAACACATGCATAGGAACCAATAGAATCACCTAATTCCAAAAGTTCTTCATCATCCTCAAGCATGGTGAAATAGATGTCCTCCAAATGCCTCTTCATCTCAATCTCTTTAGTCAAGGGTTCAATGGGAGATGGTGCAACTATGTTCTCACAAACAGGTTCTTCTCTTCTTGACTTGGTTGCTCCCACCTCTTCATCTTCCTTTTCATCCATTATTCCATCATCTTCATTATGCTCCATCAAGATCCCATTTGACATTTCGGATAGTTGGTTGGAGATTTTCTCAATACGTACCCCGAAACTTCGGATGGTAGATTCTTGATTTTTTAAACTTTCCATTGTTGTTGCCTGAAGTTGTCCAAAATAACCTCCAAGTGAGACAAATCATCCGGAATAGGTTGCTCAAAATTGTCAGTGGTTGTGGATGTGAAGTTCTCAAAAGCAACTTTGATGGGTAATGGCTTATCATACCATCGAGAAGGTTGTGGTTGATATGAAGGTGCGGAAGATTCCCAATGTTCCTCTTGATCAATCCAAGCATTGTTTGGAGGATTCCCCCGCCATGGAGCGTAGGTGTTGGGATATTGATTTCCACATTCAAAATGGCCTTCCAATGGTGGAGGAGAGACTTTTACCCTCGACAGCTCATTACTTAGTTACTGGATGATTGTGGACAGTTGTAGCATATCTGCCCGCAACTGCTCTGACAGCTCCAGCTTAATCATCTCAATTTCTTCATCAGATGGATAATAATGATTGTAATCCTTGATCGTGTAAATTCAAAATCCACCTCACAAACAAACAAAACCCAAGATTAAAGAAACACAAGTTCACAAATTGCAACAAATTAATAAAAAAAAATTAACAAAAAAAAGCAATCAAATATATACAAATATGAAGGAAATAAAGCTGAAAATTTGGTGTCTAAATTAGATGCTTCCCTTGTTACTTATGATATTGGCAACACTAATCCCTGACAACGGCGCCAAAAACTTGATGTGACCACGGCAAGTGTACCGAATCGTTGCAAGTAATAAAATCGGTGAGAACCGGATATCGTCCACAGGGATTAGTTGCCAAGTACCAATTCACAAGTTAAACAGCTATCTTGACCTATCTTTGGCATGAAGAGAGCTCAAAACATAAAATAGAGCAACAAAAGCAAATAAAATATTTTTGGTCTTTTGGGATTTTTAACAAACACTTAGCAAGCAAAAAGAGATGCAATTAACAAATGGATAAAATGTCGGGGTTAGACTATACTAATCTTCCTTCAATTGCAATGAAATGGTTACTAACACAAATACTAATTCAATTAGGACAATCAAGCCTTTTAAAATACTCAAGCCCTAATTCCTTAGGTGGAATGAGCCTAAAACCCCAAATTAAACCCTAATTCCTTAGGTGAATTAACATGAGATTTTGCATAAAGAGCCAAGGCTTAAAAGATTGGAAGCACTTCAAGACCTATTCCTAGATTCATGAACTACTTGGTATTTGATTCATGAGCATGCATTAGCATCAATTTTCCAATTGTCTACCAAAACAACAAATCATTCCATGGGTGATCAAGCCAAGAAAAGCATTAAGCATAGAAACAAATACTCATAATGAAAAAGGAACTTGCATTAAAACCAAATCAAAATACAACTAAGTTTAGAAAAGTAAACGTCTAACCCCAACCAAAGGGGTTTAGCTAGACATGCTAGATGAAATAATAAAATAAAATAAACAATATAAATGATTCAAACTCCATGAAGACAACAAAATGTGCAGCTGCTCTGTTCCTCTTCACGATGCCACCCTTGCGGCGCAACTTCTTATGCTACTGTTGCCCTTCTTGAGGCTCTGTTTCCGCAGCCGCCCTCTCTTAATGTTGCTGCCTGATAACCTTTAGAAATAGAGGTTATCTAGCCTACTTTGAGTCCTTAAAATGTTCTTTAAGAGAATAGTTTGGGTTAAGCTTAGTGTTTAGAGTAAGTAATTGCATAGTTTTCTTGAAAACAGTTGGAATCTGAAAAGTTGTGTTTAATGGTGCTTGTGAGCTTTGTGATATAAACAGGAGCTTAAGGAAGAAGCAGAGTTGATGTCTATGCTGTAGAGTGCTGCAGCTTGGAATGAGGTTCAGCAGTCAACCAAGAAGAAGTCAACATCAATTTAAGCTAACTAGAGGAAAAAGTGGACCCATGGCATTAATGTACTCAACGTGCATAGTATTAGAACAAATATTGTGGTCTCTGTACTTCTTTTTATTTTGGGCCATGCATTAAGTATTGTAAATATTCCTTTTTGGGCCAAGGGGACATGTTTTGTCTTATTATCACTTTTTGGTCTCCTGATGAAAGAGAGGTGCACGAGCCAAGGGTTTTTACCCTAAAGGGAATCAGTATAAAAGGATTTGGCATGCACGCAGCCAGAGGCAGTTTTACACAGAGATTTTTAGCTTATTATAATTTTACAAGCTACTAGAGGAAGCCAAGCCAGGAGGAAATGAGAAAACTATGAGAGTGTGGAGCCAAGCTTGGAAGAACGTGGTGACTCATTCTTCAGTCTTTTAACTTCCCTTCTTTGAACTTCCAGCTTGTAATGGATCTATCATTTACTTTATTTTATAATATGTTCTATTTCATTTTCATTTCTATCATGAGCTAAATCCTTTGAGCTAGGAATGTGATGATCTTGTAATGAATGTGATGAATTACATATGAAATTTGTTTGCAGCAATTTGACCAAGTGCTTTGCATGATTAATTGCTAGAAAATAAGAGTGATCAACTTATTTAACAGCTCAAGTTTATTAATGTTGGAAGACATTAATAAATGGAACCCTTGAGTTAATATGAGTTGAGTAATTAATTGGGAAATTAAATTACCTTGAAGTGAATAGGACTATTCATCAAACTCATAAGTTAGCTGAGATATTTGAACTGCAGATAAGCGTAATTAAATTGGGCTTAGGAATAAGGAACAATTAATGAGGCTTATCTTAAAAAGTGTTGGAAAACACATTAGCTTTTATTCTCTGGAACTATTGCTGCAGCATTTAAGAGCATGTATGACATCACATGACTTATAAGTGATTCTATTCCTAGCTTATTTTTATTATACAATCACATATCCTTTATTTCATTTAACTTCACCTTATTTCAGTAACTTATAATTGACAAAAGTTCAGAATATTCCATTTATTTTTGCTAGTTCTTTTGTGATCCTATTTGCCCTCAAGGTTACCTAACTTGATTAACTACTTAAGGACTTTAAAAATTACCCTCCAATCCTCGTGGGAACGATCTTTTATCATTATATTACTTGGTTGATTGTGTATACTTGCACATTGCACATTTTTAGCAACACTGCCCTTCTTTTTATCAATTGCTCTTTCATTTTTCATTGTCACGTGGGCCATGTTCTTTTCTTTTGATTCATATGGCTAATTGAACAAGAGCCCATTTTCCTGTACGTAAGGCCCTATTTCAATCTTCCAAATTGGCTTCACATGATGTGGGCTTCCTGATACTTGTGAACTTTTTCTTTTTTTTTCATTTTTTTTTTCATTTCTTTCAAAACCAAAACTTGGATTTATTTCCAAATGTCCTAGCAGCCATAATAACTTCACGTGGGCCAAATCCTTTCTAGTAGCCAATTCCAAATCCATTTCTTTAATCATTTTTCATATTTTTCCTATTTAATAAAACAAGTAAAAACATTATTAAATTAACTCTAAAAATATATAAAATGAACTAAAATACGTAAAACACTATTAAAAACTAAATTACCTAAACTTAGGGACAAAACTTAATCAATTAGCACAGTTGGGAGCAATACTCCACTCAATAAGCATACAAAAATCACATAATCTAAAAGATTATCAATGTCCTTCCATGCACCTGGACTGTGAAGATACCTTAGCGCCGCCCTGGTCGAGGGATGCACCAACTTCAGTCATGTCTAGATTGCGTCGTGTTTGTTATGGATCACCTCAGTTTTTGCCCATTCGTTCAAAGTCTATACACGTCCTTTCTCGTGCAAGTTCTTTGTCAACGTCCTCCAAGTTCGTTGCTATGTTGGACTTGGTTATGCTATGCATGCAAGTTGACTCGAGGCCAAGTTGACTCGGAAGAGCTGTGACTTGCTCATTATTTGATGTGTGGTTGCTTTATGTGAGGGATATGGGAAAGGACGGGTGGTCTTTAGGACCAAGCATAAAGCAAGACATTTCCTGAATGCTGATATCGCCAACTTCCTTTGTCTTGTACCACTTTCGGATGAGGAGCGCAGAGATTCTTGGTGCCACTGCTTGCTCCTTCAATTTTTGACCGAAATCATCACCATGCTCCACTGCCCATAACCACCGGGATTTCTACAAAAACTGCAAACCATAACCACAATTAAACAGAAATATCCCACATAGTGGGTAAGTGGTTAAAGGGATAATCTCCATCCTCAACAAATTCAAATTTCAAACTAATATATAATAAAAATAAAAATAATGATAAAGATCATGTCTTAACTTTGACAATCGATCAATACGTAGACTTTTCTTGTATCCTCCTCAGACTTTTTTGGCAACAATATGATGAAGGAGTGTCAGCCCTACTGAGTTTGTAATTTCAATGGCTATAATGACCATTTGTTTGCTTCATGAGACTCTATAACAACCCTAAAAGATATGTTGCATATTATTTCATTGTCAAATGTCATACTCCGAATTATCTCAAATGACAAGTATACATGGTCCTGCATGTATATCCTTTATCATTTTCCCTGGTCCAAGAAGTTGTCACAGAGAGTAAGTGTTCTCTCTTAATTAGCAAGACCAACAGGAATAAATTGACCAAAATAAATAAGAAAAGGAAGTTAATGTTTCCCTGATTTTCTCTTTGTGATAATATCAAATTTAAAGAGGCATTTGTCCCTATATCTCTTGATTACTATGACCGTCTACTGTGTCAACGACACATAGATAGAACTGCCACTGGTCACATCCATCTTTTGGCTTTTGTACTTTCATTCCCATACTGTAGTCATGAAAAATTGACGTCTCCTTCCCGGACGCCGAGTTTCTTCTGTGACATTCAAACCATATGCTTATATGATTTGATTAATTGCCTCGAACTAGCAATTAAAAGTTGGAATTCAATTAGTAATTTATATTGATAAATGATAATCAACAAGCAGCAATAATGCTTAGAATGAATATAAAAAATAAGAGAAATTCTTCCCTGTACTTTCGTGGCCAGAATATGAAATCGAAAGGAACTTCTGTTTCCATCATTTTTTATTGATCTGATCACTTCTTCGGTAGATGATAATGAACGTATAACCGGGGAAAATTTACCTAGGCCCCACGGTGGGCGCCAATGTTCTTGCAAATTTCCGGTAATGAACAATCAGAGAAACCGAAGAACAATATTGCTACTTTTCACACACAATCACAATCAAGAATACTCTATCTTTTTATTGAAGAATGCTCTCAACATAGATTATAGTTACAGAATAGCTTCCTTTGTTAGTTACATCAAATGTCTATTTATAGCCTCACTCCTACATGAGAAGTTTTTCCCACATTTCTACCCACTATGCACCACTTACATTATCATGGGTTAGTGGTTTTGTTCCTACTTAACCATATTTCCCTTACTATTTTTCCTGATAGTACACGCTCGATGTTATTCTTGGAATGAACTAGTTATCTTCCAACCGTGTTCTCTTAATCTGCTTTGATAAAACCAAAGTTCTTGGAACTCCTGTAGAGTCTAAGGATCCTAGGTTTCTCTCTGCCAACCAAGTTGAAGCTTCGATGACCTACATGAGAAGTTTTTCCCACATTTCTACCCACTATACACCAGTTACATTATCATGGGTTAGTGGTTTTGTTCCTACTTAACCATATTTCCCCTACTATTTTTCCTGATAGTACAAGCTCGATGTTATTCTTGGAATGAACTGGTTATCTTCCAACCATGTTCTCTTAATCTGCTTCGATAAAACCAAAGTTCTTGGAACTCCCGTGGAGTCTAAGGATCCTAGGTTTCTCTCTGCCAGCCAAGTTAAAGCTTCGATGAAAGAAGAAGCCCAAGTATACATGATGCTATCTTCCCTGGAAGTAGAGAGCCCTCCTGATGTTGAAAGTGTGCCTGTTGTGCAAGAATTTCTTGAAGTGTTTCCGAGGGATGTTTATGAACTACCCCCAGAAAGAGATATAAAGTTTACCATAGACTTGGATCCTGGCACCAGGCCTATATCCATAGCACCCTACAGAATGTCTCCTT
The DNA here is from genome assembly GCA_035048595.1 of Echinosophora koreensis. Classification (NCBI taxonomy): domain Eukaryota; kingdom Viridiplantae; phylum Streptophyta; class Magnoliopsida; order Fabales; family Fabaceae; genus Echinosophora; species Echinosophora koreensis. The sequence goes on from JAPCYP010000136.1 coordinate 624,292, forward strand.
TAGAGCTAGCTGAGTTGAAGAAATTGATAGAGGAGCTGATGCAGAAGCAGTTCATTAGGCCTAGTGTATCCCTATGGGAGCGCCAATGTTGTTGGTGAAGAAGAAGGATGGTAGTATGAGGTTGTGTGTCGACTATCGGCAACTCAACAAAGTGACCATTAAGAATCGGTTTCCCCTCCCTAGGATTGATGATCTTATGGACCAGTTGATAGGAACTTGTGTCTTCTCGAAGATAGATTTGAGGTGAGGGTACCATCAGATTCAGGTTAAGTCCGAGGATATCCCGAAGACAGCATTTAGGACGCGTTATGGTCACTATGAGTATTTGGTTATGCCCTTTGGTGTGACCAATGCTCCTGCTGTGTTCATGGTCTATATGAATAAGACCTTTCACCCTTACTTAGATAAGTTTGTGGTGGTTTTCATAGATGACATCTTAGTGTACTCCAAGATCAAGGAGGAACATGAGGAGCACTTGAGGGATTTCTTGCAGACCCTTAAAGAGAAGCAGTTGTATGCTAAGTTGTCTAAGTGCGAGTTTTGACTCGAAGAGGTAAGTTTCTTAGGACACGTCATCTCTAAAGGTGGGATAGTCGTGGATCCGGCTAAGGTAGAGACTATGCTCCACTAGGTGAAATAGACAGCTATAAACACGAGAAGGGGGGTTGAATTGTGTTTATCAGAAATTAAAATAAAGTTGAAATCTTTTCGCACACAGAAGCTAGGTTCAGACATGTGTAAAACAACTTACACGGACAGGTCACCTGTCTGGTATATTTTGACAGAAAAGAACACAATCATACAAATGAAAAACAAACTTGATATTCACACTTTTAACCCTTTAGTTAGAAAGCAGATAATATGATCGAAACAACTAAAGAGTTTAAGGGAAGAAAGATTAACACAGTTGTTTATCCTGGTTCACTCTTTAACACAATGAGCTACGTCCAGTCCTAGGCAGCACCAAGTTTTATCCACTATAACTGATCAGGTTACAGACTCCAAGTATTGTTTGCACACCTAGCCTCTTCAGGCTCCAAGACAAGTATTCTTTGCTCACTTAGCCTCTTTAGGCTCAAACAGGTTCGTTTTGAGAAGTTTGTTTGTAATAAATACAATCAGACAAACAGTTCTTTCACTAACACTCAGAGTGGATTAAATGTAGACTTAGGAAAGACTGTGTAATAACTTCAAATGATTGAAGAATGCAGATAGAAAGAATGAACAGAGTAATGGCTCTTTAATGCTTTGTAATCTCTGATGTCTTCATCTTCAATGACTTCTGTATTTATAGCCTTCAAACATTTAATATCCGTTAGAGACATTCCTTGCAACGATGGCTTCAAGCAAAGCTTCATTAAATGCAATAGAGTCGTTCTGGGCAGCCATTAATGCAATAAGGACGTTGGTTGTACTCTAACATGAAGGATCATGGCTTTATGCATCGTGCAGTAGCCAAATCAGAGTTGTGCAGAATGCTTTTGTACTTTGCAGAGTATATTTCCCTTTTCGTGTAATAACCAAGAGTACTAGGGAATAAAGCATGTTGGAAACATTCTTTAACTGGATGTTATCTCTGACTTCCTAGGTTGCTTGAGAGAGTGACCTTCTGAATTTCTTGATAAGCGTGAGAGAGAGATTCATAGTCTTCTGCAAGAGGGGACAGCTCTCAAAAGCTTCGTGTACTCGAGTTCCCATCGAAGAACCTTAGACGAGTTTGAGAGCATAACAGAGACAGGTTGAAACTGATTTGTAGAAAGTCAACAATCCTAGTCAGCAGACGGGTTGACTTTTGCTTATCCAAACAGGTTGTCATTCAAGTGGACAGACATGTGAGTTTTGCTATTTTATGATCTGTACACTAAGTAGACAGGTTAGCAACCACAAGGTAGGTTAATTAAATCATTAACCAATGTTTAACTTTCATCAAAACTTAGGGAAATGCATGTAACATCCGTGTTTTAAGGCATTATTTATATGTTGGATAACTATGTTTAAGACTTTGATTAAAGGTCTAATATGCATGTTTAGGTGTTGGAAACCTTGCATGGAAAGTATGAGATTAACCGGCGTTGAATTGAATGGGAACGTATTCTAGAATTTCCGTTATATAGTTTAGAACGCTTAAGAATGCACAATATGGAATTTATTTTTGTGGAAGAGTTAGGTATTTTTGAGGGCTTGGTCTTATTCCTTAGGTGTATGTGAGTCTATGTTTCAAATTTCAGGTCAAACGGACTTCAAACGAGCTCAGAATGCGATAAAACGTGCGAACCAGTAGTGTTGGACAGCAGCTAGCGTTGAGCTCTGTATTCCTGGCGCTGAGTGCTGGCCAGAGTGCCATATGTCGCGTCATGATTGGGCGAGGGAGGCGGTACGCCTCACCAGCGCTGAGCGCTGGATCCCGGGCGCTGGGCGCCAGAAAAAAAAAAAAAAAAGAGTTTAAATGAAGAATTTTGTGGAACCTTGGAGAAAAGTGGATGAAACTCAAACTTAGAGAGAGAGGGAGAGAAAAGAAAGAAAGAGAGAGAAAATTCCAGAGCTGATTCTGATCAATCCGTTCGTCCTATTGAAAAATCGATTATACCGTTGTGATCCTCGCAACTTCTACTTCATCATCCTACCTTTCTTTTCTTGGTTAGGCTAAGGTAAGTCTATGTTTTTATGCCGAAATGCTGTCCGTGATAGTATTGAAGTTATCTCTCAATCCGTTTATCGGATTTCAATTCCGTCTTCAGATTTGAGCTACACGTAACGTGTACTTCGTGAATATGTGTTCATGTGAATTTTTGGAGCCCCGGAGGTAGGAGAACCTCACGAGGCAGATATGAGGAGTTGAGAGCGGGCTCGTTTCACGGCTCTAAAGCTAGCCTACGACATCTCAGGTGGGGGAAAGAAGCCATCTAACGTCGGAAATGGCTAAGTAACATTTTATTCAATATTGGCGTAGGGTAACCTAAACCCTACAAGTGAGCGAGTAATTGACAATATCAATATCACATGGGGATCACTTAGTGGTACCAATGATGATATTGAGATTGTAGATTTATCGCAGTTAGGCTAATTTTTATGATATCTGAGGTTGTCTGATTTTACTGTTTTGAGATGCTAGTTGTGTGCTGTTTGGATTGATATGCTAATTGAGATTAATTATGTTTATTTTATTATTTTATTATTATTATAATATGATTATGGTTGATAACATGCACTGGCTGATAATATGTTATATTTGCCATAACATGCTTAGTTGTTTTCTAGGCAGTGATATTTGATATTTAGAGTGATGCATGTTGGGGAGTATATGATATATGATTTAGACGTGCCTAACCTAATTAATTAATATTTTATTATGATGAGATTGATGAGGTGATGTTATTTGAGATATGCTATGAGATAGTGATGAGAGGTTAAGGCACTAGGGTATGATTCGATATACGACGGTGAAACCCATATAGATGCATGTTGTTGATCACAGCCGTGTGTTTGGAACACATGAGGTTCCTCGCAGGACCATCCCAACTTAGATTTAGGCTGTGCAGCTATAGTGTCATTGCTATGCATGAGCACCCTCGAGAGAGAACCAGGGTGTGCACCGGAGCGAGATGTGCAGGTATAGTGTCATTGCTTTGCAAGAGCATTCTCACCGCAGATGAGAGTGTGCACCGGTGTTTGGGGACGCGTCGCTTGAACTACTGACTAACATCCCTGAGCGGGCAAGGGATGTGTGACAGGATTGGTGGTGGTCACGTCAGCATAAGTTGCATGAGTGCGAAGGGTAGAGGATGATAATATATCTCGAGGATGATTGTATATAATTCTTGTATATATATCTGTGATGCATGTCTATGTGCCTTTATTGTTTATATGTTACGTACAATTTTCCATATATGATGATAGATAGTTTCTTATCCCCTACTTCTTTTATATGTATGTTTCTTTTATGTGCTCGTTTTGAGAAGACCCTGCGGATGAGCCAGTTGCTGAGGAGCTTGATGGGACTCCTTATGAGCCAGATGCTGGAGGACGAGCAGTGACCTCTAGCCGTTGAGTTTAGAGTCTATGGTCAGTGCGTCTTTTTGTGACGTTTTAGTTTCCGTTGCTTATATTGTGTTGTATCAGTATATATATATATTTTGGGACCCTACTGATAGAGTACCCTCCTTAGTTTATCAGCACAGTATGTTTGTATTTATATTTATGTGTGTGATGTGATGTTTAATTTTGTTCTTACTTTTAAGTTTTTAATATTTATGATTTTCTATATATATATGTCCAATGCTAATATTAAGATTAAGTTTTAGATAAATTATGTTTTTATTTAATGGGACATCGGGGTGTCTCAATGCACACAGACATTTTAGAGACTTAACAATCTCCCCCTTTTTGATGATGACAAACATTCAGATTATTTAATGAACCTTAGAAAATATCATCACGAGAGATAACAGAATTAAGACAAGTCGAAATTTTCTAAACCAGAAGTAATGTGCAGATAGGTGCACTTAGGTACAATTCACATTATCAAAGTTAAAATCATTAGGGTTAATATCAGAGATATGCAGCTCTATGCAGCTCAAGTTCAAAAGATCATTTTTAACAACTTAATCATCTCTTATATTTTCTCCCCTTTTTGTCAACAACAAAAAGGAACATCCAGAAAACAGTAAAGAGCAGAAATGATAAAATAACACTGATTTTTCATTCATCATAAGCATTTTAAGTATAAGCCAGTTTTTACAACAACAGCTACCTAGACTGACTAAGAAGTAAAAACAGAGAGTCAACTCTCTTTTCTAAAAGCAGCTTAGCATGCCTTTCTTCATCCAATTGTCTTCTGACTTCTTCTAGCTCAGCTTTAAGCAAATTGAAGCTATATAAATCCACCATCTGAGAAGAGGGGGCTTCTGTAGACAAGCTGGTTGAAGCAGTAGACAGGTTTGAATACCAGGTCAAGGCTAAGATTGGGGGTGCCTTGGGTATAGAGAAGGGTGAAGAGACAAGGGGAAAGAGATATTGATGAATGGTTCTGAAATAAAAGAAAGGGAGAAAAGCTAACTTAAACAAAGGTTTGATTCTGACTAAGTCAGTATCAAAAGAGGGAAAGACACAGGAAAGTCTCTCACATAGAGACAGACGAGTGACTCTAATTTGTATAGGAGGGGGAAGAGGTTTATTAGCTAAAACAGGTGGAGGTAAGGGTAGAAGAGAGTCTATATGACAGAAAATAGAATTAGACCCTGTTAAACTAAGAGAAAGAAATATCTAGACATATTAGGTAACATTACAACAGAGGCAGGATAGTGAGATCCTTCCAATGTTCTAAGGAACACAACGATAGGGGGATAGAAGAAAATCTCCCTACAAGGGTTAAGAATGTGAGGTGGAGGAGAAGGAATGACAGATAAGTGAGAGACACTTGCAGTCATCAGAGATTGCAGATCACTCACAAATAGTCTTGATGATATGCCAGATTGTTCTCTGGGAGTTGAGTCCCTGTGAACAACTGGGTACTGACACATATCAGACACAACATCAAATGATGTTTGGTGGGGTGTGAGGAGACAGGTGAGGGAAAAGGAGAGGCAACAGAAAGAGGTTTAACAAAAAGAGCAGAAGGAGAAGAGACAACAGAGTTGTGGATACCTTGGTGAAGGGGAGAGGATGGTGCAGAGGGAAAAGCGAAAAACTGATCTTCAAAGAGCCTTGGCTTCTTCTTTGAGGGGACGAAGTAGCAGCTTCAGGATGAACAACTGTCTGAGTCCCACCAGACAGGTCAGCAGAAGTTGCAGTAGCAACAACATCTTTAGCAGAGGGTCCTTCTGCATCCCTTCCAACATAAGCCACTAAGGGCATTGGGTAGCCTGACCTTCTTTTTCTGGGAATGATTCCCAAATCAAGAGGCTTCTTCTCCTTGGGTTCCTCCAAGGGTGGAGTTGTCTGCTCCCCCTGAGCAGATGCTTCATCTTAACTAGGTTCAGACTCCACTTGTCTGACCTTGGTAAAAGTCTTCACTAACCTTCTTCTTTTGCTGGGTTGTGCAGATGCACCAACAAATTCATCAGCTTCACTTGTCTTCGTCTTGGGAGAGGGTTTCTTCAGCTTGAACCTTAGAGGCTCAACTGTTTCAGCAGATTCCTCAGAAGCGGAAGGTTTCTCAGGCCTCTGGCCTTGTCTGGCCACCTTTCCAGCAGGCTTCCAGATTCTCTCAGAAATAGGAACTTCTGATTCAGCAGTAAAATCCACTGATTCCTCTATTTTCTCCTTCTGCTTCTGTTCAGTAGCAGGCTTCTTCTTTTTCTTCTTATCTTCCTCTTCATCCTCCAGAGGGATACCTTCAATGTTCATCATAGACAGAACCTTCCTGTCAATAGGAAGTGACATATCAACAAAGTGAACATCACTTGGAACAAACAGCTTGTTCCTGAAAACTCTTGTCAACATCATTCCATAGGGATAGGTTTGCATATTGGTCCTCTTGATTAGAGACTCGAGGTACATGTAGATAAGATCATTGATGTCTACCTTGATTTTGTGAATCAAGTGGTACAGAGCAAATCTGTCCATCTTGGTCACATTGTCTCGTGATCCTTTCCTTGGCATCACACACTCCAACAGCAGCTTGTGCAAGAATCTGCACTTTGGCACCATGCTGATTTGCCTCTTGTTCTCATGGTTGGGAACACCATAAACAGCAATGTTGACATTTTCAACTCCAACAGATCTTCCCTGTCAGGTTTGAAAGCAGCTCCAATCCTTGGACATCTTGTGGCTAACTCCAAAGAGTTGATAGGGAAAAGAAGAGTTTTGTCCATCATTTGAGCCTTAAAGCTCTTGGTTCCATCAAGCACGCTGGTGATAACCACAACATTCCTCCAGAAGTCTCTGACAAGCTTGGGATGAACAAGCTCCTTGATGTCAAAGAAGGGAGTCCACTTAGAGTATTCCAACTCTTCAGTGACATCCATACCCCATTTCTTTAGTTGTTGAAGATCAACAATCTTGCCAGGAAGAATTTTCTCAACATCAGCAACTCTCATATCGTATTTCTCAGCAATTTCTTTTGAAGAGAGACGCTTTGAAGATGCTATTGTTTAGAGAATGGATTCGAAGGTTTTGGAAGAGAGAAGGGTTTGAGAGAAGAGGAGACGCAAATAGAATGACTTTAGGGATTTGAAAAGGTAAAGTTTGAACCTTTCTTTATATTTGCCTTTTATAGCAATAAAGGCAAGAGAGAGAAAGATGACATTTTTAATTTTTAAAACGGCACGATTTTTGTGGGGAACTGTAGCCCCCACTTAAGACATAATGAAAACATGGTTTCGAGATTAAAAACTGTCGTGCACATGATTAGCTTCAGATTCATAAATGGTATTAAATAATTAATAACCATTTTAATAAACTGTTGAGTTTCAGCACAGTGACTCAGCAGAGTCAGACAGGTAATCACAGACAGGTGATATAAAATCATAAGACAGGTACCATAGACAGTTCAAAAACTCAGACATTTCATTCAACAATGCAATGCATATTTAAATTATCTCTAATAAATAAAAATCTTTCTTCTACTAAGGTTTAGTGAAAATATCAGCCCATTGATTTTCAGTTTTAACAAACTTAATATCAAAGATACTTTTCTGAACATAATCTCTTATAAAGTGATGTTTGATTTCTATATGCTTAGCCTTAGAATGCTGAATTGGATTTTTAGTTAAGCAAATAGCACTGGAATTATCACACCATACAGATATATTATGCTAAAAAATAGAGTAATCCTCAAGTTGATGTTTTACCCATAAAAGTTGAGAGCAACAACTAGCAGATGAGATATAATCTGCTTCAGCAGTAGATAGAGCAATAGTTGTCTACCTTTTGCTTGACCAAGAGACTAAGTTTGCTCCAATGAAGTGGTATCCTCCACTGGTGCTTTTCCTTTCTATTCTATCTCCAGCAAAGTCAGCATCACAGAATCCCACTAATCTGTATTCTTTAGTTCTTAAATATAGCAAACCAAGTTTAGTAGTCCCAAGCAATATCTAAATATTCGTTTAACAGCTTTAAGATGAGATTCTCTTAGGTCAGATTGAAATCTAGCACACATATAGACACTAAATTGAATATCAGGTCTGCTTGAAGTTAAGTATAATAGAGATCCAATCATACCTCTGTAGACAGTTTGGTCTACCTTTTTACCTTAATCGTCTTTACTTAGTTTTGCATTGGTTTCCATGGGAGTTTTTATCAGTTTAGCACTTTCCATTTTGTACTTCTTAACAATCTCCTCGATATACTTTTATTAATGGATGTAGATTCCATCACTTATCTGTTTGATTTGTAATCCAAGGAAGAACTTTAATTCTCCCATCATGCTCATCTCAAATTCTGCTTGCATTAGCTTGGAAAAGTCCTTGCATAGCTTTTCATTAGTTGCTCCAAAAATAATATCATCAACATATATTTGGACTATGATGAAGTTCACTTTAGAACTTTTCTTAAACAGAGTAGTATCTACTTGTCCTCTAGTAAAGCCACTATGCATGAGAAAAGAACTTAATCTATCATACCATGCTCTAGATGCTTGTTTTAAACCATATAATGCCTTCTTAAGTTTAAAAACATGATCTGGTTTATCAGTATCTTCAAAACCAGGTGGTTGTTTAACATATACTTCTTCTTCAATTATACCATTCAGAAAAGCACTTTTCACATCCATTTGAAAAAGAGTGATTTGGTGTTATGCAGCATATGACATCAGAATGCGAATGGCTTCTATTCTAGCTACAGGTGCAAAGGTTTCAGTATAGTCAATACCTTCTTGTTGGTTATAGCCTTGAGCTACTAACCTTGCCTTATTTCTGACAACTTTGCCATCCTCATCTAATTTGTTTCTGAAGACCCATCTTGTTCCAATGACAGACTTGTTTTTGGGCTTGGAGACAAGTGTCCAGACATCATTTCTGGTGAACTGGTTGAGTTCTTCTTGCATAGCAAGAATCCTGCTTTCATTATCAATAGCTTCTTCAATGTGCTTTAGCTCTATTTCTGACATGAAGGCCACATTGCTTGATTCTTTTAAAGTGGATCTGGTTCTCACTCCTTCTGAGGGATTTCCAATAATAAGATCCTTAGGATGATGGGTTTTAATTTCCAATCCCTTTTAAGATCATCGTGAATATCTTGACTTGTCTGCTCCACTTGTATGACTAATTCTTTTTCAGGTTCTGACTTGGTTAAATCAGGTTGTGTGATTTTCTGACTTATTTATGTCAAGACCTGCAAGATCATCTTCTAGATATGATAATTCCTTATCAGTCTTTAAACCATAATTAAATTTGACATGAACAGATTCTTCAATAACAGATGTTCTAGAATTATAAATTCTAAAAGCTTTAGACATTTCAGAATAGCCTACAAAGATGCCTTTATCTGCCTTGGAGTCAAACTTTCCAAGTTGATCCTTAGTATTTAGAATAAAGCATTCACAACCAAATGCATGAAAGTAAGAAATGTTGAGGCTTTTTCCTTTCCACAATTCATAGGGTGTCTTCTTAAGAAAAGGCCTAATGAGTATTCTGTTTTGTACATAACATGCAGTGTTTACTGCTTCTGCCCAGAAGTACTTCACGAGATTATTCTCATTGAGCATAGATCTAGCCATCTCTTGCAGAGATCTGTTCTTTCTCTCAACCACTCCATTTTGTTGAGGAGTTCTAGGTGCAGAGAAATTGTGAGAGATTCCATTCTCCTCACAGAACTGTCTAAACTACTCATTTTCAAATTCTCCCCCATGGTCACTTCTAAGAGTAGAAATACAGAAACCCTGCTCATTTTGTACTCTTTTACAGAATAATGAGAAAGCCTTGAAAGACTCATCCTTGTGGGTTAAGAAGAGTACCCATGTATATCTAGAATAGTCATCAACTATGACAAATCCATATTTTCTTCCAGCCAAGCTAGCAACACTAACTGGTCCAAACAGATTCATGTGTAACAACTGAAGAGGTCTAGAAGTTGATACTTGGTTTTTAGATTTGAAACTAGATTTTACTTGTTTATGTCTCTGACATGCATCACACAAAACATCTTTCTTAAAACTAATATCCGGCAATCCTCTCACAAGGTTATCCCTTTTCAATTTTGAAATTAGTTTCATACTAGCATGTCCTAGTTTCTTATGCCATAACCATCTTTCATCCTCTTTAGACATCAGACAGGTTACACTTTGATTTGAGAGATCAGTTAGTTCAATCTTATACAGATTTTGTTGCCTTTCAGCTGAAAAGAGGATTTTGCCACTGAGGTCTTTAACTATGCATAAATCCTTGGTAAAGGAGACATTAAATCCACTGTCACATAATTGACTTATGCTAAGCAAATTGTGTTTTAATCCTTTACCATAAGAACATTAGATATAGAGGGAAAGAGGAGGTTTACCACCAATAGTACCAATACCTATAACCTTTCCTTTTTTATTTCCACCAAATGCCACATGTCCTCCTTTCTTAAGTTGGAGGTCTAGGAACATAGACCTCTCTCCTGTTATGTGCGCGAGCAACCACTATCCAGGTACCAGCAGTGGTGTTTTCTTTGTGCTATTGAGGACATCTGCAACAGAGATTATTTGCTCTTTAGGTACCCATAATTTTATGGGTCCTTTTCTGTTAGTTTTTGGAGTCTGTGAAGACTTCCTTCTTTTCTTATGAATACACTTAGACATAACATGTCCAGCTTTTCCACAGAAGTTACAGACATGTATGTATTTAATGAAAGTAGATTTAGTAGACACTTTAGAGTTTTTAGTTGATACTTTATGATGTGTCTGATGGACATATCAATACCTTCTTTGTTAAGGGAGTGCCTCTGACAGCCAAGCAGCTTGGTCAGATTATCTTTATCATTAACAAATTTGGCAAGATCAGAAGTGTGTTCTTCCACTTTCTGTTGAAGTTTTTCAACTTCTTCAGATTGTGGTGTATCACTAGAGATCTTAGCTTCATTAGACTTTTCAGTCTTCAGCTCACTGTTCTCTTTGGCATACTTCTCACACTCTTGAGATTTTTGTTTATGCTCACTAAGAAGCTTAACATAATCTCTCTTAAGGGATTTGAAAGCCTTAGATAAGCAGTTGGATTCCTCCAACAATTCCTCATAAGCATCAAGTAATTCCTCATGGTCAGGATGTACCTCATTATCTAAATCTAAGTCAGTGTTGGCCATCAGACAGAGATTAGATTCTTCCTCTGTCTCTTCTTCAGAAGATGTTGACTCCAGATCTTCCCAAGTAGCCATCATCCATTTCTTCTTCTTTTTGAAGAACTTCTTAAAAGGGGCTTTCTTGAGTTGAGGACATTTAGCTTTGATCTAACCTGGCTTCTTGCACTCATAGCAGACAATTGAACTCTTGTCTGTTGAAGTGGATTCTTTGAAGTTCTTGTCCTTGTTGAACCTTCTGAATGGCTTATCTTTTCTGAACTTCTTTTTCTGTAGAAGAAGTTTTATCTTTCTGGTTAGGAGAGATAATTCTTCATCACTTTCAGAATCCTCGGGTTCAGACAGGTCAGCATCACTGGATGAGTCGTCTGCCTTTAGAGCTTTTGAAGGCTTTTGATCAGCCTTCAAAACAATTGACTTGCCCTTCTTTGTTGTGATTTCATCTCCAAGTTTTTGCTCATGAACAGTGAGTGTACCAAGAAGTACATCCATAGTCAAGGAAGTAAGATCCTTGGCTTGAGAAATAGCAGTTACCAAAGGTCTCCACTGCTTAGGTAGACTCCTTAGTATCTTTCCAACCTTCTCAGCATTAGAGTAAACTTTGCCAAGAGATTCTCCTTCCTCCATGAGCAACAGATTCTCCTTCCTCCATGAGAAACAGTTCATACTTTCTGACAAGTATGACAATTTTTTATTCTTTGACTTTGGTTGTTCCTTCATGTGTGACAGCTAAAGTGTCTCATATTTCTTTAGCAAAATCACAGGCACAAACCTTTTCAAACTCATCAGGACTGAGAGCACAAATGATGTTGTATCTGGCTTTATGATTCAGCTCCCATTTTGTCTTTTCTGCTGGGGTCCACTGAGCTTTTGGCTTGTCAGTGTTGTCATCGTTTTTAGGAATGAATGGACCATCTGTGATGACATCCGAGAGATCAGAGTTTGTAGATAGAATGAACCATTGAAATCTATCTTCCAATAGTTTGTAGTTTTCTCCATTGAAGAATGGAGGTCTGGTTAAGGAAGCTCCTTCAGTCTGGTGACTCCCACTAGCTCCAGCAGTCATGTCTATTCTTCAGGACCTTTTACCTCTACACTGTTAGATGCTCAACCTAGAGGCTGAGCTCTGATACCAACTGAAATAGACAGCTATAAACACGAGAAGGGAGGTTGAATTGTGTTTATCAGAAATTAAAATAAAGTTGAAATCTTTTCGCACACAGAAGCTAGGTTCAAACATGTGTAAAACAGCTTACACAGACAGGTCACCTGTCTGGTATATTTTGACAGAAAAATAACACAATCATACAAGATGAAAAACAAAGCTTGATATTACACACTTTTAACCCTTAGTTAGAAATGCAGATGATATATGATCGAAACAACTAAAGAGTTTAAGGGAAGAGAGATTAACACAGTTGTTTATCCTGGTTCACTCTTTAACACAAAGAGCTACGTCCAGTCCTTGGCAGCACCAAGTTTTATCCACTATAACTGATCAGGTTACAGACTCCAAGTATTGTTTGCACACCTAGCCTCTTCAGGCTCCAAGACAAGTATTCTTTGCTCACTTAGCCTCTTCAGGCTCAAACAGGTTCGTTTTGAGAAGTTTTTGGAATAAATACAATCAGACAAAGCAGTTCTTTCACTAACACTCAGAGAGGGGATTAAATGTAGACTTAGGAAAGACTGCGTAACAACTTCAAATGATTGAAGAATACAGATAGAAAGAATGAACAGAGTAATGACTCTTTAATGCTTTGTAATCTCTGATGTCTTCATCTTCAATGACTTCTGTATTTATAGCCTTCAAACATTTAATATCTGGTAGAGACATTCCTTGCAACGATGGCTTCAAGCAGAGCTTCATTAAATGCAATAGAGTCGTGCTGGGCAGCCATTAATGCAATAAGGACGTTGGTTGTACTCTAACATGAAGGATCATGGCTTTATGCATCGTTCAGTAGCCAAATCAGAGTTGTGCAGAATGCTTTTGTACTTTGCAGAGTATATTTCCCTTTTCGTGTAATAACCAAGAGTACTAGGGAATAAAGCATGTTGGAAACATTCTTTAACTGGATGTTATCTCTGACTTCCTAGGTTGCTTGAGAGAGTGACCTTCTCAATTTCTTGATAAGCGTGAGAGAGAGATTCATAGTCTTCTGCAAGAGGGACAACTTCCAAAAGCTTCGTGTACTCGAGTTCCCATCGAAGAACCTTAGACGAGTATGAGAGCGTAGCAGAGACAGGTTGAAACTGATTTGTAGAAAGTCAACAATCCTAGTCAGCAAACGGGTTGACTTTTGCTTATCCAGACAGGTTGTCATTCAAGCGGACAGACATGTGAGTTTTGCTATTTTATGATCTGTACACTAAGTAGATAGGTTAGCAACCACAAGGTAGGTTAATTAAATCATTAACCAATGTTTAGCTTTCATCAAAACTTAGGGAATTGCACACAGACATTTTAGAGACATAACACTAGGGAGCGCCAAAATCAGTGACCAAGATTAGGAGTTTCTTGGGTTTAGCAAGGTACTATAGGAGGTTCATAGAAGGTTTCTCTAAGATAGCTTTACCCTTGACCCGTCTCACCCAGAAAGGACAACTCTTTGTGTGGGACTCTAAATGTGAGGAGAGTTTCCAAACCTTGAAGGATAGGTTGACATCAACACCAGTTTTGGTTTTACTCGATTCTAGTAGACCTTGCGTAGTGGCCTGAGGTCTGGCCACCTGCTACCCTGATACTGGGACTCCTCTCCCAGCTCCACCTCTTCCAGCTCCGGCTCCTCTACCAGCAGCTACCGACTGCTGCATAACCCTCTACATGCAATCACGAGCCAGGTGACTTGGTTTGCCACAGACAAAACAACTAGGTCTCTCTCTGCAATCCCGCTGATAATGCGGTCCTCCGCATCTGTAACAAATCGGGCCTCGCTGCTAGCCCACTCCACCAACTGATACTGGTGCAGAAGTCTGAAATGTCTGCACTGGTTTGACATACGGTCCCCGCCTCCACTGGGAACCACTACCTCTCCTCTGAGTACCCGATTTGATAAGGCCTCACTCCTCTGCTGCCTCTGCTCAGCCTCCTGTCTCTGATCAATACTATCTATAGCACTGCATCTCTCCACTAACTTTGGGAAGCTAGGTATATCCAACGACACCGCTGCCCTCTGTAACTCATGCCATAATCCCTCCTTAAACCGTCTGCACTGCCAATCCTCATCAAGAAATCACTGGTAAAACTCTAAAAACTGCAGCAGAGCCTCGAACCGTGCTGCATTGTCTCAACCGACATGTTACCCTGCTTCAGACTCATAAACTCCCTCTTATTCTCGCGTCGAACTAGACGCGGGAAGTACTTCTCAAGGAAGCACTATCTGAATAACTCCCATGTAATGTTCCGTCCCTCTGCCTCCTACAACCTTCTCTTCCCTCTCCACCATGTCTCAGCTCCACCAGTCAACATAAAAGCACTATAAGTCATCTTCCTATTCTCTCTGCATTGCATGGTGTCAAAGATCTTCTTCAGCTTCTGTATCCACCACTCTGCCCTCTCAGGATCATAATCTCCTCTGAACTGTGGTGGCTTCCCTTTCAGGAAGGTACCCATCCCTGCATCCTCAGCCTCTGCAGATTTCCTCTGGTTCTGCTGCTCCTGCTGCTCTCTAGTCATCTGTAGCATCTGAGCATTCTGCTGTGTCTGCTATAACATAGCGGTGGCTAACTCGCGGATGGTCTGGAGAGTCTTTGCTGACTCACCTCCACCACCTTTACCTTCGCCACTACCTGGACCTCCTGTATGCGAGGTCTCTCCATTGCCATATCTGGCAACTCTATCGGTGGCTCTACTGCCACCTCGTCCTTTACCTCGAGCCGTGATCCTGTAAAAGAAATCATTAGCTCACATTGGTATGACATATAATATTACATGAAACATATATATATATGCCATACAAACGTTAATTATTGCATCCAAACTCACTGCCCAACTTCTAAGAATAGTCGTTATCCGATGTGGATTAAACTAAAATGGCCAGTACACCCTAACCTCACAGTCTGATCAGAATCAAACTGCTCTGATACCACCAAATGAGATAACCCCGATGTCCCATTAAAAAAAACCTAACTAAACAATACTTAATCGCGATATAACGTTAATCGTATATACAGAAAATCATAAATCTTAAAACTTTAAACATAAAGAACGGAAATATAAATAGCACATCACCCACACACACACACACACACACACACAACATATATATATATATATATTATATATTACCAACACACTGTCCTGATACATTATAGAGGGTAACCATCAGTAGGGTCCCTATAATACATACTGTGATATAAAGAAAATAGGCTAAAATACATTTTTGGTCCCTTATCTTATTTTTAGGTTCTGTTTTGGTCCCGCATCTTTAAAAAGTTCTATTTTGGTCCCTCAACTATTTGACGTTATACAAAAACACCCTTTCCGTCAGTTTTGCACTAACGGCGTTAGGTCTCCGCCATCAGTCACTGGAAACCACCGTCGCCGTTGTCGAAACCGCCGCCACTGCCGCTTGAATCTGGGTTTTAGAGAGGGAAAATCTCATTTTCTCCTTCTCTCTCTTCTTCATTGTCTTCTTCATTCTTCGTCCTTTTCCTTCTTCCTCCCCATGTGCGTTCCTTTTCTGGGTAATCCACCGGAGCTCAAGCATTGTCTCCAAAGCCATGGCTCGATACCGAGATTGGGCGAGCAGCAGATTTGAGAAACCGCGAAGTGGGAGATCTAATACATTAACCAAATCTGAGCGGTAAAAATGGTTTGTGATGATTGAAGTGGGAGATATACAGCGTCGAGTCAGCTTCTGGTTCGATCTGGATGATGGCAAGAGAGAGAGATTCGAGCTTAGGTGTCCTCGTCTTCGCCAATGGGAGTCTCGTCCTCTTCGCAGCGTTCGACGTTACTTCGTCTTCGGTGCGATTGGAGAGATAGAAGAGAGAGGGAACGCTCCGTTCGTTGCCGCCGTGCGCCGTCCCAGCCAGGCTCGAGCCGTTGCATACTCCGTTCATCTCTGTCGTGCATGTTCCCTCCAACCGCAAAACAGAGCCGCCTCACAGCAGCCATCAATTTGGAAGGGGAGGAAGAAGGAAGAATGAAGGGGGAGGAAGAAGGAAGGGGAGGAAGAAGAGAGAGAAGGAGAAAATGAGATTTTCTCTCTCTAAAACCCAGATTCCGGTGGCAGCGGTGGCGGTTCCGGCGACGGCGGTTTCCAGTGACTGATGGCGGAGACCTAACTCCGTCAGTGCAAAACTGACAGAAATGTTGTTTTTGTATAACGTCAAATAGTTGAGAGACCAAAATAGAACTTTTTAAAGATGAGGGACCAAAACAGAACCTAAAAATAAGATAAGGGACCAAAAGTGTATTTTATCCAAGAAAATACATAAACGTTCTAAAGAAAAGACAACCTCACCATCTCTCCACACAAACCCAGCCCCGCTCAAAATATACATAAAAAATGGGCTCCCCACACACATAACTATGTACAACGCACGCACTGGCCTCCACTAATTCTACCATGGACAAAATAGAGCTACCATGACTCTTCCCACTCGTATGTCGATACACCTGCTGTCGCGGTCTCGGTGGTGGTGATGCTGCAGCTGCCGAACATGCTCCCGCGACGAGGACGCTGGATCCGTAGTCGGTAATGAGCACTGTGGCGAACATAATCTCTGGAGCAGGAACAACCATCTCTGAGCCCTAGGCTGCCCAAGGATATGGTTGTGGTATAGGCGGAGAATACCAAAACACTGGAAGGGGAAGGGTCTGTCCCAGGCGGAATGTCCCGATAAACCCAAAGTGAGGTCCCTCTCCAAATCTCATATAAGCAGAAACTGGACCTATATATACAGCGAAGGAGGTGGTTGGATCCACTTTCCACCCTCCGTCATCATGGAACTCTAACTCAAGGGTTCCCATAAGTGGGAGCCCCGCCGGTCCAGTCATCCACGGGTGATCTAAGTGAGGCATCACAATCAACTGGGTCTGCTTCGCGAATCAAAACAAACATACACAAAAAAGGGGTAGGGAGATAAGAAACTGGATATCATCAAAAGCGGAAAAGGATGCATAGCATATATACAATAATAGCACAAAGGCATGCATCACAGAATAAATACATATAAATAACAATCATCCTCGAGACACGTCACTATCATCTACCCTTTGCGCTCATACAACTGATTCTGTATGCTGACGTGGCCACCACACAATCCTGTCATACATCCCTCAACTGATTAGGGATATTAGTCAATCATCCAAGCGGTGCATCCATGTACATCGATGCACACCCCAGTTCCTGCAAGGGTGCTCATTCAGAGAATGAAACTAATTCCCCATCCTCGGTGGAGAATAGTCGCAATGTACTCTCGTTGGAGCAGCTCGGCGAGGGCTACAAGAGTATCACGGTAGTCTTCCTCAAAATCTCAGCGTGAGGGTACTCACCTGTGACATCCAATATTCGTAGTCGGATACTCTGACCTCGTGTGTTCCACCCACATGCCTGTGATCAACACAATGCATCTATATGAGTCGTACAGACTCGTATCGGGTCATAACCTAGTGCCTTAACCTTTCCATTGCCATCTCATATCGTATTTCAGATCACTGTTGGTGTAAGCCCTAGTGGCCAATCTATATTATTAGATTTACATTTTGTATCATGACTTTGGATTATATATTTTTTTTTATATAAATGAACTGCATATTCTAAGGACTTTATTACGCTATTAAAACATATAAATAACATAATAAATAAAATGCCTTTATTTATATAAAAATATATATAATCCAAAGTCATGATACAAAATGTAAATCTACTAATATAGATTGGTCACTAGGGCTTACACCAACAATCTCCCACTAGCACTAGAGCCAATCGGGTATAAATCTAATACCCATTGATCTACTATGAGCGTCATGCTTCTGCTGAGCAAGAGGCTTGGTCAGTGGGTCCGCGACATTGTCGAGTGTAGGTACTGCATATCTTCACATCCTCCTCTATCGATAATCTCTCGAATAAGATGGAAGCGCCTAAGTATATGTTTTGAGACTGGCGCTCTGTGTGAGATCTGGGCTCCTGGCTTGCGCGATTGCCCCATTATTATCACAATAAAGGTCAATCGGGTCCACAATGCTAGGAACTATACCAAGTTCAGTTATGAACTTCCTGATCCAAACGGCCTCCTTGGCTGCATTGGAGGCAGCAATATACTCAGCCTCGGTAGTAGAATCAGCGACTGTTTCCTGCTTTGAACTCTTCCAGCTCACAGCGCCACCATTTAGGCAAAACATATAACCAGATTGCGATCTGGAATCATCCTTATCAGTTGGAAGCTAGCATCGGTGTAACCCATTACAACAAGCTCTTCTTGCCTCCATATACCAAGAACGAATCCTTAGTTCTTCTCAAGTACTTGAGGATGTTCTTGACAGCAACCCAGTGACTTTCACCGGGATCAGACTGGTACCTGCTCGTTATGCTCAAAGCATACGAGACATCTGATCGAGTACATAGCATGGCATACATGATAGACCCAATTGCGGATGCATATGGAATCTTATTCATGCGATCCCTTTCTTCTTGAGTGGAAGGGGATTGTGCCTTTGATAGCATATACCATGTGACATAGGCAAGAGTCCCTTCTTGGATTCATGCATACTAAAGCGTCTCAACACTTTGTCTATGTATGTACTCTGACTCAGGCCAAGCAATCTCAGTGACCTATCTCTATAGATCCTGATTCCCAATACATAGGTAGCTTCACCCAAATCTTTCATAGAAAAGCAATTCCCTAACCAAGTCTTTACTTGTTGCAAGGTAGGGATGTCGTTTCCGATGAGTAGTATGTCATCGACATACAACACCAGAAAGACAACTATGCTCCCACTAACCTTCTTGTAGACACAAGGCTCATCTTCATTTTTGATAAATCCAAACTGTCTTACAGCATCATCAAAACGAAGATTCCAGCTTCTGGAAGCTTGCTTCAATCCATAGATTGAACGCTGCAACTTGCATACCTTCCCGGCGTCCTCTGAAGTGTCAAAGCCCTCAGGTTGTGTCATGTACACATCCTCAAGGAGATTTCCATTAAGGAAAGCAGTCTTGACATCCATCTGCCATATTTCATAATCATGGTATGCAGCGATGGCAAGCAAGATCCGGACGGATTTAAGCATTGCAACAGGTGAAAAGGTCTCATCATAGTCTATACCATGAATTTGCTTGAAACCCTTAGCTACCAATCGCGCCTTATAGGTATGCACTTTACCATCCATGTCAGTTTTCTTTTTGAAAAACCCATTTGCACCCTATGGGTTTTACCCCTTTAGGTGGCTCTACCAAGGTCCATACCTAGTTAGTGTACATGGACTCCATCTCAGATCTCATGGCCTCAAGCCATTTCTCAGATTCTGGGCCAGTAATGGCCTCGTGGTAAGTCACGAGCTCATCTTGATCCATGAGTAATACATCACCTTGTTGAGTCATGAGAAATCCATATCTCTCAGGCTGGTGACGTATCCTGTTATACCTACGCTGGTCTTGTGCTACTGGAGCAGGCTGTTCTTCCACAACATCTTGTGAAGGCTGCTCTTGTTCCTCCATAGGTATGTCGCTACTTGTGACACTTGAATTTCTCCAAGTTCTATATTCCTCCCAATGGTTCCTTTGGAGATAAACTCCTTTTCTAGGAATACACCAGTTCGCTGCGACAAACACTTTGCCTTCGGAAGGATTGTAGAAATAGTATCCCTTGGTTTCCTTAGGATACCCCACAAAGAAGCACTTATCGGATTTGGGATCAAGCTTAGTAGAAAACCTGACGTTTTATATATGCTTCACAACCCCAAATCTTCGTAAAAGACACAGTGGGTCTCTTACCAGTCCATATCTCATATGGTGTCTTTTCTACCGTCTTGGATGGAACACGGTTAAGTGTGAAAGCTGCTGTTAATAGAGCATGTCCCCAGAAGGAATTTGGAAGATCTGCATGACTCATCATAGACCAAACCATGTCCAACAATGTTCGATTCCTCCTCTCAGAAACACCATTCCATTGTGGTGTTCCCGGTGGAGTGAGTTGAGATAAAATCCCACACTCTCTCAGATGATCATCAAACTCTAGGCTTAAATATTCACCGCCTCGATCGGATCGAAGGACTTTAATACTCCTACCTAGTTGGTTTTGTACTTCACTTTTGAATTCCTTGAACTTTTCAAAAGATTCCAATTTGTGTTTCAT
Organism: Echinosophora koreensis; assembly: GCA_035048595.1. Taxonomy (NCBI): domain Eukaryota; kingdom Viridiplantae; phylum Streptophyta; class Magnoliopsida; order Fabales; family Fabaceae; genus Echinosophora; species Echinosophora koreensis. Next base: position 644,806 of record JAPCYP010000136.1, read on the forward strand.
AAGATACACAAATCCGTATCTACTGCAATCATCAGTAAATGTAATGAAGTATTGAAAACCTCCTCTAGCAGTTGTGTTTAATGGTCCACATACATCACTATGTATGAGGCCCAAAAGATCACTAGCCCTTTCACCTTTTCCTGTGAATGGGGCTTTGGTCATCTTTCCCAATAAACAAGACTCACATGTCCCATATGATTCATAATCAAATGAGTCCAAGAATCCATCTTTATGGAGTTTAGAAATGCGTTTCTCATTTATATGGCCCAAACGACAATGCCAAAGATAAGTCGGGTTCATCTCATTTGATTTGAACCTCTTGGTATCAATGTTATAGATGGGCATCTCAAGATCAAGGACATAAAGCCCATTACTCAAATGTGCACTAGCATAGAAAATATCATCAAAAAAAATAGAACAACATTTGTTCTTTATTATAAAAGTAAAACCAATCTTGTCCAAACAAGAAACAGAAATGATATTCCTGCTAATTGCAGGCACAAAATAACAGTTCTCTAACTGAATAATAAGCCCAGTGGGCAAAGTCAATACATAAGTTCCTACAGCTAAAGCAGCAACTTTTGCTCCATTGCCAACTCGTAGATCGACTTCACCTCTGTCAATGGTCTACTCCTTTTTAGATCCTGCACATTTGTACAAATGTGAGAACCACATCCAGTATCTAATACCCATGATGCAGAAGTAGATAAATTGACTTCTATAACAAACATAACTGAGTTGGAAGTCCCACTTCCATTTTTCTTGCACTCTTCCAGGTATTTTGGGCAGTTCCTCTTCCAGTGTCCGGTCTTACCACAGTGGAAGCACGTACCCTCCTTAGCCACTCCGCCAACAGGCTTCAAGCCAGAAGTGCTGGGTTTGAACTTCTTATTGTCCTTACCCTTGCCCTTCTGCTTGTTCATAGGCCTCTTGGGCTTCCAAGGCTGCTTCTTGCCTTTTCCAGGTTGGACCATCATGATGGCCTTCCCTTTTCCCTTATTGATGTTGGTTTCAGCAGTTCTTAACATGCCCAACAACTCTGGCAGTGTTTTGTCAAGATCATTCATATTGAAGTTCATGACAAACTGATTATAACTCTCCGGCAACGATTGCAGGATCAAGTCAGTGGCCAACTCTTGGCCCAAAGGGAAACCCAACCTCTCGATATTCTCAGTGTACCCAATCATCTGAAGCACATGAGGACCCACGGGGCTTCCTTCTGCCAGCTTGCTTTGGAAAAGAGCTCTGGAAATTTCGTATCGCTCATGCCTTGCTTGCTCTTGGTAGAGCAACTTGAGGTGTTCGATCATATCAAACACCTCCATGTTCTCATGTTGCTTCTGAAGCTCAGAGTTCATGGTAGCAAGGATAAGACAGGCGATATCCAAGGAATCATCCTGATGCTTCTTATAAGCATCCCTGTCAGCCTCGGGTGCACTTGCAGATGGTGGCACCTCGAGAATAGGCTCTTCAAGAACATACAGCTTTTTCTCTTGCTTGAGGAAAATCCTCAAGTTTCTGTACCAGTCCAGAAAGTTTGTTCCGGATAGTTTGTCCTTCTCAAGGACAGATCGCAATGATAAGTTACTTGATGTGTTTGATGCCATGGTAATCTACACAAAGAAATATGCAAAATATAAGTATCATGCTATTAACATATTTAATTAGGTCTTTAATTAAATACGCCTCCCACTATTTTAATCAAATCAATGACCCTCATCATTGACTCGGAAAATCCCGTTGGAAGATTTTCTAGTGAGACCAAGATCCATATTTCACCTTGTTTTGAGTCAACTTTGGCTGATCTCCCAAAACTTAGTTATTTAGGTAGGAAACTCCTTTCCAATTACATCTCATGTAACTCTTGGATCAGTTGGGTGAATAACTCTTATTCTAATCCATCTCATGGACTAAAGCCCAACTCAACGCCTCTAAGCCCTTCAATCCTATTGAATTTGGCTTAGTTAAGTTAGACCCAATGGATAGCAATTGGACATTACAATTGTCCCATCGCATCTTCCTAGTATAGAAAAATGCACTCCGCTTTGGCGGACCTACACACATTCGATATTAGTCTTGATGAGTGCCATGCATTGGAAGGCTTTTAAACTTAATATTTCCTTTTGAGGGATTTTTATTAAAATGATCTCATCGGCGTTGTATCTCATACAAGACGTCTCTCAGAATACATGCATACATGCTATCATACATTTAACAAACATATATAACATTTAAAATATATATGTATACATACATTTCATGCATCACATACAAAAATATATCTCATACATTTCATACATCTCATACACAAACATACATGATAGGTATAATGGTTATGGCCCCCTAGCGTGCAAGAATTAAATAACTAATTTATTACAATTCTTTGACCCTCTAGCAAGCTTCTCAAGCCTCTCCCACGACGTCATCATTTGGTGTTGCCTCCTCTTCAACTCGAAGAATTACATTACATTTATTTAAAATAAATAAATAAATATTAAAGGCACGACACGCAGGCCGTATTTAAAATAAATAAATAACACCAAAATCTAGGGCCATAACCATATACCTTAAAATAAAATAAAACATTTAATAATAAACAATAACAATAAATAATAATAACTTTTATTGTTAATTAATTTATTATTATTACTAAATAAATTAAGGTAACCAGTGCGTGACCCATCAATCAAGTTTTAAATTCAAACTATGGCCTTTTATCATTATTTTGAATTTTAAAACTTGTGCCTTTCTGCGGAACAGTAAACCTCCTCTAACAAAGTCAGTGCACAAATCATGTGCTCAAATTGATAAGAAAATCACTTCACGAAATACACGTACATGATAAAACAAGTTTCAATTCAAAAAATATTATTTTTTTTATATTAGAAACGACATCATGTACAGGTACGTGAGTCCTTACACTGTGCGCAAATCACATGGTATACAGTTTGGAGGCTCGTTCTAGGGTGAGCGACTAGTATATGTCGCTCACCGTGCATCATATATATTCACCGTTGGATCAATAGTTGCATAAGATTTTATCATGCATCCTTCACACTGAATCTTTTTTTTTTTTTCCCATTTCATTCCCTCTCTCTCACACCTCCTCTGCAAAAACCTTCCTTCCTCTAAGCCTTCGTCCTTTTTGAAGGTCCGCTTACAAAATCTCATTCCCTCTTGGTCGTGGAAAGGATCTCAACATCAAGTTTTAATAATTAAATTAATTAATTCACTCATCATAAATTTCCTAAAACCGATGCAAACAAACAACCTCATCCGTTCACACATGTGCTCCATCTTTCGTTCCTGATACTGCAATCAATAAAGTTCAAATCTTTTGTTGGCAAATCGGCAGCCATTGATGACATCTTCGATTCTTCTCTAAATTTGGAGGAAACCCATTACAATGAAGGCTACCACCAAGGCCACGCTGACGGCCTCATCACCGGCAAGGAAGACGCCGAGCAACACAGTCTCAAAGTTGGCTTCGAGGTCAGCGAGGAGCTCGGTTTATACAAAGGCTGCGTTGACATCTGGAACTCCGTCATCCGGGTCAACCCATTCCCCCTCCAACAGGGTCCTCGCGCTTCCGCCACTCCTTCAGGTCTTTGAGTCGTTTAATGTTGTCTGGGTTGTTCGAGCGGCGGGAGGTATGGTCCGACGTGGATCTGAACGACATTCTCGAAAGCTCCTGCAAGGCAGAGACTATAGAGCTCGCGGCTGTAGGTACGGCGGTGGGTTTGATTTTCACGGCTGGGACGCAGTGTTGGGTTCGTGGCGGTGGAGCATGGGTCTGCGTGTGAGGGATCACTTTATATTGCAGCAACTTTATTGTAAACTTGTGGGTAGAGCATTGTTGGAAACTTCCCCTGCTACCCTTATTGTGTGTAGAGCATTTGTATACTCTGTTTGAAAGGCATTTATTTTGGCATTGCAAATCAGGTTGAGGGATACAAATCATGTTTGTAGTGGCAAAACTAATTTTTTTAAAAAAACAAAACATAAAAGTTCCTGTGTTTTTCTATTACAGAGACAATGGTGATAAGCAATGAAGGTGTGGGAGTGATTTTATGAGTGTGAGTGGTTCTGATAAGTGATTGATGTAGAAATAAGGGACATTTCTAGTTTGAGTTGAGGTGTTTGAAAGGTGAGAGGTGACGAAGGTTCAGAGGAAGGAAGGTTCGTGCGGAGAGAGGGAATGAAATGAAGAAGAAGAAAAAAAGATTCAGTGTTAAGGATGTATGATAAAATCTGATGCAACTATTGATCCAATGGTGAATATATATGATGCACGGTGAGCGACATGTAATAGTCGCTCACCCTAGAACGAGCCACAGTTTGGAATTCATTCACGCACAAAAGAGATTTTAATGCCCAGAATAGTTAACACTCGCAGCCGGGTAAAAGGTGTACATATATATCAACATATATCAGATAAAGAACAAAACCATGTGCTCACAAAAGATAACAAGTATCCGATTAAATCATATTCAAAAGCAATAAATCATGTTATCAAACAAGATAAACAAACACATATGAATTCAAGGTAATTATGACCATGTGCTCTGATACCACTGTTGGGGATTTCATGAGATAATCCTCTTTAAAAATCATATCTCAAGGCGGAAGAAAACCAACCCATGGATCGCGCATTACAAAACATGAATCATATAAAAGGCTATTCATGTTTACCTCTTGAAGCGTGCTTTCACTGTGATCACAAGTGCCACAAAGGAGAAGCACCTCTACTCAGTCCACGCGAGCAAACGGGCGTCGGAGCTTTGCGTCTTGTGCTAGCTGACGGCTCTAGGAGGCAAGATTATAAAGACTAGGTTTAGAGAAGGAGACTCGACGATGGCAAGCAGATCTGAGAGTTTTCTTCCGTTACCAATCAATTTTCTCAAACCCTAAAATACACACAAGCAAGTAGATTTGAGAAGGAGACTCCACCACCACTGCTCCACCCACCACAGGTGGTGAAGTGGGTGGAGAGAGTAGCAACAGAAACAAAGTGAGCAATAATATTCATCGGAAAAGACGACATGAGTATGCCTCCAACTGGCGATGACTATGCTATTGACACCAACATAATGGTACTGACGCCTCTTTCTACCACCTTGAACTCAATCGTATGTGTCTTCTACACAGGCTGGCAAGTTGTGGGTCATGCTATATTGCTCCAAGTTTCAACCTTTTTTTTTTTTTTTGGGCATTTCTTATTCCTGTTGAAAATACAAAGGAAAACATTAAAGATGTAGATACTTGAATCAATACAACCTAATTATAGCTTCATTACTAAGCTATGGTGGCGGACAACAGAGTGCATGTTTGATACAACTTCTGAAAATCACAGTGATGTGAAAACCACGGTACCAGTGGCAATTTCAAAATTTTTGGAGAAGCAAATGAGAAGCTCCACACAGTGAGAGTAAATGGATATGATTTTTTCACTTCCAGAATTTGACCAAACATGTGTAGATTCAATGATTTGGTGGTGTTTCCAAGCTAGTGGGTGGGTGGGGGCCGGGCTGGGTTGCGTTGGTGGGTGGGGAATTTTGGGGAAGAAGATAATTTTATTTTTAATTTTTATTTTAAATTTGAAGGGTTGTTGACGTGTTAGCTGCAGGATGGAACAATTGTCATGTCAAGTGCCACATAAGGTACAGCTAACGGTGTTACTAACGGAATTGACGGAAAAGACTAGTTTGAGTAACATTAGATAGATAAAGGAGTAAATACCCAATTTGATCCCTGAAATTGTGAAGCAGTATCAACTTGATCCTTGAAATTATCGAAATTCCAAAAGCGTCCTTGAATGATAAGTTAGTATCAATTTGGTCCCTCATTTTATTCACTTAATATCAATTAAGTCCCTGGCACTACAAACTTAATATCAACTTGGTTCATATGATTTTTAAATTTTTAACGGAGGGACTAAGTTGATCACCGTTTTACAATTTCAGGGACTAATTTGGAATTTCGATAATTTCAGGGACCATGTTGATACTATTTTATAATTTCAGAGACCAGGTTGATACTACTTTATAATTTCAGGGACCAAATTGGGTGTTTACTCATAGATAAATGATTAAAATGAATCTTTTTAAAGATAAAGGATCAAAACGAATTCTGACCAAAAGATAAAGTATCAAAAATATATTTTAACCTATTTTTAAACATCTTAACTTATTTCCTTAATTCTTCTGAGAAGTGAAAACCCTAAAGTGGACTTCCCTGTTCCCGCCGCTCACTCTTCCACTCTCCACCCAAGTCCCAAGAGCTCCTTCTCTGCCTGTTGATCGATCGCTGTTCTCCGCCGCCGCGTGCCTCCTCCGTTCTCCGACGCTGCGCTCGGCCTCCGTCTCGCGCGCCTCACTCTCGGCCCTTCTCCCTCTCGCGCGGCTCACCTCTGCCACTCGCCTCTGTTTCTCCGCCAAGGCGCAACCGGTAAGTCCCACTCGGTCTCTCCCATTATAAGAATGAAGAGTTCCATCTAAGCATGTTCTGGGTTGTTCTATTTTCTGGGTTTGGTCATTGGTGTTCTGCTGCATTTCTTGGTGGTCTCTGAGTAAAACGAAAATACACTCTTATTTTCTCAATTAAAAATTTATGATCTCTGTGGGTAAAATGAAATACACTCTTAGTTTACTGGGTGGGGAAGTTGTATTGAAGATAAAAGGCGTTCTTTACACCATGGAACCATTTGTATTTTGTTTTAGTTTAAACTTTAAACTGACTGCCTCTTGTTGCCTTGGTTCTAAAATTAAGATGGTACTGGAATCAAACTATTGCTGTTTATTGTCTTAGCTTAATATATATGAACCAGGGTTTGGCTTTTCAAAAAAAAAAAAAAAAAAAAATCTCTGTTTTGTGCCTTCTGTTTTTATGTGTATTCATGTGTCCTGTGTTCTGCCATGTCCTGTCCTCTGTTTTGTGCCTTCTTGTTCTCTGTTGATTGGAATGGGAATTTGTTCAGCAAAGCTTTTATCAATGTGTGCGTGGGATGATGTAATGAGCATCCTATGAACGAGTGTTAGGGCATCCAATTCTTATTTTAGAATCAATTCCCATTTTTATTCCTCACCTACATCTGCATGCGATCATTCTCATATATGATTGTTTATAGTTATACCCATGAGAAAATAAAAACTACAATTCACAACAATGATATTTTACAGCTCATGAAACTCGTATTTGTACCCTTCCTCTTTGTGCCTGATAGGGTATAAATTTAATTATAGCCTCTGTGATGCAGCTGTTTACTTGCTGTGAATAATATCAGATTGTATTGTTTATTATGTCTCTATGGTGGACCGATACATACTTCTTACATTGATAGTTTACCTGTGGATGTCTTTAGAAAATTGAGTTAGGAATTGCGTCACTGTTATTTTCCACACATTCTGTTATTGTAAATAAAGACTCTTCTTTGTTTATTTTTGCTGTGAATTTAACAATGGCTTCTAAAATTGCTGTTGACTTTCATTGGTGAATTGTATTGAATGTTTTATTATTGAATGATTTAATACTTGTGTTTTTCTTGTACTCATCTTGAAAACTGTTATCATGTGAATGTTAATTCACTGGATGCTTCATTATTGATATTTAAGTTTTATGCATTCTGATAGCTCTATGTGGTCAAAGGATAAAAAGGTGAAAAGCTTCAGCTTCCTTTGCGATTGCATTTTTAATTTTGAAAATGATTGGCCATACAATATGAAATGAAAATGAATGGTAATATAAATTGCATTTCTAAGCTTAAGTTCCAACCTTTGTTGAAAATGAATGGTAAATTGGTAATACATGAAAATGATCAACACAGCCTTGTTAAAAATGAATACAAGAAAACCATGACAATGGAAATATAATATGAGCAACGCAGCCTTGTAGTTATCGATTATCTATGAAAAACAATATAATTTACCATTTTTTTTCCCACAAAAATTGCCTAGATTTCAAATTTTATACATTTTTTTATTATTTAAAAATTTGCTAACGTTTATTTGTTTGCCAAATTTTTTATTGAAATACTAGGGAAATTGAATTGCTTTATCCAAAAAAAGAATTTGAAAGGTAAGGAATTTGAATTACTTTATCCAAACAAAGTATTTTGAAAATGAAAGGAATATAATTGAAGCAATTAAATTGTCATGTATTTCAAATTCCTTAGAATTTGGAAATACCCCATCCAAACACACACTAAGGTTTCTGCATGGTATTCCAATCTCTCATGCTTTCTTTAGTTAGTTGTTAATTGCTGCATCATATGAAAAGGAACATTATTGAGGGAAATTGAAGAGATCACTAAATATTAATTGTTTCTGTAACATTGGTGCTTATATTGTAGTTGTTTTATTTTTGGTCAGATGAAGGTGAAGAAGCAGAAGAGGCATAGGAAGATATTGACGTTTTACACTGCCTGCTTTGGTTTCCGGAAACCTTTCAGGGTTTTATGTGATGGCACATTTGTGCATCACCTTCTTGTCAATCGTATAACACCTGCTGATAAGGCCCTCACCAATATCCTCACTGCTCCTGTTAAGCTCTACACAACCAGGTCTCTCTCTCTCTCTCTATCTACCTTTTTTCTTCCTATTTTCTATTTTAAAGAGTTGCTTACTATAGACTAGAATTCATGGTTAACCCTATTCACAACAACATATTTACCATAGAACTATATAATATGTAAATATTTATAACAAATTTAAATTAGGGAAAATTACACCAACCTCAGTTTAATTTAATTACTGCCGGCACTTCTCTTTTTTTAAAAGTTAAACTCACCTCCCTTTTTAGGGGAGGTCAACTTAACTTTAATATAATTTCAGGGTAGGTGAGTGTAATAATAACATTTGGTTAGTGTAATTTTTGAAATAAGAGGAGTGCTCAAAATAATTAAGCGAAACTTTAGGGATGTTAGTAATTTCTCCTTTAAATTATCTTTTGAATGGTTGATATGTTACAAGGTATAGGGTACAGTCATCCAATTTTATCAAGTGATTATAAGGTATACTTATCAGGTGTCATGTCTACCTTATAGGATTATTTATCAAGTGGGATGAATTTGAATGTTTAATAACACTAAATTTTTAAACTATATTTATTTCTGTGTTCAAATCCTATTTTTTTATGTTAGATCCTTTGGCCTTTTTACCTTTTTATTCTCTTTATTTTCCTTCGTTAATTTGGGTTTTGTAAGGAGATGATGCAGGTGTGTTCTAGCAGAGTTGAAACGGCTAGGTAGCTCATATTCCGAGGCTCTTGAGGCTGCTCGCCAACTTATAATTGCAAGATGTGAGCATGAGAAATGTGTGAAGGCAGATGCCTGCATCATGGAGGTTATCGGAGAAAATAATTCTGAGCACTTCTTTATTGCTACTCAGGACACCGACCTGCGGAAGAAGTTGCAAGAGGTTAGTATAATCTTTTTTATGTTGTCTTCTACCATTAGTATGTCGTTTTCTTTGTAATATTTTATTTGTAATTATGGAAAAAAGTTATTTGCATATCATAACAAAATATATGATTAAATGATATTCAGAAAGAATCTCTCCCATTTGTTTGATTTGCAATGCATTTCTCTTGAGAATATGCTCTTGATAGTAAACTTTTGTTCTTATTTTATTGTTTAAAAATTGATTTGTATTGAGACTCTGCACACTTAAGTTACTGGTAATATCTTTTCATCTTGTTAAATGACTAAAGCTTGTTGAAAGTTGAAACAGTGTTCAAAATGGAAGCCTTTTATTCAAAAAGTTTGGTTGGTGTGAGGTGGTAGATTTGTGCACTAATTTAATGTTGCTGGATCATGGCTCACTTATTCGTTAGATGGGCCTTGTGATGCAGAATATTATTTAAGAGTACCAAATAGTTTTAGCCGCTTGAAAGTCGTTGTTATATGTATTTGATAGGTTAATTAATTTAAGCCTACAAATGTCTGATATCATATTTTTTATTTATTTGATATAAGTAATTAAAGGTAGTCTAAAGAATCTAAAGTAGTAAAGTTAGTCAAAAACTTTTTTTCTATTTTTTTTTTATAAAAGAAGAAATTCGTTGGTCAAAAGCCATGATTTGTGTCCACTGTACAGTCAACTCTAGAACATCTATCCAATTTGAGAACATTTCTCATATTAATTGACTTATTGCTCATTAGAGGGTTAAAGAAAGTTATTTGACATCTTGTTTTCTTGCTGTCTATTCTATTATCTCTTCAACCATGTTTCATTACTTCAAATTTTATGAATTTTAAATGACCGCATTTCATTTTCAAGTCTTCATCCAAGTTTTCTATTTATGCCATAAGTGATTTATGATACGGTGTGTTTCTTATGTACCCCTTTTTGACATTTTCTGATGGAGCATGAAGCTTTACTCAAAGAAAGACAAATTAGAAAAAAATTGGTTATTGGTGTCAAAAATATGTTATATTGCTGTTTTAATAACTCAAAGTGTAGAATTGTACACGGGATAGACTGTTAATGTTTTTAATCTTGTTGTCTGCAGGTACCTGGTGTGCCTCTTGTATTTGGTCTCAGAAACGCTCTTTTCCTTGAACCCCCATCTGCATTTCAGAGGCAATATGTCAAGAATTCTGAAGAAGGACGATCACATATGACCCAAAAAGAGTACCATATATTTAAGAACAGAGTGATTAATAGACTGGTTGGTGAGGAAGCTGAGAATTCCATTACCGAAATAATGGAACACAAGGATTCAGGTTTAGGAGATGAAACCGTAAATGGGCAGGCAGTAAAAAGGAGTATGACTGCAAGGAATCAAATGGACATGAAGGATAAACCGCAGTTCAAGAGAAAAAGAGCAAAGGTAATCCGCACTTATGCTGTATCTATTGTTTGTTTGAGTTGTGATCTCATATTCTAGGCTTCTAGATTTAGCCATGTTGGGGCTGTAGGCAAATGTTGTACAAATAAGATGAGCAAAATCTTGATATGTGTATATTATTGTACTTTTTTGAGGGAATTAAATGATATGAATTCTTGGTATTTTTTTTAGTTAGGAATGATAAAAAACACTCAACTTGTTAATTAAGTTAACAAGTGGTTAGTGTACCAAAAAATAAAAATGAAAGTTAATAAGTGGTTAGTAGTTTTGAATATTTTTTACCAGTGGAGGGAGGGGTTAGTTGTTTATGAATTGGAAATATCTTTACCAGAAATTCATTCGTTGTATATAGTCCCCTTCCTTTTAAAATCTGCCTTGTTTTTGCATTGAAGGTGTTTAATTAGTTTACAAGCGACCTTAAATTTGACAGTAGTTTTTGTTAACTAGAATAAAGCTTTATTCTTTTAGCAGCTTATGGTTCTCGCTAGTGTTGTCACATTTTTATGATATCACATTCCAACTTTGCAGGGTCCAAACCCACTTTCAATTAAGAAGAAGAAAAGTGGTCAAAACCAAAATAATGGTCCTTTGAAGGTAGGATTCATATGTTTCTTCAGTTTGTACTCTGAAATTTTGGATTTAATTTTGATCCACTTGTCACTGTAAAACTTATGTCATGAATTGCCAAATCACTAAAGGAGTTTGACTTTTACAACAGCAAGCTTGGACGTCTAGCTCTGTTGAGTTTTAATGATATGCCAATTCATCATGGGATCATAATGTAGAAAACTTGGCCCTGAAAGTGGATCAAATTTAAACTCAAACTTTACTCATTGTTTTATGCATATGCAGGTTTATTTATTTAGTGTGTGGAAACAGCATATATATATTATTGTCCCATTTGAACAGAGAAGGCTTCATAATTAGATTTGATTCTTTCTTAATAGAACATAAAAATAGGGATCAATGATGTCAAACTGTGTGTGATTTGTGGACTTTTTTCTTTCTGCCCTAGTCTTTCTCTGTGGTTATTTACTTTTTTTTTGAAGGTTTTGTGAACCTTGTCATTTAATTGAGTTGTATTATCTCTATGTGTTAATATTGCTGTTTTGGTGTTAATATTGGTGTTGAGATCCCATATTGACTAGAGATATGGCCACAATAGTCCTTATAAGGTTTGGGCAATCCTCACCTCTAGAGCTAGCTTTTGGGGTTGAGTTAGTCCTTGGCTTGGGCAATTCTCACCTCTTGAACTAGCTTTTGGAGTTGAGTTAGGCTTAAAGCCCAAATTCTAAGAATTGGAAATATTTTTGATTGCATATCACAGTTTTTATCATATGAACATATGGCAGAGGCTATTATCCTTTTAGCATAATATTTTGTAGCTGTTGTTGCACATCACCAAGAGCACTTGATGCTAATGTTTTTCGGAGGTGAATTTTTCGTTTGGAAATTGCCTCAGCCATGAGATTTGCTTCCTTCATGCCGTTTCATTTGAAGTTACTTGTTTGGAAAGATATTTCTTCTGTTTCAGTTACCAGCGTTTCATAAAAAATGACCTTGGGACTTTTGTCTCGGACATTGATTTTCCAGTTTTATTGGGTTGCCTCCTCCCTGTAGTGCTTATATATGAATGGTTGGTTTACTTTATAAGAGGCATCTATCATGTTTTCTTCCTGAGATGGAGTAAAAATGACACACACACTCTTTGATGATAATGACGATGGACTCGTATATTTTTAGCAGACTAGATAATTAATCTTGGAATTTTGAGCTGAGGCATGTACTTATATTTTGTCGGCAATGATGAGAATATTATTCATATTTCAACAAATATACACCTATATCTTGAATTAATTTAGTTACAGAGTACTCTAGTGGACGTTCTTGAAAGCATTTTTCTGTAAACTGTTCTAATTGAAAAGAAACTGGAAATTAGTCGTGCTCAAATGTTTTAATACTGTTTAACCTGCAAAACTGAATTCTGAAAGGCTGGTTTCTTTTTATAAGTTTGTTTTGCATGAGTTTTCAAGAAGCTGCTTAGTTGCACGTTTTATTTGCTTTTCATCAGTGTTATTTGCTTTTCATCAGTCTTACTATTCGAAAGTGGTGTTTATGAACCTCCTCCACTCTCTGATTAGCACCTAAGAACTCGGGAACCCTTCCTTAAAAGCTAGCCGTTAAAGGGGGAGAATCAAGCCACTTAAGTATTCCACCGAGCAACCCATACGTAGGCATCTCATAATACCCTAGTCCCTATCCCAGCACTGCCCCGGACAGCCGATGCTCCGGCGGCTGCACTCTACATTGCTTCACTCGGCCTTTTCGCTCGGACCCTCCGTAGGTAGTGCTTTTCGAGACACCAGCAACCGGATTTGATATCAAATGATAAGCACTAGTGAACTTGGGGAATCCTTCTTTAAAAGCTAGCTGTTAAGGGGGGAGAACCAAGCCACTTAAGTACACCCTCGAACATCTCATACTACTCGATGTGGGACCTAGTCATCCCATAATACCCCTGTCCCTATCACTCTCTTTCTCTCATCATAAATTTTGGGTAGAGAAGTGTGATCGAAGCAAGATTTAATGATTAGATGTTACAGGCTGAAAATTAAAATTCGTTTCATAAGGCCTTATTTATTGTTGCTTTTATGCAGGAAATGAAGGAAGGAGACAGCACAGTGAAGAGAAGTAGGAAAAGGAAGAGGTCACATAATCGGCAAATCCCAGCGGAGACAGGCAGTTAGGTAGATCATTTTTATAATTATAAAATAGGTACTTATGGAAGAGCTCCTTGAGTTTGCTGCTTCTGATGAGGGAAGAGAGAGAAGCAAATTTTAATCCATGTTGGCATGGCAGAGGATATGTTGAATTTTATACGGTTGTTCCTATTTGGCCATCAATATTAAATTGGTATTTACTTTCAAGTACCTAAACATGGATCATCTTCGTGTATTTATCTGTTTATGAAATTACATGCCAATTTGTTAATGGATTGTTTTAATTGAACCAATTTGTCGTGTTACATTTTGTATCACTTACTTTGAATTAGTTTGTATTGTGTATAGCTTGTAATCCTGGATGTGTTTTGTTATTGTAGATTTTTTCATTAAATAAATTTTACTTTATAAGTGTTTGAGAAAGATTGATTTTACTGGAAAAATTTTTTGGATTGAAATTAATTTGACATGTTTGGCAAATTAACGTAAAGTCAAAGAAAGCTTTTTTTTTTTTTTCATAGGTAGTTTCTAGAAAAGCTAAAGTTTGTAACTTATTTGAAAAAACCTTTTGATTATTTTGAAATCAATTAAAATTTTTCATTTTATTCATATATAATTAATTATGAAACAAATATCATTATTTTATACAAACAGTTGATAACAATTTTTTTTTACTATTTATTATATAAAAAATATTTTTTTTTATATATTTAAAGTGAAATAGATTATCTTTAAGTCGCATTTCAACAAACATACAAATATATTTATAATTTATTATTACAATAGTTGATTATTAATATAATCTATTTTTCGTAACTTTCTCAACCATATTTGATGCACAGCCACCAAGGGAGAACCGCAAAACACTATAAAAGTACAATTTATTTAATAAGAAAAAGTACAAATCAATCTTACATTCCAATTTTTTCATTAAATAATCCTTCCTCTCCCACACTGCAGAGCCACCAAGGGCAGTTGGGTCATTGCATTTTACAAATATATGCTATTCGGATCGGATATCCTTTAAATTTAATCCTATTTTGTCCTCGTATATTTCCATGGGACATCAGCCCTATAAATTTTTTTCATTAAATAATCCCGCCTCTCCCACACACAGATAGCCACCAAGGGCAGCTAGGTCATTACGTTTTACAAATATATGCTATTCGGGTCGGATATACCCTTCAACCCTGTTTTGTGTCCGTATATTTCCATGGGCTGCTACGAATAATTCGTATAATTTTGATATATGTTCCTCACATTGTTAACTAATCACAACACTTGTCTTACATGTGATTTTTAATATAATTATAATCAGAATTAAATATTTTAATGATAAACACGAGGTAACACTTTGCCCTTAATTGACCGACCCGGTACGGAGTGATTGCTCACTTGCCAACATTTTTACAATCAAAAAATATTTTAATGATAAAACAGTTACAATAAAAGTCAAACATTTTTATGATAAAACAGTTATAGTAAGAGTCAAACACTCTCATAATTAAGTAGTTATGATAAAAATGGTATATCTTTATTTTATCTTTAAAAAGTAGGTTTTTCGATTTAATTTTAGGCTCATGATAGTTGTTTTTAAGTTTGGAATGCAGATAATTATATTAATTTACATAAATAATCGAGATTACGAGTTCGTTTGGATATTTGATTTGAATTAATGATAACTTTTGCTTTTAACTTTTTTTTATAACAATGTTTTTAACTTTAATATGTAGATAAGTAAATTATATTTTTTTATACAAAAAAATTAGATAAGTAAATTATATTAATAGTTGATATTGTTAGTAACTGGGGTATGGATCTGCAACAAAGAAGAAGAAAAACAAAGGTAATGCGCAATCTCCAAGGCGTGTGAGGACACTAGGCTTTAGGTTCGATTCGCCCCCACCAATCTCTCCTCGTAGATTGGATGCAACAGGTGTAACTGGCGAATCCCCTTCAGGATACAATGGAGAACCTTGGTTTGGTTTGCACACCCTAAACCAAGCGTATCGACAATGGTAGTTTACAGAACAATAGTCTTCCTAACTCTCTCTGCGCACAAGGGAGAAAAGAAGGTGATTTGGAGTGAAGAATGGTTGAGAGATTCTGAGAATTTTCGTGTCCATTACTGCATGCAGATGGTTCTATTTATAGACCAACTCATGTCACTTGGTGAAAGAAAACAACTATTCAAAAGTTCCACAATCGGCCAAATTCAATACATAAGTAGTATTAACGTTCAACAACTAACACAAGGCATCAGTTGGCCTAGTGGCCAGCCAATGCGTCCCTTGCCTAGCAGAGCCGTATTCGAATCCGCGCTAGTACCGTTTTGTCTTTCAAAGTTTAAAATAAAACGACCACTTTTAAACTGAAAAATTGCCGCGCAAAAGGATCGAACTCGGGCCACTGAAGAAAGCTGGAAGCGACGCAACCACTGCGCTATACAGCACACTTGTGCCAACTTAACATCATGATATGTATTTATTTGGCCGTTGATAACCCTTAATCTTTTGTAAATTTTGAAAATCTCTCACAATCCCCCACCATTTTCAAAATAAATCCAAATCCCATTATTCCGGAAATCGCATGCTTTCAGACAAAGGTATCTTGGGGATTTGAACCTTTGCTTAGTAAGCCATGGGTTTCACTCATCCCGAATAATTTGGTAGACAAGCTTTGAACCAAATATTCATTAGTACAAGCGTGCATGACTTACACATGAAATCTCGGTACCATTGAACGACGTGGTAGTGTGACACATTTGGTAAGGCCTTGTGTCGTGTATCCTTTTCATGAGAGCTTACAAAGTCAAACCCTTAACTTTAAGAAGCGGCCACACTCCACTCTCACATAGGTGGACTTTACCAAAAGCACCCCCATAAGTTGGGCACCTCAACATATATATGTTATAGGTCCATTAAGAGCAAAAGCTCACCCTTTCCCTTTTATGTCCTTATGGTATCCAAGTACGTTTAAACCTTGGGATGTATCTATTTGTCAAGTACTTGCAATCACTCTCATAGTGTACTTTGGCCCATTGAACTCAAGACTTGATGCTACTCAAGTGTGAGTCGGGTTTCCACCATTGGTGATCATGTAGATATGGGCTTGAGTCCCATCCCTGATGATGTTTTCAACACCATATCCCTTGTCAGTCCTTTCGTCAAAGGATCCGCAAGATTCCTCTCTGTTTTCACAAAAACTATGGATATTACTCCATTTGTAATCAATTCTTTTACATAGCTATGTCTTAGCCCAATGTGCCTGGACTTTCCATTATAAACCTGGCTATATGCCTTTGATAGTGTTGATTGACTATCACAATGTATGGATATTGGTGCCATTGGCTTTGGCCAAATCGGTATCTCATACATCAAATTTCTAAGCCATTCAGCTTCTTTGCTTCCTGCTGCCAATGCTATGAATTCTGCAGCCATGGTGGAGTCAGCAATGCAAGTTTGCTTCTTGGATCCCCAAGAAATAGCACCCCCACCAAGTGTGAAGACCCAACCGCTTGTTGAAGCATGATCTTCTGTATAAGTCACCCAACTGGCATCCGTGTAGCCTTCTAACACTGAAGGATACCCATTATAGTTCAAACTATAATTCATTGTCCCCTTCAAGTATTTCAATACTCTTCGGACAGCATGCCAATGGTCTTTGCTTGGATTACTTGTATACCTACTTAGTCTCCCTACAGCATATGCAATGTCTGGTCTAGTACATGTCATGGCATACATTAAGCATCCAATAACTTTTGAGTATTCAAGTTGTGCTACTGGACAACCTTTATTTGGTACTAAATTAGTGTTATGATCAAAGGGAGTAACAACAGATTGACAATCAAATTCATTAAATTTCTTTAACACCTTTTCTATATAGTGAGATTGGGACAAACCTATGTTCTCACCATCTCTTATTATTCTAATTCCTAGTATCACATCAGCTTCCCCTAAGTCTTTCATATCAAAATTACTAGAGAGGAAACTCTTAGTTTTTTCCACCTCATCTATATCAGTACCGAATATTAACATATCATCAACGTATAAACAAATCATGACACCTTTACCATTATGAAATTTACTATAAATACACTTGTCAGATTCATTTATTTTATATCCACTAGCTAGCACAACTTGATCAAACTTTTGATGCCATTGTTTAGGAGCTTGTTTTAGTCCATACAATGACTTATTCAATTTACACACCTTCTTTTCTTGACCATTAACCACAAACCCTTCAGGTTGTGTCATATACACCTCTTCATCTAATTCCCCATTAAGGAATGCCGTTTTCACATCCATTTGATGAATGACAAACTTATAGATGGATGCAAGTGCCAATAGTACTCTAATTGAGGCAATTCTTGCCACAGGTGCATATGTATCAAAATAGTCAATGCCCTCTTTTTGTGTAAATCCCTTAGCAACTAGCCTAGCCTTAAATTTATCTATGGTTCCATCTACCTTCATTTTCCTTTTGAAAATCCATTTACAACCTATTGGTTTGGAACCAGGTGGGAGGTCTACTAATTTCCACGTTTTATTCCCCATTATTGAGTCTATTTCCTCTTGTATAGCTTCCTTCCAGAAAGCGGCATCTTGAGACTTTATTGCCTCTTCAAATGTTTCTGGCTCACTTTCTGTATTATAACATATTGGTCCATAACTGTCTATGGACTCTCTTGTTCCTTCAACAAGGAACATGAAAAAGTCTGGTCCATAAGTTTTCTCTTTCTTAGCTCTCTGACTTCATCTAAGTTCTGAACTTTCTAAAGTATCATTATTAAATAAATTGGTTTCTAGATTATGTGCATTACTATGAACATTATTTTTGTGACTTGGAATTGAGTTAAACCTATCTTCTTGAAAGATAGCATCCCTAGACTCTATTACTGTATTTACAGGATATGAGTCATTAGATTCTATAACCATGAATCTATATGCTTTGCTATTTTTAGCATAGCCCAGGAACACACATTCAATTCCCCTTTCACCTAATTTCTTTCTTTTTGGTTCAGGAACTTTTACTATTGCCCTACAACCCCAAACTTTGAAATGGTCAAGGTTGGGCTTTCTATTTTTCCAAAGTTCATATGGGGTTATTTTGTTCCTTTTGTTTGGAACTCTATTCAAGATATAACAAGCCGTCAACAAGGCTTCTCCCCAATAACCCTTTGCTAGACCAGAATATGATAACATTGCATTTACCATTTCTTCTAATATCCTATTTTTCCTTTCAGCTATACCGTTTTGTTGTGGGGAATACGGTGCGGTTGTTTGATGAATTATTCCAGTAGACTCAAAGTAACTAGGGTTATAGAACTCTCCTCCTCTATCACTCCTAAAACATTTAATAAATGTTTCATGTTGAAGTTCTACTTCTGTTTTAAATATCTTAAATTTATCTAACACTTCATCCTTTGAATGCATTAAATATACATAGCAATATCTAGTACAATCATCTATGAATGTCACAAAATATTTTTTACCACCTATAGAAGGCCAACCATGTAAATCACATACATCAGAATGAATTAAATCTAACACTTTGGAATTTCTTTCAACTCTAGGAAAAGGAAGCCTAGTTATTTTAGTTAGCATACAAGTTGTACATGCATCCGAAATTCTACTTGTTTTAGGAATTAAACATGACTTCATCATTTCATCCATTTTCCTAAAATTAACGTGTCCTAAACGAGAATGCCATAAATTACAAGACTCAACAATATAAGCAGAAATAAATCCATTATCATTAATAATATTGAGTTTGAACATATTCTCACAAAGGTATCCCTTTCCTACAAACATTCCTCCCTTGGAGAGAATAAACTTGTCTCCCTCAAATACACATTTAAACCCGTACTTATTAAGTAACGGTACAGAAATTAAATTCTTCCTAACATCTGGTACATAATAAACATCTGTAAGAGTGACTACTTTTCCCGAAGTGAATTCTAGTTCCACTGTCCCTTTGCCTTTAACTTGGACAGTTGATGCATTTCCCATATATAGAACGGTTCCATCTTCTTCATTAATTGTCTTGAAGAGATCCTTGTTCTTACACACATGGCGAGTTGCACCGGAGTCAATCCACCATGATCCAACATCTTCTATCATGTTGATTTCGGAAATGACCGCAACAAGATTGTCCTTTGTTGCACTAGATTCCTTCTCATTTTTCTTCTTCAAGAGACGACAATTCCTCTTGAAATGTCCCGGTTTTCCACAATGGAAACAACCTTTTTTATATTTCTTTTTCTTGTTGTCATTCTCATTGTTGTTTCCATGAGATTTTTCAAAATCTCGATTCCTCTTTCTAGAGGACGTACCAGATTTCCCTTCCTCTACTACATGCACCTTCTCATGAACAGAATGTTCTTTAGTATCATCTTGTTTACGATACTCTTCTTCTAAACGAAGGTGATTACCCAACTGTTCAAGAGAAATGTCATCTTTCCGATGTTTAAGACTTCTTTTAAAGTCTTTCCATGAAGGAGGAAGTTTGTCAATGATTGAGGAGACAATGATGGTTTCATCCATGTGCATATTATGTTGTTTGTAGTTATTGAGAATACGTTCAATTTCATGCATTTGTTCCATGATAGGCATACCATCAACCATTTTATAATTATTAAAACGACTAACAAGAAATTTCTTACTTGTTGCGTCCTCCATCATGTATCTTGCCTCAAGTTTCTCCCATAGTTCTTTGGAGGATCCCACATTTTGATACACATCGAACAATGAATCGGTCATGCCATTCAAAATATGCCCCATGCAAATGTAGTCATCATTCACCCACTTGTTCCTCTCACGAGTTTCATTGATGGTCTCATCTTCTCTTTCCTCTGGTCTTGGTGTGTTCAACACATACACCACCTTCAATGTTGTAAGAAGGAAGTGCATCTTCTTTTGCCAACGATTAAAGTTTCCACCTTCGAACTTCTCAAGTTTGATAAAGTCAGAAGTCATCTCCTTCAACGTTGCAGCCATTGTTACAGAAATCGAACCTAAAGATTGTTAGTAACTGGGGTATGGATCTGCAACAAAGAAGAAGAAAAACAAAGGTAATGCGCAATCTCCAAGGCGTGTGAGGACACTAGGCTTTAGGTTCGATTCGCCCCCACCAATCTCTCCTCGTAGATTGGATGCAACAGGTGTAACTGGCGAATCCCCTTCAGGATACAATGGAGAACCTTGGTTTGGTTTGCACACCCTAAACCAAGCGTATCGACAATGGTAGTTTACAGAACAATAGTCTTCCTAACACTTTGCCCTTAATTGACCGACCCGATACGGAGTGATTGCTCACTTGCCAACATTTTTACAATCAAAAAATATTTTAATGATAAAACAGTTACAATAAAAGTCAAACATTTTTATGATAAAACAGTTATAGTAAGAGTCAAACACTCTCATAATTAAGTAGTTATGATAAAAATGGTATATCTTTATTTTATCTTTAAAAAGTAGGTTTTTCGATTTAATTTTAGGCTCATGATAGTTGTTTTTAAGTTTGGAATGCAGATAATTATATTAATTTACATAAATAATCGAGATTACGAGTTCGTTTGGATATTTGATTTGAATTAATGATAACTTTTGCTTTTAACTTTTTTTTATAACAATGTTTTTAACTTTAATATGTAGATAAGTAAATTATATTTTTTTATACAAAAAAATTAGATAAGTAAATTATATTAATAGTTGATATTGTTAGTAACTGGGGTATGGATCTGCAACAAAGAAGAAGAAAAACAAAGGTAATGCGCAATCTCCAAGGCGTGTGAGGACACTAGGCTTTAGGTTCGATTCGCCCCCACCAATCTCTCCTCGTAGATTGGATGCAACAGGTGTAACTGGCGAATCCCCTTCAGGATACAATGGAGAACCTTGGTTTGGTTTGCACACCCTAAACCAAGCGTATCGACAATGGTAGTTTACAGAACAATAGTCTTCCTAACTCTCTCTGCGCACAAGGGAGAAAAGAAGGTGATTTGGAGTGAAGAATGGTTGAGAGATTCTGAGAATTTTCGTGTCCATTACTGCATGCAGATGGTTCTATTTATAGACCAACTCATGTCACTTGGTGAAAGAAAACAACTATTCAAAAGTTCCACAATCGGCCAAATTCAATACATAAGTAGTATTAACGTTCAACAACTAACACAAGGCATCAGTTGGCCTAGTGGCCAGCCAATGCGTCCCTTGCCTAGCAGAGCCGTATTCGAATCCGCGCTAGTACCGTTTTGTCTTTCAAAGTTTAAAATAAAACGACCACTTTTAAACTGAAAAATTGCCGCGCAAAAGGATCGAACTCGGGCCACTGAAGAAAGCTGGAAGCGACGCAACCACTGCGCTATACAGCACACTTGTGCCAACTTAACATCATGATATGTATTTATTTGGCCGTTGATAACCCTTAATCTTTTGTAAATTTTGAAAATCTCTCACAGATATTAAGATAGTTTGTATGAATACTTTAAATTAGGATAGTTTTTCCTATTTTTATTCGTTGTAATTTTAAAATTTTATTTTATCTTCAAATAAAAAGTACTTATCCTATTTAGAATTGGATAGTTAATAGTTTTTAGAATAATTTATGTTGTCTTTATCTTTGTTCATGCTAATGCGGAGAGTTTTTTTTTTTCATAATAGTTATAAATCCATGAAACTTGTAAAGAATTATTTATATACGCTACATGTGAAGAAGGAGAAACCTAGTAAGCTTTATATAATCCTTATCAAATAAGGTAGTTAGCATCTACAACTTCGAGAGATTATTTTATCTAGAGTGTTATTTTATTTAAACAACAATTTAGATATTTCAGATAATTCTTAATTTTGTGATTACTCTAAAGAATGATGTTAATGATACTTTACAGTACTTATCCATTTTTCATATTAAACAATCATTATCTTTATTTTTTTTTAAATTATTATTGATTAATAAGAAGTGTTGTAATTGGAGTACAATAAGGTCACTCAACCAATCATTATAAATAACTCATTATGTTACTAGTATTGAATCCAAATATTTTACTTTTGTTCTCATTGTCATCTTAAGAATTCCCAATTCTCCTTAGTTCTACATCAACGATTCATTTGCAAACTTGTTGCATTAGCATACTCATCACTCAAGCTTTAGCAATGGATGTAGATTTCTTTGAGTCATTGAGCCGTTATAGTATCCAATCTTCCCCTATTGCGAAGGAAGAACATGGAGTTGACAAGTGTTCTCAAGTTTCCTTTGACACAACTGATGAGTGTCAGATCCATGTTTTTGCTGATTTAGTTCCTCTGCTAGATCGTGATAATCGTGTGAATGCCTCCTTTTATGATTGGAGGGAGCAAGTTGAGCCTATGACCAAAGAAGTTCCACTAATTTGTGATAACATAGAACAAGCCATGGACATTCTTAATATTGAACGAGAGCTTATATTGGAGCAGCTTCGGAAGCATAAGAAAGAGATTCAGTTGTTGCAACAAGCAAGTGAGACAGAAGAAATAAATAGGTGGCTGAAGGAGGCACGACTTGAGCAAGAACTCTTTAAAAAGAGAGTAGAATTGGCCAATTGCAAAATTGTTTTACAAGATGTATTGAAAGAATTTGACAAGTACAAAGCTCAACATGAGCCTGAGTTAGAGGAACCAGGATGGCTTGCTGAGTTGCTTGAAGAAAAAGTTAAAGAAAATTAAGGACCTACTTCTCCTCCCACCTAATTTTCTGCTTTCATCTCTTGTTTTCGTTAATAATTGTCACCTTATTTTTATTTTATTTACTATTTTCAAGGGTTTGTATAAGAAATAAAGAAAACAATTTTTTGTTGTTTTCACAATTTTTGCTTTATATATGCTATTGTAATTTTGGTATAATGATATCTTTAGTTTCACCAATTTTAGTAAATGATGTATTGATATTCCACTCAACTTTGTCCCCTTGTCAAAGATGATGGTAGTCATGTTATCCGCAGGAGAATGCAAACCATGTAAAACCAAGAACATAAATCCAAGTTTGAATACATTCTAATCAGTGACTAAGTTCATACAGAGGCGAGGAGCAGCTTAGCGCAGCCTCACAGAACACGAGCAATCCACAACAACCAATCCTTTCTTCTTGATTAATGAGTAATCTTCTCGAGACACATCGTTTTATCAACAGGACTATCTTCTTTTTTTGTTTTTTGATAAGCTTATCAACTGGATTATCAAAACAAAATTCCAATAGATACTCATCAATCAGTGAACCACGGAACTTGCAATACATAACTATTTAACAGTGAAAAGACAATGCATTGTTTTAAAAGGTTGACTCCTTAGTGCCCATTTAGTCTTTCTGTGAAATTTTTTGCTTTTCAGAGAACTACTTCTTAAAAAATTGCTTCTATTGAAAACGTTAATGTATAGAAACAAAACAACTTTTTGTAAACTTTATATTTTTCTCTTCTTCTTTTGCTTCCTAGGAGATGCAACGCACCAATTTGTTGCTTTTCTATAGAAGCTAAATTTTGCCTCTGCAGTCATATTTTTTTATACTGTGGCCAAACACCTCCAAAAATCAAAATTGTGTGCTTTTCTAACTAAAAAACAGTTCTTGTCAGTTTCACAGAATGTTCAAACAGGTTCTTAACAATACTACCCAACTTTCTGCAGTCCAATCAACCCCCTCCGTGTTGTCTAAAGATGCACTACCCACCAAAGCAGTGCATGGGTGTATTATACAAGTGGTCAAATCTGGATCATCCAGTTAAACTGCCAAGTGACAATCTGGATGGTCCAGATTTGGCCACTTGGGTGATACACCCATACACCACTTTGAAGGGTGGTGCACCATAGCATTCACTTTATCCTCTAGTGTAAAAGACCATCTAAAAGATATTTTTCAATGATTGGTTGATTAGTTGCTGTCATTTGCTATCTGAGAAAAGCTTAAATGACTAAATATATGCATTACCTTTCAGGACTTTGGTGACTTCTCAATACAGTTGAGTTAGGAATAGGATGAGCTGTTTCCAAAAAAATCACAAATTGTAGAAGAGGGAAAACATATTTTGTTACTATCTTTGAATTTTATTTTTTTTTTTAAACTTATTCAAACACCTTTATTTGTTGGAAGCTTTTTTGGATCAGTTTTTGCTTGGCTATTATTTTGCATGACATTTGTGGTGAATGGTGGTAATTTGAGTATTTGCTAGGATAAAGATAATTATTGGTATAGATGTAAATATTTTAGGGGAAAGGATTTTACTAAACTTGAGAAACTATTGAATGAATTTTGTATTGTTTGAGTTTTATTGTTTATACAATCAGTAAAGTAGCCTGGAATAACAAGTAACAGAGATGTATCCAGCTATATCTTATCTTATAGTTACAACCAACTGATAACAATATTTGATAGATTTAAACAAATCTTATGAGCAATGGTTACTCAAAATAAACGTAATTCATTACTTTGAATAATAAGAGTAAAGACCGATTTTGGTCCCTAACAAATTTCGTGGTACCTAATTTAGTCTCCGAGGAAAAAAAAAAAAAAAAGACACCCGTTAGTCTTTGACAATTACAAATGTGAGACATATTAGTCCCTCCGTTGATATCCGTTCGAAAGACTCCATTAGTTTGCCGATGTGACCCGTTAACTCATCCAGCTGTCTGTTAAGGGATCAAAATTGACTAAATTGGGTATCCCTGATTCTTCTCCCCCTCATCTTCCTGTGTTTCTTCTTCCTCAACCCCTTATTTTTCTCACCCTCATAGGACTCATAAGGTTGCTGAATCAAACAACTTGATAAAATTAAGTTTTATTTGAAATTTTCCTCTATTGAAAAGTAGCATCCAATCATTTTCTTGTCTGTCCTGCCACCTTGTATTTGAGATTCTGTTGTAAAAATAATAAATAAAATGAATAAAACAAACAAATAAAATAAATATAGAAAAAGATAGAAGAATATCAATAAAATAACAATGTTGATTACAAGAAAAAGCCTGAGACGTGTCAAAAGACACTGTCCTTAAGG
Source organism: Echinosophora koreensis (assembly GCA_035048595.1). Classification (NCBI taxonomy): domain Eukaryota; kingdom Viridiplantae; phylum Streptophyta; class Magnoliopsida; order Fabales; family Fabaceae; genus Echinosophora; species Echinosophora koreensis. Next base: position 670,393 of record JAPCYP010000136.1, read on the forward strand.
ATTATTCCGCCCACAAATAATAATCATAAAATACGAAACTCTCCCCAGGATATAACATGCTCTTCTGGCATAAAGACCAGGACCAGAATAACAAGATCAAATATCACTCAGAATTTTGAAACAACTCAGAATTCTTGAATCTTGTACTGGCCGAGGTGGTAAGCTCGGCCGCCGAGCTCGGAAGCTTAACTGCTTTAAATGATACACTTATCTAGAACTCGGCTAACAACCTTACTTTAGATAAGAGATAACTCTTATCAGTAAAAAGAGACGAGAGTTGAGCTAAGATAGATAAGTGATAAGTGATAAGAGCTGAACTAGATCCTAGAAAATATGATCAGCTTATCCCTCTACTCCTCTATAAAAAGAGGAAGAGTCTAAGAGGAAAGATACTTTTAACTTGAACTAGAGCTTGGTGTTCTCTCTTAAGCGTATTAGAGGTCCCGGTTGTGATCAAGAGACTATCATAAGTCCTTGCCCACCGGAGTACATCAGATACAAGATTAAGAGATTGATGCACCACGTGATCAAGGGTTGAACACAGAACTACGTTTGGCTTTGATTCCCATTGGGATACATAGGACCGGAACATAAGTATTCTGTCAAGCCACGGTCTAAAACAACCCCAACGTTCACCCTTGGTCTAAAGTTTACGGCCAGATTCCGACTACTCGGATCTCGGCAGGAACATTTGGCGCCCACCGTGGGGCCGAGGAAAAACTTTCCCCGGTTCCATAAGATTTAATGGTGACTACACGGAACGGACCGAAGGGAGGGCCCACAGTGCAAATCATGTCAAGGAATCAAAATCCAATCATAACAACCCCCCTCCCTTCGATGAAGGTAATCCGCAACTGGGAGAGATCATGGCACAATTGAGACAGTTGCGTCAGGAGAACGAGGAGATTCGTACGGAGTACCAAAGGCTGTTGGGAACTCGGAAAAGGGGAAGATCGGCAACACTTGCCGAGGAAGAGCATTCCTCACCCGAGGACAGCCAGAGAGATCCCACTTATGTACCTTCTCGTGATGACAGAAGCCGACCTTCCAGAACCAGGCTCGGGCCCGAGGCCTCAAGGGTACGATCTCGTACTGAGGAGACCACTCAGAGAGAGAGAGCACGGGACAGACGACCGAGATTACCTTTCACTGATGCCATTGACGAGGTAATCATACCTCGGCATTTCAAGTCTCTTAATATGGATAAATACAATGGCACTACTGATCCAACAGAACATGTGGAATCTTTCATTTCATCTGTTTACCTGGTGACCGATTCGGAAGCCATCATGTGCAAGATCTTTCCAACCACTTTGCAAGGACCTGCCTTGACTTGGCTCACGAATCTTCCACATCGGTCAGTGGATTCTTTTGACATGTTGGTTACAAAGTTCACTGCACAATTCGCAGCAAGCCGAAGGCATAAAAAGCACTCGGTCTCGCTTGTGAATTTCAGGCAGGAGAAAAATGAATCACTCAGGGATTACATGGCTCGCTTCAGCGCTCAACAGGTTTTAATTCCCAATATGAGCTCAGAACTTTGCCTTCATACCGTTATGAATGGTTTGAGGCCAGGACTGTTCTTTGAATATTTATCTCGGAAGCCACCGAGGGATTTTGAAGAACTTCAAGAAAAAGCCACAGGGTTCATGAACTCGGAAGAGATGGTAGAATCAAAGAAAAAAAGTTTTGAAGAAAAAAGCATAATCTCAAACAAAGAAAGAGATAAAGGGGCCAATCCACAGAAGGCTTTCAGGAGTAATGATAGAGGGTTTTCAGAGAGGCAGTCTCAACCCCGACACCAGTCTTACACTCCACTGAACCGATCCAGAGCCGCTATTCTTCAGGAGGTGTGCAATACCGAGTTGATCACTTTGCCAAGGCCATCCAAAACTCCTGCTCAGGCCGATAAAAGTAAAGAGTGCAAGTGGCATCAGAACTATGGCCACTCCACTGAAGACTGCAAAACAGCCCAGGATAAAATTGAAGAATTGGTACAGGCAGGCCGACTCGATCGGTTTGTCCGCCGAGAGGGTGATGGTGGCGGCCGAGCTGGCCGACGGCGAAGAAGACGAGGTTATGACAATCGTAACCGAGATGAAGATCAACGAGGTAATAATCAGAACGGAGATCGAGATAACAGTCAGCGACCACCTAATATTGAAGCAGAGGTTGGTGTGAGAGGAGTCATTAATACCATCTCGGGAGGTTTCGCAGGAGGAGGCACAACGAGTTCAGCTCGGCGACGTCACATAAAGGCTATCCGAGCTGTCAACTCGGTTTCCAGAAAAACCGCAAGGCCGAGACCACCAATTACTTTCTCAGAAAATGACTTCCAAGGATTAGATCCCAATCAAGATGACCCAATGGTAATAACAGTTGAAGTGACCAATTACTCAGTCAAACGTACACTAGTTGATCAGGGTAGCTCGGCCGACATTCTGTACTTGGCAACCTTTAAAAAGCTTGGAATTCCAGAAAAGTTGATAAAAGAACAGGAAGACAAGCTAGTGGGGTTCGCCGGAGAGCAGGTCAAAACTCGAGGATATATAGACCTCTTGACAACATTTGGTGAAGGCATGCTTGCCCGGACCATATCCGTCAGATATGTCCTTGTGGATGCTAACACTTCATACAACATCCTCATCGGAAGACCGACTTTGAATGAGCTCGGAGCAATTGTCTCCACACCTCACCTCACCATGAAATTTCCAGCTGATTCGGGTGAGATAGTTGCAGTCCGAGCTGACCAGAGGATGGCCAGACAATGCTATGCAGATAGTTTGAAGGTAACTCGGGAGCCAGATATCACAGAAAATGCTAAAGATCATCAAGCAGAAGTGGTAAGCTCGGTCAGTTCAGTAAGCTCGGCAGTATCGGATGACATGTTTGAATTGGATCCAAGGATAGAAATGTATGAATCCAGAGCAGAACCTACAGAGTCATTGGAAAAATTTCAACTGGGAGCCCAAGTCGGTCAGTGCACAAGCATCGGCAGTCAGCTCGATCCCTCTCTGAAACAACAGATACAAGCAGTCTTGAGAAAGAATGCCGACCTGTTTGCTTGGAAGACATCGGATATGCCTGGCATAGATCCCAATTTTCTGTGCCACAGGCTATCTATATGTCCGGAGGCCAAGCCCATAGCTCAGAGGAAAAGGAAGCTCGGTGAAGAAAGAAGAAAGGCTGTAGCCGAAGAGACTACAAAACTGAAAAAGGCCAATTTTACCAGAGAAGTAAAATATACTACTTGGCTAGCCAATGTCGTGTTGGTTAAAAAAGCCAATGGCAAGTGGAGAATGTGTACTGATTACACCGATCTCAACAAGGCGTGCCCAAAGGATTCTTATCCTCTTCCAAACATTGACAGATTGGTAGATGGAGCTTCGGGTTACAGAGTCTTAACTTTCTTGGATGCATACTCGGGTTACAACCAGATAAGAATGCATCCACCAGATGAGGAGAAAACGGCGTTTATGACCGAGGGGGCAAACTACTGCTACCGGGTAATGCCCTTCGGTTTAAAAAATGCTGGTGCAACATATCAGAGGCTCATAGACAAAGTGTTTCTCAATCAGATCGGAAAAAATCTGGAGGTTTATGTTGATGATATGGTGGTAAAGTCTGATGACCCAAAACAACACCCTGCCGACTTGGAGGAAATCTTTGCCCAACTCAGAAAATACAACATGAGGTTGAATACTGAAAAGTGTTCTTTCGGTGTACAAGGAGGAAAGTTCTTGGGGTACATGCTAACACACAGAGGAATTGAGGCCAATCCAGATAAATGCAAGGCTGTCATTGAAATGCGGAGTCCGCAAATAGTGAAAGAAATACAGAGGCTGTCAGGCCGTTTAGCTTCCTTATCTCGGTTCCTCCCCAAATCGGCCGAAAAAGCTAGGCCCTTTTTTCAACTCTTGAAGAAACCCAAGGAGTTTGTTTGGACCGAGGAGTGTGAAAAGGCTTTCGAAGAATTGAAATTGTTTCTAGCCTCGCCTCCGGTTCTAACTCGGCCAGAGCTCGGTAAGGAGCTATATTTATACTTATCTGTCAATGATTACGCAATCAGTGCAGTAATCATCCAAGAGGAGGAGAAGCAACAGATGCCAGTGTATTACATCAGTAGAATCTTAAAAGATGCAGAGACACGGTACCAAGTCATTGAAAAGCTTGCCCTCACTTTGGTAATGGCAGCTCGGAGGCTAAGACCTTATTTCCAGTCGCACCAAGTGATAGTCAAAACAGATCATCCAATTAAGCAAGTGCTTCGAAAGCCCGATCTGGCAGGAAGAATGATAGCCTGGTCAGTTGAACTATCAGAGTTCGGTTTACAGTACGAACCGAGGGGACCAATGAAAGCCCAATGCCTCTCCGACTTCATTGCCGAGCTCTCTTCAACGCCGAGTCCCGAACCCATTAATTGGCTTCTATATGTAGATGGCTCATCAAATTTAAAAGGAAGCGGGGCTGGAGTAATTCTTGAGGGCCCGGATAACCTTATCCTAGAGCAGTCCTTGAAGTTCGGGTTCAATGCATCAAACAACCAAGCAGAGTATGAAGCTCTTATTGCCGGACTGGTATTAGCTAAAGAGATTGGAGTCAAAGGATTGAAGTGCCGAAGTGACTCACAGCTAGTAACAGGACAAGTCTCGGGGGATTATCAAACAAAGGATCCTCAATTAACCAGGTATTTGTGCAAGGTCAATAGTTTAATTTCAGAGTTTGACAACTTCACTATTGAGCATATACCTCGGGAGGAAAATGCTAGAGCCGACCTGTTGTCTAAATTGGCTAGCACCAAGAGAACTGGCCAGTTAAAAACTTTCATTCAGGAAAATCTCCCTGAACCGAGTATAAAAAGTGCCGAGGTATTGATAACCGAGCACTATGATCAAGGTTGGATGATGCCATTCTGGGAATTCCTGACCTCGGACAAGTTACCTGCAGATCCCAAAGAAGCAAAGAAGATTCGTCTGAAGTCTTGTCATTACACTATCCGAGATGGAGAGCTGTACAGAAGAGGATTTTCAATGCCTTTATTGAAATGCATAACCAAGGAACAATCCGAGTATGTAATGGACGAGATGCATAGAGGAATATGTGGAATGCACTCTGGTGGCCGATCCCTAGCAGCTCGGGTTCTGCGAGCAGGCTTTTATTGGCCGACTATGACATCAGACTGTGCTTCCTGGACTAACAAATGTGATCCTTGTCAGAAGTTTGCTACTGTGGCACGAGTTCCAGGAGAAGAGCTCCATTCAATGATGTCACCTTGGCCCTTCACTATGTGGGGGATGGACATTGTGGGCCCTTTCCCTGTTGCCAAAGGCCAAGTAAAGTTCTTGCTGGTAGGAGTGGATTATTTCACTAAATGGATTGAAGCCGAGCCATTAGCTATTATAACAGCTAAAAAGGTCCAGAGTTTTGTGTGGAGAAACATCATATGCCGACATGGTCTACCTTATGCGATTGTCACTGATAATGGAAAGCAATTCACGGACAAAAATCTTAAAGAATTCTACTCCAATCTCGGAATCAAACATAAGGTGACCTCGGTTGAGCACCCACAAACAAATGGTCAGGCAGAGGCAGCTAACAAAGTCATTCTGAACGAGCTCAAGAAAAGGTTGGGCCAATCAAAAGGAGCATGGGCTGAAGAATTACCGAGCATCCTCTGGTCTTATCATTGCTCACCATAGTCATCAACAGGAGAAACGCCGTTCAGGCTAACCTATGGAACTGACGCAATGATTCCAGTTGAGCTCGGCGAACTTTCTTTCAGAAGGCAGCATCACGACCAAAGCAAGAATGAAGAAGAAATCCGAGTTGAGCTTGATATGGTTGAAGAAGTCCGAGATGAAGCAAAGATCAGGGAAGAACTATGCAGGCAGAAAGCAACTCGGAAGTACAACTCAAAATTGCGACCGAGAGAGTTTGTTCAAGGAGACCTAGTACTAAGATTGCAGAATGATGCAAGGAAGGACTCCAGAGAGGGCAAGCTCGCAGCAAACTGGTCTGGCCCATTCAGAATAGTTGAAAATCTTGGAAATGGTGCTTATAGGCTAGAAGAGTTATCAGGGAAGACTGTTCCAAGAACTTGGAACACTTCTCATCTCAAGTTTTATTTTAGTTAAAGTTAGGTAAGGTACTCTTTTTCCTATCCTGGTCTTTTTCCCATGTGGTTTTGGCCAGGAAGGTTTTAATGAGGCATGCCTGAGAAAATAAATGAATAAGGTCCGTTTCAATTACAGGGCTAAAAATTCACTTGTTTTACATTTTAAAATCAAAAAACCTAAAAGGGTTGACCGAGCTAAAATCGACCGAGTGGAGGTCGAAATGCCGGACCCAACCTAAAAGGGTTGACCGAGCTAAAATCGACCGAGTTGAGGTCGAAATGCCGGACCCAAAGGTAAAAACCTAGAAGGGTGACCAAGCTGAAATCGACCGATTTGAGGTCGAAATGCCGAACCCAAAAAGGTACAAGCGTGAGCTTAAAAAGGTTGACCGAGCTAAAATCGACCGAATTACAGTCGAAATGCCGAACTTAAAAAAGCAACGTTAAAATTTTAAAAAAGGCCGAGCTTATAAGCTCAAGAGGCCACGAGCAAAACTTACAAAGTTGCAAAAAACCGGGGTTCACCCTTGAAACGCACTAAGAAGTTAAGGGTAAATATCCGAGCTGAGAAAAACTTGGAATAATTTTTAAGTAAGCAAAAAAGACAAGCTGCAATATAAAAGCAAAAAGTTGCAAAATTCCATTACTTAGTGGCAAAAGCCCAGTACAAAAAATGGCATCGCCATTTGGAGAAGAAGCACCGAAAGTTTGATCAGGCAATCCACTGTCATTCGCTCCTCCCTCCTCGGCAGCTCGTCCTTCAGCTTGACCTTGAGCATCTTCTTTTTCTTCATCCTCAAGCTCGGACAGAGGAACAAAAGCCCCTTCCTTGTTGAAGTCCTTATCCACATCAGCTTGGGAGAAATCCGCGTCGGGGTTAAATTGTTGAAGCTGTTTCACAGCTCGGAAAAACCTATTGATATGCTCCTTCATGATGGAATCTTCGGCTTCAGCAAGGTCAGACCGTAGCTTAAGGTTGGCCTCCTTCTCGGAATTTAAAGATATTTGAAGCATAAGGTTGACCTCCTTATCAGCCTGAGAGTCCTTGGCAATCTTCTCGAACTTAGCCCTTTTGGCTTTCTCGCCACACAGCTCGGATTGCAGGGAGGCAATAGCCTTCTCAAGCTCGGCTTTTTGGGCCTTTAATTGCCCAATTAACCGAGCCTGTTCTTCGCATTTGGTCATGGCTTGGGCTAGCTCGTCCCTCACCAACAAAGCCCGAGCTGCGTCAGCCCTCATCGCCTCCATTTTCCTGTTTTTAGTGGAGAGTTCATTGCTCCAGAAGCGGGTGATAGATGAGATCCGAAGGGCGTAAGCGGCAGCAGCCTCCATGCTAGCCTCTGGGCCTTGCTCCAGCAATAGCCGGGCATCAGAAGGCTTGAGCACTTGGCCATCAATAAGTGAGCCGGGATTGAAGTCGTTGCTCCAGAGTGAGCTGAACCCCGGATTACAGTGGCCATTATACCACTTGTTCTCTGCCGTTAAATCAGTAACTGGCGGCGTCCTTTCAGCTCTCCTCTCCGCACTACGGTCCTCATCAGCTATCGGAAAGGGCGAAGTGCTCCTTCTCGGTATTTCTGGTTGAACAGTGACCCGAGATATTTTGGGAGGACGAGAGTCAGGAGCCGCAGCCTGAGCAGTCTTCTTCTTCCCCTTTGCATCGGCGGCAGGAGCTGAAGTACCAGCATCTTGATGGGCCGACTTCTTCAACAACGTTTTGTAGTTGAATTTTCCCATTATCACTGCAAAAGAGAGATCGGTCAGACGATAATAGCAACAAGGTAATAAAAAATGCCTCTCGGCAAAAGCTACTTACGTTCGAAGTCGGCTTGCCGAGTGGAAGAAGTTACAAGTTTCAAAAGCTTTCCACAAGGCAATGGCCGAGGATACAGTTTCAGAACCTCAACGTCGGCCCGCTCTTGAGCAGTCATACAGCCGAGGTCGAAGCTAGAAAATTTGGAAGGATGGGGTTGCCAGTATAAAGGAAACTTTGCTTTCCCCTCGGAATCGAAGAAAATGGATTCGTTCCCCTCAGTAGGACGGACTCTGAAAAAGTCCGACTTGAAGAATTTGTAAGAACTCTTGTAAAGGCCGATGATACCTCTCTTCTCAACCCCGCTCAGAGAGACCCACCCAACTCGGTCCCCTAACCTAACTCTATAGAAGTAAAGAAATTTGGGCGCAGTAGCTTCCATCCCTATTTGCCCGCAGAGAATCTGGAAAGCCTTCATGAAGGCCCAGCTGTTCGGATGCAGTTGAGTTGGAGCAACGTTCATAATTTTTAAAATATCACACTCAAACTGGGTAAAGGGGAAGGAGACTCCAATTTGTTCAAACAGTGTTTTATACACATACGTAAAATGTGTTTCTATGGGAAGAGCCTGCAGGAATACATGCTCAGTTTCTGAGCAAGGTACGCTGCGAATAATCCCACGAGAAGAAGAAACCTTGGCCCTAACAGTTCTAAGAGACTCATGAGTCCTAAAGTTAGAATGAAAAGCACCAACATCTGGCTTCACCCAGAAATACCCAGGAATAGTGATTTCGGGGTAAGGAACCCGGGGCATCCTAGAGGCACGCTGCCGTTGTTGGGGGGCAGTAACAGCTTCCGGAGTAACGGAGCTACTCTCGTTAGAGGAAGAAGAAGAAGAGCCCCTAGGGTGCGTTTCATCACCCCTTGAGAGAGGCGGTGAAGAGGGAGGAGAACCCCCAATAGGGTTTATTTCCTGGTCTATGATCTGGACCTCTGAGGAGGCATTTTGAGATACCTCGAACGAGGGTTCCATAGTCGAGTAGGGAAGCAGAGACTCAATAAAAATGGAGGGTTAAAGGTGTACCTGGAAAAAGTAACGAAAGAGTGAAAATGCTTGAAGAAGAAAGACTTGAGGAAGAAGAAGCTTCAGAGGTTTGTGAATAGCAAAGGCAGGTAAGGGTTTATCCTCGAAAATGCCTCAATTTATAGCACACAAGCGTGATCTTGAAGAAAAAAAACCGAAACGTTTGTAATGATGGTGGTTGACGCGTGAGAGAAGGGAAATGTCTCTTCAAAACCTGTGCAAGTTCGGCACACCTATCCAGGGTTACCACGTGGCAAAGCCATCGGAATACACCAAGCCACCAAGAGGGGTCTTAAATGCGCAATCGAAGAGTAGGCCTCGGAAATAGGACCTTCAAGGCCACGTGTCACAAGCAAAACGGGTCTTAAAAGTAACGCAACGTCTCTTTACATCTCGGGTACTGAGAAGTTGACGTCACAAGACAAGATTGACAAGAACGTTCCTGTCTCAGTTCTGCTCGGCTCCTTCGATAAAGCTTTCACGCTCTATAAAGCCTAAAGCTTGGGGGGCTTGTGTATGAGCCGAGGTGGTGCATGGCCGAGGTATAGAACTCGGCCAACAAACCCACCGACCTGAGATAGTCACGAACCGAGATACGAATGGTAAAAAGTAGCAAAGTTTTAAGCTCGGTCAACTGGGGCCACCGAGCTCATAAATGGGCCGAGGTGCAATATCGGTCACGGAAAGCATGGCAAAAAGGAAAATAAAAACCTAAGCCATGAATTCAGAAAATTTTGAAAAGGCAAGCTCGGCTCTTGTCATGAAAACTTCTTCGCTCTTTTGAGCTCGAAGCTTGGGGGCCTTGTGTACTGGCCGAGGTGGTAAGCTCGGCCGCCGAGCTCGGAAGCTTAACTGCTTTAAACGATACACTTATCTAGAACTCGGCTAACAACCTTACTTTAGATAAGAGATAACTCTTATCAGTAAAAAGAGACGGGAGTTGAGCTAAGATAGATAAGTGATAAGTGATAAGTGATAAGAGCTGAACTAGATCCTAGAAAATAGGATCAGCTTATCCCTCTACTCCTCTATAAAAAGAGGAAGAGTCTAAGAGGAAAGATACTTTTAACTTGAACTAGAGCTTGGTGTTCTCTCTTAAGCGTATTAGAGGTCCCGGTTGTGATCAAGAGACTATCATAATTCCTTGCCCACCGGAGTACATCAGATACAAGATTAAGAGATTGATGCACCACGTGATCAAGGGTTGAACACAGAACTATGTTTGGCTTTGATTCCCATTGGGATACGTAGGACCGGAACATAAGTATTCTGTCAAGCCACGGTCTAAAAAAACAACCCCAACGTTCACCCTTGGTCTAAAGTTTACGGCCAGATTCCGACTACTCGGATCTCGGCAAGAACAAATCTTGTACGCCACTCTCATATTGATCATCGAAAGACTTGCCTTTTCATGTGTATTTATCTTTTCCTGGACAACAAATGAATGTGGCATTCAAAGGGGATTAAAATTCAGTTTAATGCCATAAAACCATTGTGCATGTTGAAAAACTGATCTCTTATCTCCAGCTGCACAAATCACACACGTGCACAATGTAGTAGAAAGTTAATAGCATTAACTTATAGGAACCAGCATTTTAAACTATTTATTTGATTCTAATCATATTAAAATGCATATTTGAAACCAATTTCCCTTAACTCACATAAATTATATTTAAACCAATTGACTGAAACTTTATTTCATTCATAAAGTAATTTAATGTATATTTAAATGAAATAAAGGCTGTTGACAAAAATGAATAAAATTAAATATTTAAGATATTATTAAAGCCAGATTTTAAAATTAAATTTTTGAAATATCGTTAAATATACAACAATCCCCCACATATTTCAAAAATTTGAAGATAGATAAAGATTCTGAGTTAGAAAATAACATATGTGTAAATGCTTCGAATCTGGTGTCTCTTGGACTATGAATCAGATCTAGACTGATAGGCAGATTGCCTAAAAGGTATTGGTGAAGTTTTAAACTTCTATGAACCAATACAGATTATGTAAGTAGGAATCCTATCAATCACTTTACACCTCCACAGATCTTGCTGTTACGCTGTTTGGCGCCTTTCGGCCATGCGCATACCTGGTTATTCATGAGTGCTCTAGAAATTATGCCACAATTTCATAGGAGCGGCCCCACTCCACACTCATATAGATGGTTTCATTAATTGTATACTGCACTTTATACACCACTCATAAGGGATATGAAATTCATTAAAAGCTTTTAGCTTAACCTCCCAAAAATGCAATCTAGCACTTCTCACACCATAGGAAGAGACAAAATTAAGGGTGCTACCAGAACTAACAAGTGACTTGTTATTACCCATATGGACCTTCTTCATGGGATCTCCAATCACAAAGGTTGGGTTACCATCACCGTTAATTTAACATTGGCTTAAATCTCATTCCCTTCGATGTGTTATTAGTCAGCAGATTGGCCAAATCCACTTTTGACTTCACATATTCCATGCATGGATATAATCTCATATTTGCTTTAGCACTAAATATTTTACAATTCTTGTCATTGAAAGTATTATTCTTTGCAATGACTCTTGCTGCTTGGCAATCACAGTACATAAACATAAAATGAGTTAATTTATTTAACTCATAAAATATTTGCTAAAAAGCTTTTCAACTATTTAACCTCATTATCAGCCAATTTCAGAGTATAAACTCTAACCCTATTGTATATTTTACAACAAAATTTTTGTTTGACTGATCTCCAAGTAATTAACTACAAAAGGTTAATACATCATCTTTGAATCTGAAATTCAGTGAGTATCACTATATTTTCGATACAGCGGGAAATCCAGTTCATCCCCTACAAAAATATAGGAGGCATAAAACATCTTTATTTGCACAAATACGCTTGGTAGAGCCAAAGTCTACCATCCATTTTTTTAACATTTGTCACAAGAATAGTCCTAGAATTATTCCAACAATTATATCATCTCCATGACCAAGTTTACCTTTGGCCTTAAGAGGATTAACATTCCTCTTCATACACAGGCATTGAAATGCATGATCACATCACGTGACTATACAAGTTACAACCCCCACAGGTCATAATGTCACACATTATTTTCAATGACAGTCACAAAAAAAAAAAAAACACTTACGCATATGATGTCAATTTATTGACAACATCTCTTATCAAAATATGTCAGAATTATAAGACTCTAGCAACAAAACAAAATTGAGAATTTCAAAATTCTTACCTTCTTTACCATCATACCAGCAATACCACTTTGCCAATAACCAATATAATAAATGTTCAAAATAAGAATGTACTCCAAGTTTGTAATTACCTCAATATAAATTCTGCAAAAACAATCTTGCTCATCCTGATAATCTCATCCAAAATAGTAATAAACCACAAAGATCAAGGAGCTTAATTTATATTCTGGTGCACAATTTTCCGAGCAGCTTAATTAGCCTTCCAGACACCATCGAGAATAATAACACACTCAGTCTAATTAGTAATAACTTAAAATTGTGCAGAACCACAATATTGAAGCAAAGTATAAGACATTTGTACAGAGTGGTCTTTGAGTCTATATATATACTTAATCATAAATTTATGGTATCATAATTCCATACCATAAAGAATGAGCATAAGTCATACACACAATCTAGAAACTTGCCTTTCAATTTGCAATAAATCCAATGAATAAAAGCCTTGCATCTTCACTAAGATATAAGGCAAAAATCATGCTGATTTAGCTTCAAGCTGTCCAACTTCAAAGAAGTTTCTAAACATAGTATTGATGTGATAGCATTATACTATCACCTTCCTTATGATTTTGACACTCAAAACCACTTGCTTCACCTTAAATCTTTTCAATTCTAGATTAAAAATAGATATCTACTATATCACCACAAGTACCCAAAAAGAAATTTTAATATGCAAATATACAACTATATTTCCAATTCCAATTAACATGGAACCAAAAACATCCTTTTTAACAACAAAGAATTGCACCAATTCATTAAATTCCATATATCATTAAAATATCACCTCAAATTGATGTTCAAACCAGTAAATTTTTATGGCAAGTTCCAACATTCGAGTCATCAAGATTAAACATTCTAAAATAGATAAAGATAAAAATAGGAAGGATATCTTCTTCCTTTTATAAAAACCTCAAAAAAAATTCAAAACAACTTGGACATCTATCTAGTCTCATTATGACTCCTTTAAATTTTCCAGCCAAAAAAGCATAGAAAATCAATAGTCTACTAAACTATTCAAGTTTGGGGAAAGGAAAAAAAATAGCAAAGCCAAGTATTCATTCCTAATAATTAAGCATATCATGAAAACGATACTTACTCATAAATTGCTTACTTAAGTGCAACACCTCCTTTTGTTTTCCATAAGGTTTGTCTTCTAGGAAATTGCATTTGCTATTGCAGCCTTAACTTACCTGTAAGATGGAAATCAAACCAAATAAAACAAGCACCGAGATTTTCCATAATCACCAAAAATAGAGTAAAGGACATCATCCATTCCTCTGTTTCATCCACTGAAGCATGAGATGACCTTTATCATAATGAATTCAAAGGCATCCAATTAACCCATGTCCCTTGCACAATTGAATTCCTCCACCGATATTAGAAAACGCAAAAATACATTCTCCTTTTAAAAAAAAAAAAAAACAAAGAGGGGCAAATAATGGGTGTCTTGGCTTCATCAAAAACCTTTTTGATAATTTATAATTTAAAATAGCAGAAATAATCCAGATGATAAAAATCCTTCATCTAGGTGGGGAACCCATGCTAAACCCACAGAATTACAGAATTGCCAGTAGATCCAACCATACTTTATGTTGTGCTACTGTATGTTCGAGAACTGTAAACAAAATACAAAAAGAAAAAATCTTAGGCTTCCTCCCACCAGGTAATGTAACCTGTGTCCACCTCATAGTAAAAAATTGTTAAGGAACGCATAGCAAAAAAAAATAAATACTAGATGCAGATAAATAATAAAACTTGAAATTATAGAATAAACAATTTTTCATTGGAAGTAATCCTTAAGATTGTTGTAAAAATAATAAATAAAATAAATAAAATAAACAAATAAAATAAATATAGTAAAAAATAGAAGAATATCAATAAAATAACAATGTTGATTACAAGAAAAAGCCTGAGACGTGTCAAAAGACACCGTCCTTAAGGATTATTCCGCTCACAAATAATAATCACAAAATGTGAAACTCTTCCCAGGATATAACAGGCTCTTCTGGCATAAGGACCAGGACCAAAACAGCAAGATCAAATATCACTTAGAATTTTGAAACAACTCAGAATTCTTCTATCAAGTACGCCACTATCATATTGGTCATCTAAAGACTTGCCTTTTCATATGTACTCCCTCCGGTCCTTATTATAAGAGGCAAATGGCTACTTTTTTTGGGTCCAAAATATAAGAGACATGCATGTATTTTGACAAATATTAAATGCTCATTTCCAATTTTACCCTTATTTATAATAGGGTTTATATTTACGAGACAGTGCAACTTTCAATACAAGTAGGTTTGGTCATTAATTATTGAAGGGTTAAATTTGTAAATTTATATGAATATTAATTACAAATAGCCTATTTCAATGCATTTCCTTGGTATGTGTGTTTTAGGGTTTTGCCTCTTATATATAGGACCAGATGGAGTATTTACTTTTCCTGGACAACAAATTAAAGTGGCATTCAAAGGGGATTAAAATTTAGTTTAATGCCATAAAACCATTGTGCACATTGAAAAAGTGATCTCTTATCTCCAGCTACACAAATCACACACGTGCACAATGTAGTAGAAAGTTAATAGCATTAACTTATAGGAACCAGCATTTAAAACTACTAGTATTTTTGTACCCGTACAATGTACAGGTCATCAATTACTATTATTATTGATATCATTATTATCATTAATAACTTGAATTGTGCTTCTATATGGACCAAACTTTTTTTTTTCCTTTATCTCAAATTAAGTCCACTATGTCAAATATTTTCTTTACTTATTTCATACTTTGCTTTCAATATTTCCTTCCCACCCATAAGGGTGGTACTCATTCATCTCCAAGGTTTTTTATTTATAGACAGAAGTGATCAGCAAAAACTTTGAAACAATTTTATCTATAATTTGAGTGCAAAGAATTGAATATTATTTTTATTTTAAAATGATATTACAATGCGTAATGTACACTATGTGTTAAGTGTTCCTCTTTGATTATTACTAATGATCAACTAATCCTCTTAAATCATGTGGTGCTGACACGTGTCCCTTTATTAGAAAATCAGCAATTCCCCTTATTAATTAGTATAGATATAGATTTATTATTTAAAATAGAAAAAACAAAGGCAAGGATGTAGAAAAAAATATATTTTCTAATATGAATCGCTCTGCCTTTATTTATGTCAATTCAGAGATTGACGTGTTTGACTCCCAAAACATTGTACAGTTACCAGTTTGTAAATATTTTTAAAAAAAAATATAAATTTTAGAAAATAAAAATAATAATAATAAAATTCATCACTTGACATGTGGCTTGCACCATTGTGATACACTAAAATCAGCATTTCCCCTTATTAATTAGCATAGATATAGATTTATTATTTAAAATAGAAAAACAAAGGCAAGGATGTAGCAAAAAAAAAAAAATACAAAATATGAATAACTCTTCCTCTCTTTATGTCAATACAGAGATTGTCGTGTTTGACTCCCAAAACAATGTACCTTTACCGGTTTGTAAATATTTTAAAACAAAAAATATATAAATTTTAGAAAATTAATAAAATAATAATATAAATATTCTATAACTTAACATTTGGCATGGACTATTGTGCTACACAAAAATCAGAATTTCCCCTCAATAAATAGTATACATATAGATTTATTATTTAAAATAGAAAAAACAAAGGCAAGGATGTAGCTTTAAAAAAAAGTATTAACAGAAAAAAATTAGGAAAAAAAGTAGAAAAAAATATATTTAAAAAAGATTAGCAAAAAAAATTAGGAAAAAATTATTTTAAACAAATTAGGGAAAAAAAGTAATTACAAAAAAAAATTTTAAAAAATGTTGAAAAAAATTATTTAAAAAAGAAAAGAAAAGAAAAATGAAGAAAAAAATAATTTGAAAATAAATATATTTAAAAAAAATGTTAAAGTAATCTTTTGGTCCTTATACGTGACACAGATTTTCAACTTGGTTCAAGTCTTACGACCCTAAACTTTTTCGAAGAACACGGTAGCTTTGCTACCTTTCCTGGCTAAAAAAATTTAAAAACAAAAAAAATTATAAATTTAAAAAAGTCAATAACAATATCCGAACCAATTAAAATTGGTTTGGTTTGATTCAGTTCGAACCGGAAAATATTAAATATATATATATATGTATAAAATTTAAAATTTAAATTTTAAACTATTAAATTATATATACATCAAAATATAAGTATATAAAAATTTTCAAATACATCGAATTATTGGTTTGAGTCTTACAAGTCTTAACTTTTTCGAAGAATACGGTAGTTTTGCTATCTTTCCTGGCTAAAAATATTTAAAAATAAAAAAAAAATTATAAATTTTAAAAAGTCAATAACAATATCCGAACTAATTAAAATTGGTTTGGTTTTATTCGGTTAGAACCGAAAAATATTAATATATATATATAAAATATAAAATATAAAATTTTAAACTATTAAATTATATATACATTAAAATATAAGTATATAAAATTTAAAACATCAAGAATATGACTACTCTATTTTTACTGTTTGTCAATTTATGATTGGTTGACGATATAAAAAAATTTAAACTGTCAGTGTATACAAATAAATTTTTAAAAAAAAGTATCAGCAAAAAAAAAAAAAGAAGAAAAAAACTTTAAAAATTAAGGAAAACGTAAAAAAAAGTTTAAAAATAAAAAAAATTTAAATTTTTAAAAATAAAAAAAAACGTAAATTTTTTTTAAAAAGTAAAAAAAGATTATTTTTTTAAAAAAAAGTAAAAAAAATGATTAGCAAAAACCTTGAAACAATTTTATCTATAATTTGAGTGTAAAGAATTGAATATTATTTTTATTTTAAAATGATATTAAAATATGTAATGTACACTATATGTTAACTGTTCCTCTTTGATTATTACTAATGATCAACTAATCCTCTTAAATCATGTGGTGCTGACACGTGTCCCTTTATTAGAAAATCAGCAATTCCCCTTATTAATTAGTATAGATATAGATTTATTATTTAAAATATAAAAAACAAAGGCAAGGATGTAGAAAAAAAATAGATTAGAAAATATGAATAGCTTTGCGTCTATTAATGTCAATTCAAAGATTGGTGTGATTGACTCCCAAAACATTGTACCTTTACCGGTTTGTAAATATTTTAAAACAAAAAAATATATAAATTTTAGAAAATAAAAAAAATAAAAAAAAAATTCATCACTTGACAGGGGTTTTGACCAAACTGACCCACTTTTAGAAACTATTTACCAAAATACCCTAGTTTTGAAACTATTTACCAAACTAACCTAGTTTTAATTAAAATAATATATTTTTTTTAAAAAAAAAAAAAAAATATTTGTGCTTTTTATTTCACCCCTTCTACCATCTCCCCCTTCCACCAACACATATCTGTTAATTCCTTTTACACTCTGTTATAATAAATGTTAAATTTAATTAATTGGTTTATATTCATTTACTAACATTCTGCTACTTTTTTTTAACGTTGATCATTGTCATTTATTTTTATGCTAATGTTGAAGTTAATTCTTATAATATATTTTTTGACAGATCTGGTAATTTGTTTATCTGTATTTTTTTATTATGTCCTTTTTTTTAAATTCAGAATGTACCATATATTTAAAAAAAAAGGACATAATAAAAAAATACAGATAAACAAATTACCAGATCTGTAAAAAAATATATTATAAGAATTAACTTCAACATTAGCATAAAAATAAATGACAATGATCAACGTTAAAAAAAAGTAACAGAATGTTAGTAAATGAATATAAACCAATTAATTAAATTTAACATTTATTATAACAGAGTGTAAAAGGAATTAACAAATATGTGTTGGTGGAAGGGGGAGATGGTAGAAGGGGTGAAATAAAAAACACAAATATTTAAAAAAAAAAAAAAAAAACTGGCAGGCGCCAAATGGCACCTCCCGGTGCAGTGGCGCCACTGCCAACAGCGCCATTGGTGGCGCATGTGGCAGTGGCGCCACTGCACCGGGAGGTGCCACGTGGCGCCTGCCAGCTTTTTTTAAAAAATATATATATATATATATATTATTTTAATTAAAACTAGGTTAGTTTGGTAAATAGTTTCAAAACTAGGTTATTTTGGTAAATAGTTTCTAAAAGTGGGTTAGTTTGGTCAAAACCCCTCACTTGACATGTGACTTGCACCATTGTGCTATACTAAAATCAGTATTTCCCCTTATTAATTAGTGTAGATATAGATTTATTATTTAAAATAGAAAAAACAAAGGCAAGGATGTAGCCAAAAAAAAAAAATACAGAATATGAATAGCTCTGCCTCTCTTTATGTCAATACAGAGATTGCAGTGTTTGACTCCTAAAATAATGTACCTTTACCGGTTTGTAAATATTTTAAAACAAAAAATAAATAAATTTTAGAAAATTAATAAAATAATAATAAAAATATTCCAAAACTTAACATTTGGCTTGCACTATTGTGCTACACAAAAATTAGAATTTTCCCTTAACAATTAGTATAGATATAGATTTATTATTTAAAATAGAAAAAATAAACGCAAGGATGTAGCTTTAAAAAAAAGTATTAAAAGAAAAAATTAGAAAAAAAATTAGAAAAAAATATATTTGAAAAAGATTAGCAAAAAAAATTAGAAAAAAAGTAATTTGGAAAAAATAATTTAAAAAAATTAGGAAAAAAAATTAATTATAAAAAAATATTTAACATAATTAGAAAAAATTATTTAAAATTATATAAAAAATAAGAAAAGTGGGGAAAAAAATAATTTGAAAATAAATATATTTTTAAAAAAGGTTAAAGTAATCTTTTGGTCCTTATACGTGACACTGATTTTCAATTTGGTTCGAGTCTTACGACCCTAAACTTTTTCGAAGAACACAGTAGTTTTGCTCCCTTTCCTGGCTAAAAATATTTAAAAACAAAAAAATTTTAAATTTTAAAAAGTCAATAACAATATCCGAACCAATTAAAATTGGTTTGGTTTGATTCGGTTCAAACCAGAAAATAAATAAATAAATATATATATATAATATAAAATTTTAAATTTTAAATTTTAAACTATTAAATTATATATACATTAAAATATAAGTATATAAAATTTTTCAAATTCATCGAATTATTGGTTCGAGTATTACGACCCTAAACTTTTTCGAAAAAGCTAAAAATATTTAAAACAAAAAAAATTATAAATTTTAAAAAGTCAATAATAATATCCGAACTAATTAAAATTGGTTTGGTTTGATTCGGTTCGAACCGGAAAATATTAAAAAATATATATATATATAAAATTTTAAATTTTAAATTATATATACATTAAAATATAAGTATATAAAAATAAAAACATCAAGGATATGGCAACTCTATTTTTACTGTTTGTCAATTTATGATTGGCTGACAGTATAAAAAAATTTACACTGTCAGTGTATAAAAAAAAAATCAAAAAAAAGTATCATAAAAAAATTAAAAAATTTAAGGAAAACGTAAAAAAAAAAAAATTTAAAAAAAATTAAAATTTTTAAAAAATTAAAAAAGATTTAAAAAAAATGTAGAAAATTTTTAAAAAGTAAAAAAAAAAAAAAAAGATTAAATATACAACAGATTCAACATCATGTTTTTATAGTTTCAAGAACATTCCCAAATTGTTAAATAGTTAGACATGTTGCAATGTACGTACATTCTTCAAAAACATCCTTAGAAACCAAGGTATATAGCAAGCTATATTCTTCAATAATATTCCCGGCAGGGGTGGAGCTTCTTTAGGACCAAGGATATTAATATTTAGTTTATATATATTATGCTTGCCAATATCACCAATGTTTGCAGTGGCGCAGCGGTGAAAGCCGAAATTTGTGACGGCCAGTGCCAGGGATTTATCTCATTTTGCATGTCATTTTATCTTTGTGCGCTAATATTTCACCAAAAAAATTGCCACTGGTGGGAATCGAACAAAGTATTTTCAAATTAAATAGAGAGACGCTTATCAAAAAAAAAAAAAAACTAAATAGAGAGACGTGACCGTTAGACCATCAAACAGTTGTTGTACAACATGAAATATATATATATATATTCTCCTTCAAAAGTTTCAGTTAAGCTCCCCCACTGATTCGCGAGAAGTTAGACAAATAAATGTTATATTCCCAGAAGCAATATTATATTCTTCAAATGATAAGTTAACCAAACCTGGATAACATTCCCATAAGAAAAGCTACCACAATATTTTCAACCACAACTACAAGAAATTTTCAATCACAAATACGTTATGGAATTTCATCCAAGCTCGGTTCAAGAAACCAAGGTCATCCACGTGGACATAACATGAGACCAAGCTCATCCAAGAAACCGAGCTCACCATACTGTTCTGTACAGAGGAATTCCTACTACTCCCCAATGTGGTTAAATGAGATATGAAGAATAGAATGTGATAATTGAATTGATGTCTCTTTAATTGGTAAGAAAGTTTGGAAAATGAAAACAAAGTGACACTTACTGTATATCATTATTTTCTTCTCTTGCCTAAGTTATCGCTCCATCTTGGTTACCGTTAAGTTTTTGGATGTTGAAATTTAAATCAATTAGATTAAAATAGAAAAAAAAAATAGAATAGATCCAATTTTTCTTATCATATAATTATGTGATGGAGAGGGATAAACACACAGAGATTGCTATAAAATAAATTTTATAAATTTTGACGAACTGATTGATTAAAATTGCTTATATTGATTCATCTCTTTCACGTGTGATTACATAAAAGAAAAAATATACAAGATGACAGTCTCTGTTGCCAAACAAAATCAAGTTGTGTAACAAAAAAAAAAAACAAAAACAAAAACCAAATCAAGTTGATAAACTAAAAATTGGACTAATAAAAATAGATTAAAGACTGAAAAATTGAAAATTGAATAAATTAATCAAGGTGAATTCTCTGGAACCTCCCATAATTTTAGTGTAACTTTTACCCTGCTTAAGTGGTCTAACGAAAAGACGCCACCTCAATTAAATGGTCCAAGTCACATCCACATTGGATAAACTTTCATTTTTGTGTAAAACCCTTGCAACTTTTATTTTTAATTTTTGACACAAAAGGACCTTGTTGCAACTTTTATTTTTACTTTTAGATTCAGAATTTTGAAAAATAAAAAACTAATCAAAATTCACACTTAGAATAAGGAACTGTTCATCTTCCTCACCCACCATGGTCATCTCATCCACGGCCGGCCCAAAGGGGAAGCTGATAAAGCTAGAGCTTTAGGCATCAAAAAAAAAAAATTGTACTACCAATTTTAATAATATATTTTTTTTAAAAAAATGTTAAGAGTAAGTTGTACAAAATGTTGATTGAGCAGTTGCACAAAAGAGTTATGTTATTTGAACACGAATTTGGGACACCATACGTGACACCGTATATGTTTATTTCTATCTCTTACTTACTTTTTATCTTCATTGTATACACATTTCTCAAAAATATACTCAAAAAACAAATGGGACACCTTATGGTGTCTCCATTTTGTGTACAAAAACCATTTCTCTTAATAAAATAACGTTAATATTTTTAGTATTTTGCTATAAAAAAATGAAAAATGATGTTCTTCACTCATGAAAAATGAAAAATGATGCTCTTCACTCACATCAATTGACATAATTATATAATAAGGTTTGATTCTTTTCGAAATGCATATATCTCTTATAGAATAATGTTAATGATTCTCATAACTGTTGCTTCGACAGAAAGAAGTTTTTCAAAATTAAAATTAATAAAATCTTATCTTAGATCGACAATGTCTGGACAAAGATTAAGTGGACTATCTTTATTATCGATTGAAAAATAGTTGTTAAATAAAATCGATTACAATAATTTAATAAATGATTTTGCACCTAAATAACAAGAAAAATAAACTTTAAATAAAAATATGATAATTTTAATAAAATTTTATTATTTATTTTAAAAGATCTCACTTTAGAGTTCGCTTTAGGCCTCAAAAAATATTCTGCCGGCGATGATCTCATCGGGCAAAAATGAAAGAACATGATTCCGATTCCACTACTAAGAGCATCTTCAACGCTCGTTCCTTAAGGAGTTCTTAAAGTTAAGGAACCGTTGCTTATTCTGTTTTACCATTGGAGCTATCCTAGCTGTCACTGTTGGTTCCTTAAAATTAAGGACCGTTCCTTATATAAGGAACGGTTCCTTAGCAATAAAAAAATGTATTTATGTGGAAGTGTGGAACTGAACTGAGTGAAGAGAGAAGAGATATTGAGGGAAGAAAACGATTACGAAAATTGTTTATCTTGTAGAACCAACAACAAAAAAGAGGAAAACTAATATACATCTCAACAGAACATGCATCCATTGGCATGGAAACCCAGATCCACCTCCATAAAAATGATAGAAATCAAATACATGCATCCAAAAAAAATGAAAGAGGGGATGAGGGTAAGAGGGGAGAAGAGGGGAAACCAGACCCGATGGTGGCCGCCCCACCTCCAGATCCATGGCCACCCATGGCCGATGTACCTTCAGATCCGCCGCACCGGAAAACAGAGACACAGCAAACTGGAGGAGGTAGGGGAGAAAAGAGGAAGAGGGAGTGTGGGAAAGGAAAAGGAAATTAAGAAAGGGGCGAATATCCTTCACAAATTGCATTTCAGAGTAATGAAAATTTAGAAGGGTTATTGGGAAATTGCTTCTATCATTTATTGTTCACAAGATAAGTGATATTGATAGCCATTTTGCATCATTTTTTTTTTTACCGTTTTGAAATAAGAAAATACGAAGAGAAACGGTAGGAGGAGGAAGCTTCTAGTAGACAACTATAGTAAAATTATTATTTTGATATATTCTAGACATACTTGAAGACAAAAATTACGTATTAAAATTTAACTTAATATCATAAAATCTAACTTAAATAAATATATCATATTTTTAAATATTTAATATATTTTTACTTATTAACTAAAATAAATGAATTAATTTTTAATTTGAAACAAAATTGGGTGCAAATAAAACTTTGAACACGTAACCATGACTGTATTATAACTATACTATGCCTCATCCAAGAAAACACTGTAGATCCAGGTGTCAAGATATGGTTTTTTTCGCATTATTTTATTACTTATTTTTAAAAGTTTATATTTTTTCTTATTTTGAATTTTTTTGACCAACAAATCATTTATTGTTGATTTCAATTGTACTGCTCCTAGCCTCCTACCCTCATTCACTGCTCAGAGGCATCACGTCAAGTGGGAGCTTGGAATTTGTGATAGAAATATGTCTGTTTCATTTTTATTTTATTTTTTTGATAAAACAATATTTAAAGTTAGGGAAATTGTGATGGAGCAATAATAAGATAGATAAAAAACAAAAAGATAGAGAAAAAACATTATCTAAAATAAAAATAATATAATATAATATAATATAAAATTAAGTGAAAAATTTATACTTTTAAATAATATTAAAATAATATAATATAAAATTTGAGATTATTTATTATGTATTGTCAGTGTAAATATTTTTTTACACTGTCGAGCAAACACAAATTATGATATAAGTATCTTTTAATATAGTTAGGATAAGAAACAAAGACTCCTAATGATGTGATAATTTATGAATGGTTGATAATACAATAAATCTTCAAAGAGACATTACATATCAATTAAATCCATAATTTTTTTTAAAAACACTACTTATATTGATAGTAAAATATTGGCTAAATTACTCTTTTAGTCCATTATCTTTATTTTAGGTTTCATTTTGATCCCTCATTTATTTTTTGTCTCGCCGGAAACTGACGGCAGTTTCCAACAAGTGACGGCGGAAGCTTAATGCCGTCAATATCAATTCACAGAAGAGATCAAAATGAAACCTAAAATAAAGATAAAGTACTAAAACGGAACAAAAAATAAATGAGGGAACAAAATGAAACCTAAAATAAAGATAAGGGGCCAAAAGAGTAATTTAAACAATATTGGCTAAATTATATCTATCAATATAATTCGTGTTTTTAAAAAAATTATGAATTTAATTGATATGTAAAAAACACTTTGACATAATTATAAAATAAAATGGAAATGAGAGAAAGATAAATTATTTAAAATAATAATAATATAGTATAATTTGTGAATGGTTGATAATACAATAAATCTTTACAGGGACACTACATATCAATTAAATCCATATTTTTTTTTTAAAAACATTACTTATATTGATAGTGCAATATTGGCTAAATTACTCTTTTGGTCCCTTATCTTTATTTTATGTATCATTTTGGTCCCTCATTTTTTTTTTGTTCCGATTTGGTACTTTATCTTTATTTTAGGTTTCATTTTAGTCTCTTCCGTGAGTTTTATACTGACGGCGTTAGGTTTCCGCCGTAACTTGTCGGAAACCGCCGCCAGTTTCCTGCAAGTCGCCGACGAGTGGCGGTGGTTTCTAGCAAATGACGGCAGAAACCTAGCACCGTTAGTCTAAAACTAATGGAAGGGACCAAAATAAAACCTAAAATAAAGATAAGGGACCATTTTGGAACAAAAAATAAACGAGGGATCAAAATAAAACATAAAATAAAAGACAAGGGACTAAAACAATAATTTAGCCTAAAATATTAAAAGATAAAATTAAATACAATCAATCATTATTTTAAATAATTATAAAATAATGAGAAATAAAACTTAGGAAAAAATATTGTCTATAATGGTAATAACAAATTTAAGTTGTAATTTTACTTTTTAAAATATAATCATCAGAAAATAGATATGAAAAAATAATGCAGCAGCGTTAAAACCCTTGAGAGAGGTCTTTGTCGCCCTTGTGGTCTTACTCGGCTCAAGGGATTAGTTTCTGCAGTTGCGTATGGAGGATACCCTGAGAAACCAAAAAATTGTTTAAATTATAATAATGAAATAAAAAAGACAAACCTTAGAAGAAAATTCAATGTTTGAAATAATAATAAAATAAAAAATTAACCGAATTGGAAAAATCACTTTTAAGATAATAAAAATTATTGAGAAAGGTCACTGTATAAAATAAACATAATAAAATGATAGATTGTGTGAAATGTTAAAAAAAACATTTTGACATAATTATAAAATAAAAAATGGAAATGAGAGAAAGATAAATTATTTAAAATAATAATAATATAGTAAAAAAATAAAACTTAGCACGAAAAGTCATTATAAAGATAATAATAAAATAAAATAAAATAAATTATATAAATATGAGGGACAAAATTTAATTTTTGAAATGATAATAATAAAGTAATAAAATATAAATTGTTCTAAAAAAGTCATGATTGATAACAAAATATTAAGAAAGTAAACTGAGTAAGATATTTAATATTTAAAATAATATTAAAATGATAAAAATAGACATAACCAATAAAAATATTATTTAGGCACTATTAAATAATTTAAGATAAACAATAATAGAAAATTTTACTTTTAAGAATAAAAAAAAAATATATTAAAGGATGGAATTTTATAAAATATGCTTGGAATAAAAAAAAATAGTAAAAGATGAACCTAAGTAGAGAAAGTCAATATTTAAATAATTTATAGCATAACATTATAACAAGAGATGAAACTGAGTAAAAAAATAATATTTAAAAAATAATAAACCAAATAAAAATAATAAAAATATATTTAATTATGTTTTTTGGGGGAATATGAATGTGCTAACTTTGTCTTTGAATATTTTGTTTATATCTTTTTTTTGCTTTATTTAAAAAAATAGATTTAGATTTTTTAAGTCGAGTGGAATCTCAACAACATGGTCTACCAACCCAAGTGAGTCATGGAGATATACTACGTAGAAGAAAGAATATTAATTTTACAATTCATCCAGGTAATATAAATTGTTATTTTTTTATCGTTGTATAATTTTTCCCATTTGCATTTCAGTTTTTTATTTAATTGGCTCATTGTTATTGATATTATAACGTGAAAGTATTTATTTAGTAATCTATATATCTAACAAATGGACGAGTAAAATTCACATTTAGCAAATAAATAAATGTAAATGATACGACTAAATGATATACATTTTAATACAGCTTTTAGTAAGCTTTATACCTTCTTCATTTTTTTGGGTAAAAAAAAAAAAGCATTGCGATGGTCCCTGCGGGCGATGGTCCCTGCGGATGTTGACGCAATGTGATTTCTGCCAAGTGCTCTGAATGTCAAAGTAAGCTTTATACCTTCACTTATGCTTTAGTATATCCCAGTAAGCTTTGGTGCAATTTTCTATATAATAACAAAGTTTAGAACAAAGCTTGTGATTCCTCTTAATACTAATACTGGCACCATCCAAATATTATAACAATCACAAACAAAATATTCTAATTGATATAAGATTGAACCCCCATGCCACAGGAACATCTACAAATTGAGAAACAATAATTTATGTGTGTTGCTTTAATATATAATAGTCGAATCTCCTATCAGAATGTTGAATAATGTAAACTTTATGAGTGTTGATCCCATTGCTAGATGAGTCATCAACCATGAAGCCTAATCTACATCCATAACACAATAATCTTCCTAATAAGAACCATCACTCATCATTGTCAATTAGTTTGATCAACAAAGGTTGGGCAATTAGGATTTTTTTTTTAATGTACTCTTTACATTATAATGTGGTGCTAACTATTTAATTTTGTGGTACCACGGGATCCCTGCTGAGAAGAAAAAAAAGACTAACTAAAAGGATAGCTACTTCAAATCAAATTGCTACCATTGTTACTTACTTTGCATGCAATATGACCTCTTTCAGTTTGCTTATCAATTATACCATTATATTTGCTAACATAGATTTCTTTGGGGATTGTGGCTGCGAGGAATGTGCATAACTGGAAAAATAAATGGGCGTGAGAAAACTGTTAATAAAGCTCATGAGCACTTAAATGAGAGGATTTTGTTTTCTGGGTTTTTATGTTTGTTTTAGTTTGAATTTTATGATGGTGATGACTAGCACATTGAATTTAGTTTCTTTAACATATTGTATATTGCATAATTTATCATTTTCTGTTCATTTGGAGTGAAAGGGAATAAAATAGTGACACAATATGTTTCTCACTTTATCGGTTTTATTGATACTGTCTCCAAATCAAATTGCATTTTATGTGAGTGATACTTTTTATGGGATTTTTGGTATTCAATAGGCTTATATATAATCTTCTATTAGATCAGGAAGTACTGAAATAAGTAACTAATATGATTGTGTTTGATTTATATCATGCGTAATCTCTGCTTTGTATGCAATATAGTTTGTGTGCGATGATTCAATCCAATTTTATCATTTTTTCTGGGTATTATTTGGGGAATGGATTAAATTTTTGTTGTGGAGTTTATTATATTACAATGTTTATTATGTGTGATCATATTTTCATCCTCCAACTTTATTGGTTATTGAGTTTGGTGTTAGAATGAATCATTGATGTCGTGGCTTATTTTTGACATCCTTTGTGGTCATTCTTTTCTTTCTCCCTGCAACATCATGTTGGTAATAAAGAAAGTATCCACATATATTATGCAATGGTCAAGATAACTCAAGTTTTATTTCTAGGTGTTATTGGTTACTTAATAAGCATGAATATCAATAATTAAATCCATCTGTTTGTATGTTTTATAGTAGTATATGTTATTACTATAAAAGATTTTAAACATTTATTCATTAATATTGTGATATGTACGCTTTTATTTTAATAATATAAAAAACAATGTAGGTTTGTCAAAATAATAGTGGATATCAATTTAAAAATTCTTTACTTTGACAATACATACAATTAAATTTATAAAATATATATTTAAATATATTCAAAATTATAAATAGCAATTATAAATTATCATTTAGTTACGTATTATAATAATTTATGTAGAAAAAAAATTTCGACCCGTGCGTTTGCACGGGTAAACAATACTAGTTCCTTACCATTTGTTATCTATCCCATCATCTTATATGGCAGGCTCGCTCTACCTTCCTTCGTTACGAGGTTAAGCAATTAAATTAAATAGATGAATGAATAATAATATTAATTAGATATAGTAGGATTTGATTATCTTAATCTAAATCCGAGAACGAACATTTAAAGAGTTGCAGCAAATGGTAATTAGGGAGATGATCTCAGATGGAGGGTAGTATCCGGTGCTCTGCCATCTACGTTTCCTCTGAGTCCTATTCACCATTAATCAAATCAAATTGAAAAAAAAATATTTTGGAATAATATTTTATCAAAGAAATGACGATATTAGTAGTATTTTTTTTGGTAGATATTGGCAGGATGCACTTAAATATGATATAATAATCAAAATGAGTTGCTTAAATATTTTGAATCTTTTTTATACCCGAATTTTAGCTATTTATCACATTGATTTACTATTATTTCCAAAATAAAAGTGATTGGATCGATAGTATTAATAATAATAAAATAAAGTATAAAAAAGTGTAAAAAATGATACAGCACGATATAATTGTACTATCTCATAAATTACAAACTCAACAAGACTCTTCTTTCCAACTCTACAGTAGTCAGTACACCACACTTCATCACTCCTCTTCACTCATTCCCTCCTCAACTTCTTCTTCCTCTTCCACTTTGCAACAATGGCAGCATCACCCTCTCTTTCCATTCTCCTACACTCCACCCTCTTCACCTTACTATCCTTCCACTTCCTTCTCCTCATTCAAGCCTCTCATCAAAACCCAGATTTCCAGCCCCTAATCTCCTTCAAAACCGCTTCCGACACCCACAACAAACTCACTACATGGAACTCCACCACCGACCCATGCACTTGGCGCGGCGTCACCTGCCTCAGAAACCGCGTCTCTCGCCTCGTCCTCGAAGGCCTCGACCTTCGCGGTTCCATCCACCCCTTAACCTCTCTAACTCAGCTCAGAGTCCTAAGCCTTAAACGCAACCGTTTCAACGGTCCCATTCCCACCACCCTCTCCAATCTCAAATCCCTAAAGCTTCTCTACCTCTCGCACAACCAATTCTCCGGCGAGTTCCCGGCAACGGTTATTTCCATCTCCCGCTTGTACCGCCTCGATCTGTCGTATAATAATCTCTCCGGCGAGATTCCGGCGACGGTCAACCGTTTGACTCATCTTCTCACCCTTCGCGTCGATGGTAACCGTTTGAGAGGACACATTCCAGAACTGAACCTTCCAAATTTGCAAAACCTCAACATCTCAGGTAACCTCTTATCGGGTCGGATACCCGAATCTCTTTCGGGTTTACCCGGATCCGCTTTCGCGCGAAACCCTTCCCTCTGTGGAGCACCACTGCCGAAATGCAAAGACATCCCGGCCCTGGCTTCGCCGCTGAAGCCTCGAAACAACGCTTCATCGGCAATGGTTCCATCCTCGCCCGGTTTGAAACCGGAACCCGGAAACCAGACCCGAGAAAAAACCAAATCTCCGAGAATGGGGAAGGTTGTTTTAATCGCCATTGTCCTCGGCGATGTTTTGATCCTCGCCGTGGTGTCGCTGCTTCTCTACTGCTACTTCTGGAGAAGCTACTCTAGAAGAGAAAGAGGGTCGAATTCGAAGGTTCTAGAAGGTGGTGAAAAGCAGATGGTGTATTCTTCGAGCGTGAACGCTAGCGGGTTCGAGAAGGGTAGAATGGTGTTCTTCGAAGGTGGGAAGAGGTTTGAAGTGGAGGACTTGCTTCGTGCCTCTGCGGAGATGCTTGGTAAGGGCGCGTTTGGGACGGCGTATAAAGCTGTTCTTGATGATGGGAGTGTTGTTGCGGTGAAGAGACTGAAGGATGTTCAACTTGGAGGGAAGAGAGAGTTTGAGCAACAAATGGAAATGATTGGAAGGTTGAGACACACTAATGTTGTTAGTTTGAGGGCTTATTACTTTGCAAGAGATGAGAAGTTGCTTGTCTCTGATTACATCCCCAATGCTAGTTTGTTTTGGCTCCTTCATGGTATGTCACTTCACTTCTATTTTTTTGTTTTGTTTTTTGTTTTAAATTCATACGGTTTTCTAATTTCCAGTGTTTCAGAGTTTTGTTCTGTAGTTGCTTCTCAGTTCTCATTCAGTATAAGTCAATTCAGTGGTCTCTTTATCAATATTTTCCCATCAACCAAACCAAACGCGAATAAATAAACAAAATTGTAAATATCCAACAGAGTCAGTCACCTAATTATCCAGTCATGATGGTGCAGTGATCACGACACCCATGTTAATGTAGGGGACCTTCATGAAACAGCAGTTTTTTTTTTGTCGGGAGCCAATGTTAGAGCTTCTTCATATTTTGAGGACCATGTGATCATTATATGTTTTTACTTTAGAACACAGTATCTGGAGGTCATTCACCATCTTTCCCCCTTTTTCCTTTTTTTTTTCTCTCTCCAACCTTTTACTTTTTATACATTTTCCAATAATAAATATATATTTTCATCATCGGACCTATGCTCGGTGAAATAAATATAATATACAAATTTACCAAATCTTATAATACAAATAAATAACCGAAGTGTGTTGCAGGTCAAAAGAATTATTAACACATTGTTTGGTAGACTGGAAAATTAGAGGAAAGAAACATAAAGGATAGAAAACACGGAATTCTAGAAATTTTCCACCGTTTGGTTCAAGCATGATGGGGGAGAGAAGGGGGAAAAAAGGCATGGGGCCCACAAAATGTTTTCCACTCCAAATTGGAGTGAAAACGCCGAAACCGAGGATTGGGTATTGGACAACGTGAGCTAACAATATTTTAATTAGAAAATGACAAAAAAGTTCAATGCATCAATTTTTTTTCTGATCTGTGTGTACGGAGTGAAGAATTAGAAGAAGACAAAATGACTTAAAAACCAACTTTTTAATTTATTTAAATTATTATGTAAGGATAGTTATGTCATTTCACAAGTATTTTTTTTTCTTTCCTCTCACTTTTCCCTCAACCAAACAAGAGGAGGGAAAAGTTTTGGTTTTCTTTCCTCTTATTTTTTCTTCAACCAAACAACTAAACAATCCTCTCATTTTCCACTCTTTTTCTTTCCTTTTCCTTTCTTTCCTCTTATTTTCTTTCCTTCTATTTTCTCTCCTACAACCAAACAAAGTGTAAATGTGCAGAAGCTGCACAATCATGAGGATCTGTACTGCTCACACCTCACAGACTGTGAAGCTGAGTGAGATCCTTTTCTTCGAAAATAAAAAAGAAAAGAATACAAGTAGTGTCTTTTTATATATTTCCTCTTTTGCTTTTTGTTCTTTTGCAGAACAACCTTTGTCTTTTCGCTTTTTTTCTTTAGCCCTGAATTGAGAATATAACAAAAAGAGCAAAGTAGGCCCCTACGGCTTACCATTCTGAACCATAGTTAATTTGTTATGGAAATGGATCAGTATTTTCGTGTTAAAATAAAATGAAGCCCAAAATGGATTTAAAGAAGAGTTTAATTGGTATGCATTGTCAGTGTAAAATTTTTTATACTGTCAACCAATCACAAATCATAGAATGAATGACATTTAAGGTGATTTATTATTGATTGACAGTATAAAAAAACTTTATACTAACAGTACATACCAATTAAACTCTTTTAAAGAAAATGAAGAAAAAAATGGATTTTAAGGTTTACTTAGTAAGAAAGAAACGTGGAAAAGTAAAAAAAAAAAGTTTTTTTTAATAAATAATTATGTCCCTGTTAAGTGAGAAGATACAGTTAAAATAGGGATAAGTTTGACATTTTACTCTACTTTATCTCTCACTTTTATTTTCATCAAATTTTTCCTTCTCTATTTTCTTCCTTTCTATATTCTTTTCTTTCATTTTCATCCAAATCAAACAAAGCATGCTAGTGTCAAATGTGTAAATAAAATGGAACTTGATGTGTTAATTGGAATCATTGTTCCACAGGTAACCGAGGACCCGGGCGAACCCCACTAGACTGGTCCACTAGGCTCAAAATAGCAGCTGGAGCGGCACGTGGTGTGACCTTCATTCACAACTCATGCAAGTCCAATAAGCTCACCCACGGTAACATCAAATCCACCAACATCCTCGTTGACATGGCGGGAAATGCACATGTGGCAGATTTTGGGCTATCCATCTTCGCGACGCCATCAAACGGAAGATCCAACGGCTACCGTGCTCAGGAGGCATCATCGGACGGTCGAAAACAATCCCAGAAGTCTGACGTGTACTCCTTCGGCGTTCTCCTGATGGAAATCCTGACGGGAAAGTGCCCCTCCGCCGTGGACGGCGGCGAATACGGTGGGGCGACGGTAGACCTGCCGCGGTGGGTCCAGTCCGTGGTGAGGGAGGAATGGACGGCTGAGGTGTTCGATCTGGAGCTGATGAGGTACAAGGATATTGAGGAGGAGATGGTGGCGTTGCTTCAAATAGCGATGACGTGTACAGCGGTTGCACCTGATCAACGGCCCAGAATGAGCCACGTGGTCAAGATGATCGAGGAGTTGCGTGGGGCAGAGGTGTCGCCGTGTCAAGACATGTTGGACTCGGTGTCTGAGTCACCTACCGTGTCTGAAGATGCAGGTGCAGGTAGAGCTAGTCAGTAAACTTGGACTTCATATATTAGGACTAAGTAATGGTAGTATTCGTAAATCAGATTATTATTGAGTTTTGCCTATGTTTGTAGTTTTTTTTTTTTTTTTTTTTTGTCTTGCTTTTATTTTTATCTTATCTCTGGTTTTATGCTTTTTACCCATTTTTCTGAATGCCAATTTAAATATTTTTTTGTTAAGAAATTCTGTTTCTAATTAAAGTAATGTGATATGATATGTTCATATAGAGTTTATGTTCTTTTGTCAGAAATTTATAAACCAGCATGATTTAGAAGATTAGTTTGGCAATGGTTGACGCGATATGAGATGGGTTTCTAATAATGTAGCATGGATTCTTATCAAACATTTTTCACAATATTTTTTTACAATCATAATGGAATTATAGATTTTTTTTTTAGATTTTTTTTTTTAATTTTAATACCATTATAGATAGAAATGCTATGAAAATTAGATAAATGTTAAAAATTTAATTGTGTTTAGGATAACTTATGCTAATTTTTAAAACATCATTCCTCTTTTTAATTTAAGATTTATGCTTTTGGTTGGTCCAAGTGGGAGGCAAGTGGGAGGCCTCTCATAAAAGAAGGGGGAGAGGGGATTAAAAGGGGTAGAGTGCATTATAATGGTTTGAATATGCATATTCACAACAAATTTAATTCGCTTAAGGGGACTAAAATTGATACTTTTACTGGTGTGTACCAATATGACGTACGAGGATATAGATAGCTTAATGTGTATACTAAAAATATAAATACTAAAAAAATAAATTGATTACTACTGGTAAATTATAATCTTTGCTAATTAAAATTGATTCTATCAAATATAAAAAATATTAAGTAAAGAACACAAATATAATAATATATATATATATATATATATATATATATATATATATATATATATATATATATATTAAATATAATAGAAGTTATTAGGATAAAGTTGCAAAAATTGTATTTGACAAACTTGTTCAAAATTACATTCATCTAAAAAAATCGAAATCATATTACCAAAACAGAAGTCTACATAGATCAAAAGTAAACATGCTTAATATCAGAATGACCTCAATAACTTACTAAAAACACACTAAAGATTTTTTGTTGTTGCAAATGCCTTCTTTGGATTTTCAATGTCAAGTTTAAGTTCCACGATGCTGCCTTTAGTCAGATCGTTGGCTTTGGAAAAGGGTAACCATCCCTTTATTGTGTATCTTTCAAAAGGTCTCCATGATCCATATGATTTTTTTTTGACAAAATGACCCATATGAATTAACAATGAAAAATTCTTTTTGAATCATCTTCAACATGTTGGTGGCCTGAAGGATGGAGCATCTCCCACAAACTTTGCAGTCAAATTCTATAATAATTAACAACATATAATTACCTTTGATAAGTAGCAGGACCTTGTTGTAAAAATAAGTATAAAATCAAATCAAAATGAACTAACCATGTTATTACTATCTGCCTGGTTATCAGTAAAGACAAACTTTTGCTTGTACAAATGATCATCATTTTTGCTTTCAGAATCAGAATCATCAACTCGAGAAAATTTGATGGTCTTTGAATCTCGATGAACTGTTACAGAGATATGAAAACCAATACAATACAGAAACTCATTAATTTAAAACACTAATTATAAGATGAAAATAATGAATTAAATGATTGGTTTAGCGATGACCTTGGTTTTGTACCTATAGTAACACTATTGTACTAGAACTGCATGACCCGTGGAGCAAACCTCATGAGCCTTGTCAAGGCAGAAGGCAAGAACTTCCTAGCAAATAGAAAACAAGCATTTGTGCTGTCTCCATTATACTGGCATTTCTGATTCCTCAAATTCTCCAAAAACTCAACAGTCACCTCTGGTCTCACAAATTTAGCTGGGTGTTGCCCACCCTTTGACCAGTCAACCCAAGTCAAACTCCTATTTGAATTCCTCTCCCAGAACATGATGCTAACAAATGTTGGCAAGTAATGTTCATCTGCATAACATGAACCCGTGCAGTACTTTTGGAAAACGGGGAAGTATGTTCTATCTGATACTACCTCTATGGCAAGCTCTCTGCCCATTTCAAACCATTGAAACCCTTTTCTCCATTGTTTGAGGGTGATCTTAGGGAACATGAGTTTGTTATACCGTCCACGTCCAACTGCTCTAGGCTCATCAAAAGCCATGACATAGTTTTGGGTAGAATTGATTAAGTATGAGTAGATGGTTTGAAAGTTGAAGAGAGGTATGCATGATTCTGATATGAGAACAAATCTTTGGTTTGAGAAATCAAGAAGTGCATTGGCTAGCAGGCGTCGCTCAGCTTCAACCATGTTGACTTTGCCCCATTCTACTATCTGCATTATATGTTATGAGAGAAATAGTATTAGATTTTAATCACAGATTGAAACAAGTTGATGGAATTATAAATCTATGACATACTTTGTAAATGTGCAAAATTTTACCTTTGCGTCAAGGCTCACCCTTAACAACCGCACAATCAAACATGGAAAATTATTTTATTAATAAACAAAATTAGATTCAAGTTCCTAAGTTTTCCCCTGCATATTCATATCTATGTTCAATTGTTCATGTATGCAAAATATCAATGAACAAAAGTCATACCCTATTTATGTCATGATTGGATTTAGTTTAATTTGTTCTTTCTATTAAGCACCTTGTATATTTGAATTCAGACAAGGACATTCGCATAGCTTCATTCCCGTTATCCAAGTAAATCTTTTTCATTCAGATTAAGGTAATTAATTGTAAATCTAGAAAAGTAATTGAAGAATAAAGCAACTAACCTTACTGGGAATTCTCCTGCCATGAAACACCGGACTCTCTAGATCCGATTCATTGTAAGATGGATCGGAATGCACGTAAACAGAGTAGTACCCTTCATGACCGTTGAAGAACATCTCCCACAAAGGAGCCAAAGGCACAGGACCCCTCACCAAGAACATGAAGGCCACCTTGGGAACTCGATCAAACGGGTATTCATGTATCTTAGGAGTCATTGAAGCTCTCCATAGCAGTTCTTCGTCACTCATATCATGCATAACATGAGAAGGCTCAATGAACTCTTTAAATCCTGAATGACCGAGATTGGATATTTCTGGTATGGCAATTGGTAGCGGAGTTGCAATTGGCGGTGGTGTTGGTGGTGGTATTGGTGGCGGCAATGGTAGTGGAGGCGTTTTCTGTGATGCATTGAGTGAGAGTTGAGTGAACCGTAGACTAGAGTTGCAGCTTTTAAGATAGAAACTGATTATGATTCCAATGGTTACACCACAGCCTAAGACTAGGAGATAAGAAAGGAAATGTACAAAACGGAGATGAGCACTGAAAAGCTTAGAAACTGAGTTTGATGTATATTGATTGCTTGAGCTCTTCATTTTTTAAGAGGGAAGGAGGGGGGGGGGGGGGGGGGGCGGATAATTCCCTAGTTCTGTTATATGGGTATGTAGAATAAGAATCTAGAAAGACTTAAAGGGTTTTCTTGTCAACAAAGGCTAATGGGTATCAAGGTAGATATTGATAAAAAAGAATATGTATAAATTTGTCAATGGCTTTTGGCACACGTATGTTAACTTCAAAGGCACGTTATAAAAACAATATCATAAAAATACTTAATTATCTTCTAATCAAAATATCTATTTCGTAAATCATAATTAAAATGAAATGAAATTAAGGATCACCAAAGAGTAAAACTGATCCACAAGATGATGAATGAGAAAGAAATAGAGAAAGCTGTGGAAGTCGTGGAAGATAGAGAAATTAAGGCACTCTCTGTGACTTGACTGATTCAAATTTATGCTGGGGTTGATGGCTTTGAAGAAATAGGAGGCTTTCTCTTTCTGTCTCTTCAATGGCCCAACTTTGAAGTTCAAACATTGATAACAACTTGGTTAAAACGCTGAAGTTGTCAACGCTGAACACTTATTTGTTTGTTTTGGAAACCTGCATAAAGTATCAACTTCGTTAAAAAAAATGAAAGGAGGAATGTTTTTTGAACACAAAATTGGGGGTGTCCCCTTTGTTTTGGATGTATTTTCGAGATGCATACATACAAATATGATAAAAAGTAAGTGAAAGATAGAAAGGAACACATATGATGTCATATACGGTGTCTACAATTTATGTTAAATAACACAACTCAAATGAAACCAATGTATATGTCACACCTATTGGAAGCAGCAAATTGTTAAAGGTTAGACAACACTATTGTTATATATAAACTACAAATGATAATGCAGAATTTATGCGTTTAGTTTTTGGCATTGGAATATGGCAAATACGACGAAGACCAAGTTAGGTAGCCACCAGCCCTGTGAGTTTTCTTCACCATTACTTGTTTTCCAAAGTAGCAAGATAATGAGTTTGAGTTTTTGCTAATGAAACAAGCTAACTTGCAATAAAACTAATTCTGGGTGAACTCTGATAAACTTGGACAAATTCATATAAACTCAGAGAATTGGAGGAGTTAATGAATTTATGCTGCTTTAAATATTTTCATCCCTAACCACCAAAAATGTCGCCATTTTATCATAAAACATAGAAAATGAAGTATGAACCA
The DNA here is from genome assembly GCA_035048595.1 of Echinosophora koreensis. Classification (NCBI taxonomy): domain Eukaryota; kingdom Viridiplantae; phylum Streptophyta; class Magnoliopsida; order Fabales; family Fabaceae; genus Echinosophora; species Echinosophora koreensis. The sequence goes on from JAPCYP010000136.1 coordinate 707,685, forward strand.
TAAATAATGGTGCACCAAAACCCCAACTCGTGCTCTATGCCTCTGCCACTGGATGCTACTCTTACCTCCTAGTCCCAGAGCCTTCTACTGTCATGTTAGTATAACTTCTGTTTACTTTATTAGGGAGTTTCAACTGGGTAATGGAAACTCATTTAATAAGGCTAAAAAATATTTCTTTTTCATATTGAAGATTATATTTAGGATGACTTGACATTATAATTTTCTTGAATTTTTTGGAAACTGTAAAACCTATGACTTTCTTTTAACTTCCAAAATACATCTCACCAATAATTTTCTTATCATAATAGTGAAGCTTAGAAAAAAGCACTCAATACTGATATTCTTTTCTTTTGTAAAATAACAATATGCCAAGATGCAAGTTAAAAGAATCACAATCAATTGAATCATATCTCAAATTCTCAACCTCTTTCATTTGTCACCCAAGGCTGCTTAGCACATTTGAGGGCCTAAAGCCGAATTATAAAATAAGGCTTTGTTTTTATCTTATCAAATATACTAATTTTTTTTTATATAAAAATTATTATTTTTTAACTTTTTCATGCATACAAAACTTGATTTAAGAAAAAACTTTGATTGTCTACAAAACTCTATGTATTGAGAATAGACGACCATTTAACATGAAGTAAAAGAGAATTTTGGTGCATCAAGGTATCCCTTAATATATAACCAGAGACTAATCTCTTTCGAGTCGTAGAGACCATCCAAGTGAGCTTTACCTGTCCCAACAAATTAAGATTTTTCTATACACATAGCAGAAATTGAACCTCAAACATCATACTTAAGAAACCCAGATATCTACCAACTGTGTTGGATCTTATTGGTGAAGTAAAAGAGATATTTTTTTTTTGGGTACAGATATAAAAGGGAATCTGAAAGTATGATGACAAATAGTAGAGATAAATTAAAGGAAAAAATTACAATAAACAATTATTAAGATTTAGTTAATTAATAAGAAAGAGAAAAAGTAGATAATACAATAAATTAATTAGAAAAAATTAAAAATTTATAAGCCATAAATTAGGTTTTATTATTATTTTTAAATTTTTAATCTGTGTATCTATTCTATATACATTTAGCTATCTCATTGAATGCTTTTTCACATGTCAGTCTCTGAGAAAAACATCATTTAATTCAAATCTTCTTAAATACACATGATATCATATTATCAAATAAATTATTAAATATCAAATTTGAGTCACAAGAGATTTGATTCGAATTTTAATGCACCAATGATTGTCTTTTTTTTTGTTTTTTGTTTCCCAAGGTATCATTCGCGCTCAACTGCGGGGGCTAACCCATCGAGCCGGGTAGGACCACAAAGGCGACAAAGCTCTCCCTCAAGAGTTTTAACGCTGCTGCATTCCCAAGGCCCACCCAATGATAGTCTGAATTCTCTTTTAACGTACTTTACAATTTTAGAAAATTTCGTGTATGATATAAGAAAATATTACAATATTAAATGCATTCAAAATATATAATTTTAAAAAAGGTACACTATAGCAACATCACACAATTTTCAAATTTAAATGAGACCCCATTATGATGGACGACTGATATAATATTGCAATTTTTTAACGTATCAAACGCATTGAAAATTCTGCCAAATCAATTAATATTAATATGAAATCAATAATGCTTAAATGAATTATACAATTTCTTAGTACAATTAACCTAACTTTCTCTCACATTGGGATTCAACACAACACGTAACCCTCTCTTCTCTTTGCATCGCACCCTCTTTTCTTTTTTGAGCTCTACACTATTTTATTTCTTTCTCCTTCGTGCTCACAAGGATTTTTTTTGACAAATCGTGCTCACAAGGATTAATACACTCTTTATTCAAATTGAGAGACTAATTGGTAAGCCTTAATCTTCTACATGTTGGTTTTTTTTTTCCTTCATATTTCTCCATCTTTGTGGTGGTTGTTTTTTGTTTAGGATGTAGGTAGAGGTGGGTATATAGACCTGAGTTCGTGGAAAGTCCGCTTAACCCGCAGTCCGCGCGAACTTGGATTAGGCAAAAAACGAGTCCATTTAAATGCTGGATCTTTGGGTCCGGTCCGTTTAGCCCACGGGTTTAACGGACCCGGTCCGCGGATTTGCGGACCCGTCCGCGGACTGGTTCACTTTTATAATTTTTTTTGTTTTTGTTTTTTACTAGTAGTGGGCCACAAAAATCAGATCATATACACATAGGCCCTAACTAAGTGAGTCAAGTGCAGTGAGTCCCTAACCCTAATAATCTGCCTCAGCCTCACCACTGGTATTACTACGTTCTGTTCGTCCCTTTTATCCAGTTTATCAACTATATTTATTGTCATGAATCATGTATCCCACTATTCATTCTTCTTATTCTTCTCCCTTTTTTAATTGTGTTTGTCTCCAGATGGATAATGTAGAGCTTCAAAATCATAATAACGAGGACAAATCAGAAGTAGATAATTGTGTCATTTTTGCACAAAAATATCCAGAATATATAATCATGTTTAATGATTTCTGATTTTTTTTAAGTAAACGGATTTTATGTGTAATAACAATCTTCGCTTCTTCATTATATGACATTTTTTAGCGTGTAAAGATAGTGATTATCAATTGAAAATAAATATTAATGAATTGGAAGTTTTTGATGTTTGATGAAAAAAAAAAACAAATACAGAGCCCGTGGACAGTCCGTTTAGTCCGCGGACTATGCGGATCGGACACAGACTCTGTTTTCCAGAGTCCATTTATCATGCAGACGATTAAGTCCGGTCCGTTTAAGTGCGGACTTATGCGGATCGGATTTAAACGGACCGGACCGGTCCGCATACCCGGCTCTAGATGTAGGTTTTTGCTTTGGGTTTTCCATTTTTGTATGCTGCTTCAAAACTGATTCTCTCCCGGTTGCTTTTCATTTTCTGGTCAAAAATCCCTTCCTGACACATGAGCACGGTCGTGCTTATGTGCAGCATGTCTCCGTGCTCATGGGTGTGTTTCAATGGCACCGAGAGCCACGAGCACGTGTGGAAACCCTGTGCTCCTTTAAGCATGACCTCATGCTCCGGGCCAGACAACACAAAATCATTGGTTTGAGAGGGTTACAAGCCATAACCCTCATTTTGACACTTTTTTACAATTTTTGTGCGACAGAAACCCTCTCCCCTCTCCTCTCTTGAACCTTTTCGAATACCTCGGTGTTTGCTCTTGCTATTGAAGAGTAAGCCGCACGTTTAGTGTTAAGTAAGGTAATCTTGTCAACCTCGTTTTAATTTCCTTTTGTTTCCTTGAATTGGGAATTAACTGTCATTCCCTTTTAGCTGTTCTTGGCCAAGGCTTATTGAACTCGTCGAACCCTCGAGGGGGTCGAGTGTGGAATTCGTTCAAGGTTAACCGTAGATTAAGACTGCCATGCCAGGTATGGGAAGAAGGAATAGTATGAACATATAGGTTTTGGGGTAGCGTAAGATGAGGGTTAACTCATGACCCTTTTATGTGCTATATGTCTTAATTGTATTTATGATGCTTGATTATTATTGTTAATGTATGAATAAAGATACCTGTCAGTGTGGTTTGTATGATTGGTATAATGTATGTGGACTATTGATGATGATAATGATTGTATGTCTTGATTAAATACGTTAGCGCTTTAACTGGCCGTCTGCGGTGACCCATCCGAGAGTTAGGTGGGTTGAGGCCCTCCATGGTGATTCATTCGAGTGTAAGGTGAATCAGCTATCCAAGGGGTTCACCCATGGTTTGGTAGACTACCGACGTTGGTTCTTGTTGGCTAATATGGATATATAACTCTAAAGTCGTCCTCTTGAGTTAGTTATGGATCCACATTGCATATGGAGTAGTCAAGTAACACTGCATCACATAACATATTTTCAATAATATGATATAATGAAATTGGATATGTTTAATTCTGCCATGCTGTAATTGTATATGCTGTGTAAACATCTTACTCCCTTTTCCATGTTCTGTTGTTGTTTTCTTTGCATGTACTTAGTTTATGCAGAGGACGATGAGCAGTCTATTGAGGAATGATCCCGAGGAGATTGCTTACTCGTAGTTTAGGACCTTTATGTTTAGTCTTTTTACGATGTAATTTCGGATTGGTTACCAGCTCTGATACGTGACATCAGAGTTTTGGGTTTATGTTTCATGTTTTATATTCGGTTATGTTTCCACAGTTGTTACCTATGATTTGTTTATGTTTTGGATCATGTGGTACTCACTATCTTATGATTATTGTTTATTTTATAATATATGATTATTTTATTTTATAATTATCGTATGGGTGTAGAGGGTGTCACATTTAGCAAACTGGAGCCTATCCAAGGAGTTTGATTTTGAGGAAATTTTGTTACCTCCTGCTGAGTTACATCTCATTTTAGCTAGTGATTGTGCTCAGGCTTCCATACCATGCCTTATTTCTATGTAGTTTTCTTTTGTTGTTTTTGGGCCTTTGCCCCTTCAGTTACCAAAAAAAAAAATATATCGAGCGATTAAATTTACCATGTGCATGGAGAATTTGGATTCTCTCTTGCTATGTGTCTCCAGCAACCAAATCTGGACCGTCCAATCAGATCTAATAGTCCAAAAAAAGCAGGCATTTTAATTTAGATAAAAGTTAAAAAAACCAAGAAAACCCATCATCTTTCTCATCTTGGTCTTGCCTGTGCCCCTCACCATCGCCGGCAACAAAATCGTCGCTGTCAGCCACCCTGCCACGTCACACAAACACACACACACACACACACACACACACACACACTCTCTCTCTCTCTCTCTCCCCCCTCTCTATCTACCAGGCTCCGTTCTCTCTCCCTTCACTTGTCTCTTTCCCTTTTCCCCCCGTGCTTCAGCATCGACGCTACCCGTCGTGCCCCATCGTTCACGCCTACAACCACCTGTCACCGCACGACTCTCTCACAGTCATCCTTCAGGTTAGAAGGGACTATGACTTGGTTTGGGTGGCGGTGTTGTGCATTCGTTCCCTTCTCTATAGTGAAGACGTGAGGGAGAAGGGAGGGATATGGGATGATGTTGTGGCGGCTGCTTGCTACCGTCATGGAGAGGTGACAGTGCCGTTAACAGCGTCAGAGAAGCTAAGGGATGAGAGTTCAAGTGGCAGGCATCTAGGTGAACAAGGTTCAAGTATTTTTATTTTTATTTTGGGTTGTTGATATTTTTTTATGTTTAAAAATGTAGCTTTAATCTGAAACGTTGGATTAAATGTGAATAAAATCAATGGTCCATATGATTTTGGAGAGAGGTTGTAGACAACTCTTGCCGGAGAGAATCGGGTCCGTATGTGGAAGATATTGGCTACCTTTACTGGTAAAGTTCTTTGTAAGTGAATATAACAGCTTGAGATTACATCTCACACATATACATAAGATCAAGGTTTTAAATTGTGATTGCGGTCACGATTGCATTGCGGCCGATGCGGTCCGCAATCACAGTCCAATACGGGCTGAGATGTTACGGCTGCATCACCTCATGCGGTTTATAATTTGAAACCTTGCCTAGGATAATAAATTTTGTAGGAAAACTTTCATTTTGTTTATGGATCGACATCACCAACAAGCAGATTAGTGAGTCCCACCACTTTTGGCGTCATCGTGCGCGCTGCTCTGTACTGCAAGTTCTTCACATTTTTACATTTTTATTGGATTGATACAATGCTCTCACCTCTGGGATGTGTCTACATCCAAGATCGTCAAGTTCTTCTCCTAAAGAGGTTTCTTCGTTGAAGAAATGGTGGCTTAGCGGAATACTCACCATTGGGTTCTCACATTTTTACATTTTTATTGGATTGACACAATGCTCTCTGGTTATTTAAGAATTTAAAAAATTGCTTTCATGTCAATAAACTCTTCTAGTTGTTTTACGCGGAACTCACTAAAATATACGATTCAACTCTTTTCTTAATGTGTTTCACATAAATTTGTTCAATAATAACGAGTGTGTGCAAGAAAATATTATAAAGAATTCAACAACCTAGTCAAAGACTAAAGATAGATCGCTCTGTTCCTCTTACACCTATGGCACTACTTCCAGAAATTTTTCTAATGTTGTAATTCTCAATAAGTGCCCCCACACCATGGAAATAGAAGAAACTTAATAAATTTAAGAGAGGAATTTTTGTTTTGTCACAATTTATTAAAACTAATAAAGCAAACCTGGTAGTTTGTGGCTGGAGGTACTTTCCACTTTGTAGAGACCAATGAGTCTATTTATAAGATGAACAAAAACCATTGGCCTTCACGATCACCATTTCACATCCAGAAGCCGGTTATGACAGCTTTAAATCCTTTTACATGAATCTGCATATGGACTTCTAGAATTAATCACATATATCGTTGACATACTAAATGGTATCGAAACTTCCAAAACAATTAACTCCCAAGACAGAATTAAAATGCATAAAAATTTCACATTGATTTAAGTGAATGGGTTGCAATCCGTTCAAAGTACCCATGTCTATTGGTTCTAGAATAAGAACAAGAACTAAAAATTGGGCCAAAAATTATACAAAACAGAAGCCATTTTCCTTTTTCATCACTTGCAAAAATCACTCACCCACTTATCCAATCAAAGGAAGGAAAGCATGAGAACCTCGAAACCTTCATGCCTCAGCCTCTGGCAATGTCTCCATAATGACCAGCATCACAACACCAGAGAATTTTGCTAAACATCAAACCCCTTACACCACTCATAATCTCTGCCAATTTCTATTTTAGATGTATTACTGTTTCAACTATTCCACAGAATAGAAAATTACATTTCTAGCCTGATATCCTCTAAACTCCAAGATACAATTTATATCCTATAAAATTCTTGACATAAAGTATCCTCCATTTTTATTTCCAATACCAAACCCAATTCATACATGCTCATGTTTATATGATTTGTAGTGTAATCAAATCTGGTTCCTCATTGAAACACTTCTATTTAGAAAATTCAATGTGATCTTATGTCAATCATTCTGCTGATATGCTAATATATTCTATTATTTTGATCTAATTAATGTGATGTGATTATTATGGTTATTTTATCTTGTTTAAATCACAGGTGAACTTAAACATTATCACCAAACCAGTTTGGATGATTCTTTACACGACCATGCCGTTATTCAATTAAGCAGAACTTGTCTATATATTATTTATCAAATTGGATCCTATCCCCTCGTCATACATATACCAATTCACAATACCAAGTCTTGGTACATCTATGATTAACGTGACTCAAATCTCCATAATCGGCAAACTAATTAACTAAAAAAAAGAAAAATGAATGAAAAATGATAGAAAATGACAGAGAATGTAGAGAGGAACCACTTGCCATGGCTTCCCGTAGTGCTTGATACAGGATGCAGCTGCTGAGATAAAACAGGAAAGGAAGGAAAAAGAAGAAACATACTAGCCATTTTAGTCAAGTTTTCTTAAAGATCGGTCAATATATCTTTATTTAGAATGCATCGTGTATTGATATGAATGGAAGGGGTTGGAGTAACTTATACATATAACTCTAGATTATTTTCAACATTCGTGTATATATAAAAAACCTTGTGGAGACAGGAGACGATAAAAAAGAGGAGTAATGTTATTTGTACGATTTTGACAACTGATGCAAAAACTGCGATATTTGGATAAGGCGGTTCAAATATATGGTTAATTACGTTCAGTAATTGGTTAATGAGTTGTGACACTTGTTACATCCATTAACCATCCACTGAATGTGATTGATCACATATTTGAACTGCATTAACTACGATTAACACCTGAAAATCGTGGTTAATACAGTTCAAATATGTGGTTAATCACGTTTAGTGGATGTTTAATGGATATAACAAGGTATCACAACTCATTAACCAATTACTGAACGTAATTAACCATATATTTAAATTGCATTAACCAGATATCGCAGTTGTCTCCCCAGTTGTCAAAATCCAGTTATACAAATAACATTACTGGAAAAAGATAAAACATTGTTGTGGGCTACATTGTTGGAAAACTAAGCTTTTAATTTTATCATGAGATACTCAAAAAAAAAAAAAAAAAAAAAGGAACATATACTTATTTCAGATTTAGTATTTTGACTTTTTCAGTTATCATACTTGAAAAAAATATTATAGACTAAAATTTATAATAAATAAAACTTTAAAATTATAAATATTAAAATACACACATTTTCCTTGGTTGTGCAAACTTTTCCAAGGGATTTCGGGTTGTTTATGATGGTTTGAAAATGACCCGTCATATCAAGAACAAATTCTCCTTCTTCCATGGTAAACATTTCATACTAACCCACCAGTATGACGATCTTCAAGTCTTTAACTTTTGTTGTTCCTTCATGAAGGTTTGATAACGTGTCCCAGATTTGCTTTGCAGATTCACATGCATGAACTTTCTGAAACTCATATGGTCACTACAAGAAATTTGCCATGTACCTACGGACACTTTTAGTGACAGTGGTTAAAACCGTAGGTATAAATAACTTATAGCTATGGATTTAAGATTGACCGTGGGTATAAGTATCATGTACCTATGGATGACTTGATCGGTAACTATATGTTTTAGTGTCAGGTTCAAAACCGTAGGTGTAGACTATATATACCTACATATGTATAATTCTGTCACTATACCATTTAGTAATAGATTTATTATCATAACTATAAATGACATATACCTATAGATATTTGATTTGGTCACTATATGTTTCAGTGATAGATTTAGAAACTATGGCCATAGATTATATATACCTACTGATGTTTATTTTTGTCACTATAATGCCACTTTTTTTTTTTTTTTGACAAAACACTATAATGCCACTTAATTATTTTGAAACTAAAAAATTATCATTAAAATAAAATTAAAAAACCAGGGAATCCCTTCACCCGCGAGAATTTTCACTTTCTCTCCGCCAAAGACAGCCCCAAAAACAATCGTTCTCTTTTGCGGCGTCTTTTGCCCAAAACCCTTGTTCTCTTTTTGCCCAAAACCTCCATTGGACCTCGTCACCACCACGGACGGACCACCGCGACTCCGAGCCCCACCACCACCACCATGAATCTCCGGCTACCGCACGCTCTGTCTTCCAGCTGCGTCACGTCATCGCGCCGTCGCGTCGTCTTGCTCTACACACACCAGTTTTGGTTGCAGAGGGTTTCGATTCTTTTGGAGATTTTCCCCAAATCGGTGAGACCAAATGTTTCAATCACTTCTAAACTTATTCTTCAATATTTTCCCCAAATTGGTTGCATTCAATAATCGCTTTGATCTGGAGCTTCTGTCATATTCTTGATTTATATATTTTCATTCAAACGTGTGATTGAGTGTTGCTATTTGAAGGAGTTTTATGAGGCTGGCTGAACAATCGAGCTGTTAGTGTTTTTGTTTAGATTAGAAGGATTGAACACCTTTTCATCATCTTACTTTGAGCTCTTGAAGAAAGATTTTGGGATCTTCTGGTAGCGAGGGGTTTAAGGACCAAAATGTCCATCACTTGAGTATCTGCATCTGCTTACTTGGTATGAAATAATCACATATCTTTCTTAGTATGACATAATAACAAATCTAATCCAAGAGATTTCTTACTTTTATTATATTTTTTGCCAGATTTGTTTTTTATTTTGCTCTTCTGCCTGTGTATTTGTTACTGCCTCAGGAACCCTTGGTTGGGTTCTTCTTGGTGATGAAGTTAATGATAATTCACTGTTCTTCTACTTTGGCTACCTGACGATTAATATACGAGTGTATTCCTAATTGATTTCCAGATCTGGTCCAGAGGGTATGGGTTTGTTTTTTTGCTGAATTGTTGCTGGTTTTTGGCGATGTGGAGGGGGGTCAGTATATATATATATATATACTGCTGGAATGTTAAGAGAGCTCTTTGGTTGTTGATTATAAGGCTTCTTTGTTAATTTGGGCTAATGTTTAGGCTGGTTTTAGGTGCCATTTTCTAGCTTCTGGTATGTATAAAAAGTGAATGGTTGTTGATCAGTTATAATTGGGAGGTAGTTTTCTCTGTTATTTGTAGGCTTCTAGCTTGGCTTGATAGATGCTATTGATAGATATTGTGCTCATTCTAAACCTATTAAGCACGGTTTGCTCAGCTATAGTACTGTACATGTTTTTTTTTAAAATGCTCTCTAATTCTAGAATATTCTAGAATAGAGACAGTGCTATTTTAGCAGCCCATTTCCTCTCTAGTTTTGATTTATATGAATATATCAACTTCTTATCATACTACTACATGCTATTTCTTAGTTGTTTTAGTTAATTTTGCCAAATGCTATTTCCTCTCTAGTGTAACTTGTGCATTATGTGATGATGGGTTGGCCAAGTTAGGATAAGATTTAATAAATCCCAGAGCTCTTGTGCAGCACTATTCATCTCTATAACTATAATGTCAACTTTAGATGATTTTGTCATATTCCTTGTCGTGATTGCTAGTTCTTTTATTACACTTGCACAGTTGGTGCTCACTTTCAAGGAGATGTTGGTTATGTTCTTCTTGAGGTGATCAGGGGCTGTTCAAATCAACCAACACCCCAAGCAAAAGCAAGTGCAAGAGAAGATCATTTCAATCCCGAATCTTCTTCCTCCATCCCACTTATTCATTCATTTCTGTCTTTATTGTCATTACTCCACTGTCCACTATTTGTCTGTATAAAAAGCTTATAGCGAAAGGAAAAAATGAGTGGTTTGTAAGTTGTAACGGTTTCTGCTTCTTTAATGTAGTTATTAGTATTTAGTAGCACCCATTCTCTGTTACAATTAAAAACAAACGAGTAAAAAGGCTTTTAATCCATCCCTCTCTCCCCTTTGCTTTTCAGTTTTCACTTTTCACTTTTCATACCCTCTTTCTCTCTAAATTCCTTACCCAGGAATCCGTTTAGTGTGTCGTGTTTGTGATTTTCTTCTCTAGGTTTGAGTTCACACACCAAAAATGGATGTAAGTTTATTTTCTAATTATTGTTGAGTAAGGTTAGTTTTTAGTTAGTTAGTTAGTTATGACTTATGAGTTGTGTGATATAAAGGGTTAAAGTAATGATTGGTGTTTGATGATGATAGTCAGATTCACAGGAATGGAAGAAGAAGAGAAGCGGACAGATTCACAAATGGTTGCTTTAGCTCAAGTAGTTAGTGACTTACCTTGTCTTCTGAATTTATATATAATTAAGGGTAATTTAAAGTTTATAAATATTTATAAAATTGGGCATACAATTGTTTGATCTCCTACTTCAAATGCACATGCTGTTGTTGTCATCTTAGGTATGGTGGGGTGGTGCTACTGTGCTGCTGCAGAATTTTTTATCTCTAGGCACTGAATTTTATTTTAGTTTATTCTCTTTGTCATGTATGTGATCTTTTTAGCTTTGTTTATGATGATTAGAGATTGAGGCCCAACTAGAAACATTAGCAAAGTCTTAACTATTTCAAAATCTTCTATTTTTCATTCATTTTGCTTATTATTGTCTAACTAATGCCACTCAATATCTATTAATGTTTTAGGAAGAATTGAGGAAACATAACAATGAGGCTGGAACATCTCAATCAACCCAAAACACACAAAGTTGTATGCCTTGGAAGGATAACATATATTTCCAATTACAAGGACCTGAAAGGAGGGGGGGGTACGTTGTGTGGGCAAGATTCCCAAATCTAAAAAATTAAAGGTTTGTTTGGATGAAAATAAACAGCTACGTGATAGAGTTAAGCACATAGAAAGTATGTTTGCAAATGTTATGACATTGATTCAAAATCGGTTTTCTGGAGAAGATGTAAATGACATTATAAAGGCTGCAAGACAGGTATATATATTTTCCTCATGAAGTTCATATTTCAATGTTCATGTTGTGACTTGTATGAGGTGTATTATTTTGTTCTCAATAGGTTCCTGATGCTTCTAGTGCCCCTGACCACTTGAGTTCTCCAAGTTCAGACACTAATGAAGACAATTAATATGGTATGTACTTAATATTAAGTTATTCTCACTAAAATTGTTAATATTTCCTGTGGTAAGCTCATGTTAATTTAATTTTTTTTACTTGCAGGTGAAGATATGGAAGCAAATTTTTTCTTGACGGCATAAAATTGGCAATTAAGTGAATATGATATGATTTCTCTTTGTAATTTTTAAGATTGTTATAAGACTTTATGTGCATACTATATTCTAGTATGCTATTTTTAGGTGGACATGTTTGTGTAATTTGATATGTTTGTAAGACTTTATGTTGATTTTCAATATGAATGAAATTTTATTTTATTTTGGTTCCTAAATATATTCATTTATTTATTTATTTTATTGTGTATTTAGTTTGTAATATGATCAACATTATAAAAGACTATGGGTATTTATTATTTTTAGTATGAATATTGTTACTAAAATCTATAGTGTCGAGGCAAAAGCGTGGGTATAGTAAATTATGATGTCACTAAAACGTATAGCAATGGAAGATAAATTGTAGTTATATGTTTAATTATATTTTCTAATGGGTTTCAAAATCGTCACTAAAACCTATTGTGACGGCGACAAAACCATAGGTATAGCAAATTATGATCTGTCACTAAAACATATCCCAACAGAAAGGAAACCGTGGGTATATCTTTATGTATTTTACCAACGGGCATAACAACCGTCACTAAACCCTATAGTGATGGCCCCGAAACCGTAGGTATAGAGAACTATTGACCACGGATGAAAACGTCCGTAGGTATAGGTTTTTTAACATATACCTACGGTTTTTAACCTTTTACCCACTACAAGAAAAACTGGTTTTAGCGACCGAATTTAGCGACCGATTTAATCCGTTGCAATCAGCGACCGAATTTCCGACCGAATTTACCTTTTTCTAGGATTGGTCACAAATTATATTCAGCGACCGAATTAGCGACCGATATCAGCAGTCGCAAAATATTCAGTCGCTAATTCAGTCGCTAAAACAAAGTATGGAAAGATAACCAAATTTACCTAATTTGCGACCGATTATATTTTAAAATTAGCGACCGATTTTTTTTGGTCGCTGAATATAGAATTTAATGATTAGCGACCGAATTATTAGCGACCGATTTAGCGACCGAATTTTTTCGGTCGCTAACGAAAACCTAAAATTAAATTTAGATCCTTTCCCCATTCCCCCCATTCACACCGCCCCCTCTCCCTGCGATTTTCGGTGTCCCCTCCACCACGAAGACGACACTGCTCCACTCCACCAAGAAGACCGGCGCTGCCCTCCACCACGAAGATCGGCACTGTGTCTCCCTACCACGCCTTCCACTGCGTCGTCGCTACGCGCACTACCACCACCGGTGTCCACTGCGCCGCCGCTACACGAACTACCACCACCACGTGTCCACTGGCCGTCGCTGCAAGCACTACCACCACCGCGTGTCCACTGCGCCGTCTACCTCGTTCGCACCCAGCAACGGCAACACATCAGGTTTCGCGTCCGCCGTGCGCCTTCCCTCGCTGTACGTCTTCCCTCGCTGCCGCCGCCGCCGCCGCTGCATTCTGCGTTTCTTAAATCCGCCATACGTTGCTTTTGTAAACCCCTTAACCCTTGTCTTGTTCATCATGCTTTGTAGTTTCACTTAGTTTAATTTAGCTTATTATTACAACATGTTATGATTGAAATGGAAAGAAACATGTTCATCATGCTTTGTAGTTTCACTTAGTTTAATTTAGCTTATTATTACAACATGTTATGATTGAAATGGAAAGAAACAGACCCTACTTTACTTGTTTGGCAATTATTTCTTAGATTGAGTTTCTATTGCTCCCTCTTCACCTTCTATTAACAAGTGACTTAGCTGATTTTTTCTTCCCCTGCACAATAATTTTGACATTTTCAGTATGCAAGGGATTGGAAAATCTTTTATTCTTTTTGACAATAGCTGATACCATGATTGGAGATACAGTAGATAATCTACTTGATCTAAAATCCCTCTTCTAATTTGATTATAGAACAATCTGGTGGTTTATTCTTCTAATTTGATTACAGAACAATCTGGTGGTTTATTGCTTTTGTTTTGGTTTATTTCTTTTATTTTAGATTACAGAACCATAGCTGAGGAATTTTTTATTATTATTTTAGATCAAAGAACAATACGATATTGATTCTGTAATTTGGTAAAATTGTTTATGGGAATATAGTGATATGAAGATTGTAAGGATTATGATGTAGTCACATGTTCTATTTATTTGCATACCATTTGTTTGAAAACAAGACAGAACTATGAATGATGGGAGATTTTGGATGTTTACTTGTATGAAGTCTTAGATGTTTGAGTTGCAAGATGGTTGCTACATGCTTGTTCATTGACCCATTTTCATGATATTTTGGTCTTGATGGTTGGTAATGTATAGTATAAGACTTGATGAGTTGAGTTATGATGTTTTTTTGTTGAAAACTTGATCTTACCTTGATATGCTTGATTTCATCAATTGTTGATGTTACTTCTTGAATTTGGTTTTGTTAAACAGAATTTGAAGACATTTAACAAAAAATCCTTTTGAGTATGTTCCTCTGGGGAGAATGTTTGTTGTTCATGGTCTAACTAGCTTGGAAGTTGGAACTTCCATTGTTATCCAAAATTAGAATTATTTGTTGTATTTGTGGCTGAAGTATAATTTTCTGATTTTGTCAACAACTTGCTTTATTTGGTTGTTGTGGTATTTAGTTGATCTAGATCTGGTTGCTAGATAGATCGTATATTTGGAATGATCCTCACTATGATAGTGCTAATATTTTAGTTTAGTGTCTTTGGTTGCTGAGGAATTAAGTAAATATTGTTGATCTTATGAATAATCTTCAATTTGTTGATGGACTTTTAGGTGATGAGCTTCTCTCTGACTCATTTCCATACAAGGAAATTGATAATGGAATGTTGTGGGAAGTGGAAGGAAAGGTTGGGAATTGTTTGAATCATTTGTTTCTTTGCATGTATTTGACTATGGTATATTACTATATTTCATAATAGACAACATCTTTAGGATATGAGTGACTGAATATCGAATGTCTCTCACCTCGGAGATAGAGGCTCGCTGCTGTTTGTTGTTGCTGGTGAGTGTCTTCCTCTGTTTTATAAGCATTAATGAATGTGTGTTGAAAGCATTTTGCTGTTTACTGAGTTGTAGACTAAATGACTGACAAAATGCTTGATACTATTTTTTTGAGATCTAGTGTTGTATTCTGGATGATGGTTATGTCTTTTGCTGAACACATGTATCCCCTCTTGCAACCTGGATTTATTTGCTATGTGGTTAAGTCTAGCAACCCCTGCAATTTTATTCATAATTTGCACTAGAAAATTTGGATTTTTGCTCTGTTAATCTTGTTAAAAACCTGAGGCATAACTTGGTCAAAACAACAAGTCTTGGATTTAATCTCTTAACAAATTTAGTGCAGTTTTTGTGTTCAATTTCGTGTCTGTTCTGCATGTTTTCATCTTTTGACAGCATGATATTCTTTAATTTATAACTTTGGCTATACAACTCAGAATCAAACAATGTTTTTTTTCTTTGAAAACTAACATATAAACCTCTAAGTGATAAAAATTCCAGGCCGAAACTGCTTCTATGTTGATACCAGTTTTTTTTAAAAGTTTGGATCTGTTTTGGATTTTCAGTTTTCGAAATGTTCTGACAGCATGTATTCTTTACTATATAACTTTGGTTATACAACTCGAAATGAAGCGCCGTTTTTTTTTTCCTTGAAAGCTAACATGTAAATCTTCATGCCATAAAAATTTCAAGCCAAAAATCCATCTGAGTTGGTGCCAGTGATTTTTACAAAAACAGGGTCTTCTTCTTTGACTCTAGATAGAGTACCTTACTTTGCTTTTGGAAATAACTAGCTTCCTCGACTTTGATGCAATGTCTTTACAACATATAACCGACTTCCATATGTTTCTTTGTTTATCTAAAACCTATTTTCAACTATGTTGCCATCTTTCATTTCAGGGTTATAGAATACATTTTCTCTGAGGTAGACAAACATGCTGGAAGGGGTGACAGGAGATATAATGTTGGAGGATCATATATTCAGGTGATGATACATAATTCCCAACATCTTTCTAAATCTTTCAGGTGATGATGGATCTAGTGATAGCTGCTGCTTCATCTGCAGCAGCCATTGTGTACTTATCACATAATGGGAGTCAAGATGCCAATTGGATAGCTATTTGTCAAGGATTCACCAACTTCTGCCAAACTGCTAGTGAGGCTGTGGTGATTTCCTTTGTTGCTGTAGTTTTGCTCATGTGTTTGGTCTCGCTATCAGCTTTGGCTCTTAAAAGGAATTGACTTAATAATTGTTCCTTAATGGATGATGATAGTGTTGGGGTATTAATCAAAGTTACTCTTAGCTTGTCAATTCTGAGATATGCTTATAAATATTTGTATTAAAATGTTATGTAATCTGAAATTCTGAATTGCTGTAGATACTCGTGTATCCATTATGAGTCCCACAATGCCTAAATATCCTTTTTTATGATTCCCAGCTTGATTTGGTTTCAACACTACTAGAAAAAAGGCTTTTTGCGACCGACTTTAGCGATCGATTTGTATCTGTCGCTATTAGCGACCGAATTTGCGACCGATTTGCTTTTTTAAAAAATAATCATTGTTTTACGGTCAGCGACCGATTTACCGACCGAAATATTCGGTCACAAAATATTCAGTCGCTAAATCGGTCGCTAAACCAAAAACAAAAAGTCAAACTAGTTTTCTCAGTCAGCGACCGATTTAGCGACTGATTTGTTAAAAATATTTGCGACGGATTTACATTCGGTGGCTAACTAATTTTTTAATGATTTGCCACGGAATTTGCGACTGAAAAAGTTCAGTCGCTGAAATTGAAACCTAAATCACCACCTCGAGCCCCTCCCCTTCCCCCTCACTTTGCATTTTGACCCTCCCCTCTCCACTCCGTAACCTCGTCTCCCTCTCCCCACTCCGTCATTCTCCCACTCCGGTCACTCTCCCACTCCTTCATTCTCCCTCTCCGGTCATCTCCCTCCCCCTCTCTTGTCATCCCTCCGTCATTCTCACTCTTTGCCACAAGTGGAACGGTGGCCAACAGGGGAACGCCGTCGAGCCGCACCACAAGCCGCACCACCGAGTCGCACCACCATCGAGCCGCAGAACGGGCTGCACCACCGAGCCGCACTACTTAAATGTTGGATAAAAAAACTGTTTTACGCGCATGGTTCACGGAGGAACTAAAAGCAAAAGTAATGAAGAAGCAGTTAACATAGAAACGTAATGGACAGTGCGACGCGCATGGATGAAGCCGAATACGGTGACGCAGAGTGCGGTGAGGCGGCGTCACGGTGGTGTCTGGGTGGCGAGATGCGCACAAAGGAAGGCAGTTATTGTGTTTGAAGTGTCCTCTACCTTCCCCCCTCTACCTTCCCCTTTCAGAGTCTCTCGCAGGAAAGAAATCACCAATCAGCTTCGCCAGTTGCAATTCCAGAAAATCTCAAATTGCAGCGCAAAATCTTCTTCCTACCCATCAACAAATGGAAAAAGTTCTCTTCAAACAGAGAGAAAGTGTTGGAAATGGCAGCAACCCCAAAGGTATTCAATTTTCGATTTCATTTTTCATTCCTTTTTCTTAAGATTTTTTAATTTTCAAAGTTTTGATCTTTTCTAATTTTGAAATTGGGTAAAGGGAAAGATAAGATTGACGATGAAGACATTACTTTCCAGCGCATGGTTGCAAAGGTTAGCGCATTTAATCACCCTCCGTTCTCTTTTCTGCAATTCCCATTTTCACATATATTCAAATTTCCAAGTTTACTAATCTCTGATTCTTAGAAGAATGAGCCCTTATAGTGTTTTTCTGATATTTTATTAGTTTTTTAAATTTGTTTTTGCTACTATTTTGGAATTGGTTTTTATCTTAACTTTTATTTTTATTTATTTATTAGAAAAGAAAGGACAACATCAGTTTTCAATGTGTTCATCACTTTCGTTACATTGCTATTGGTACTTAATAGCAATACTAAATTGAATAATGATTTTCATGGGTTTGGTACTGTATAGCAAAACTCAATTGAATGATGATTTTTATGGGTCCTTACTCCTTAGCGAATAACATTCACATCCAAATAGCAAATTATTTGAACCAAGATACTTAACTGATATTTGTTTTTCTTCTGAAATGAAAACATTCTATTTGGTGAATGATATCACTTTGTGCTGAGATGTGATTTTTCAATCAAGGAAGTCTACGCAAGCCTGGTAAAACATAGATGTACTATTGTTGAATAATATTCTCCACCTTTTTCATTTTTAAATGTTTAGTTATCCAAACGATAGTTACATGCTGGAGTTGTAATTAACTCCATATGCCCAGAAGGCAATATGTTTGATCAATGTGACCTGGAGTTGTGAAATAATGCTATTTTACAGGAATGCTCATGATTTTATGGCTACTTTATCAATATAAGTATATTTTTATATTTTTAGGCTGAAGGGTCTATTAAATGATTTACTGGAGGAACTAAGGATTTTTTTCATTAATGATGGGTTTTGGTGGACATGTATGGTTGGGGTGAGTTAACAGGTCAACATGCAAGACTAAGTTGGAAGGCTCATCTATTACCTATTTAATAAAATTTGCTCCCTTTTGCCACTTGTCATGTTTTTCTCATTTGGTTTCAATTAAAGCATCTATTTGGAATCTGGAAAGAAAAGTTGGACAAAATGCTCACTTTCAAGATGAGTCACAAAACATTATTGGTAAGGCTTTTCAAATATATAAGGAATCAGAATCAGGAATGGAAAATCTAAGATATGATTGCTTTTGGCAAAGAGGACTGGTATGAAGATATGGTTTTACACTAATTGATTCTTGAATTAATTCTGGAAGGACTATTGGAAGGGGAGTTTTTACCTCTCAGACCTTATCCCTCACATTATGCTCTTGAACGGTCAATGTGCATTGAGTCATTGACTTTACTTTGCAATGAAATTATTTACTTTGCTTAAATTTTATTTACAAACACATTCTTAAACTTTACATAGATATCATATTTGTTTTCAAATCTACTAAGCTTTTTTTAATTCTGCATCATTCCCCTCCTTTTTCTCTCTAAATTTTTGTTACAAGTGTTGTTTGATTCATTTTGAATCTTATTATCCCATTACATAGATATCATTGTTGTTTTCAAATCCTTTCTTTCTTCCTTACATAATTTAGCTTGCAAATTTCTTTTCTTTTCTTTTCTTTTTTTTTCATATTTCTTCCTTGAACTTACAAAATGATAACCATGTTTCATATTTCAGCTTTCTTCCCCCTCAGCCTTCCCACGAGTTTGGTGGCAGCTGTGTGGTCTCTCTTCTTCAGCACTTCTTCTTTGGCTTCAGGTGCACATTTGAGATATGTGGTCTCTGGCTCTGTGCTTCATATTCATCCAAGTTGACCTTTCAGGGTACCAACAACCGAAATCTATCTCTTTCTGTACATGTTCCTAGACTTATACCTCTTATTATGAATCCTGCATTTTCTTCAATAGCAATAAAAACTGCACCAAAGCCACTTCAAAAGAATAGGTTGTTTTGCATCTTTATCTGCTTTTTTGTTGTCATATTTTTGTAACAGTAAGTTACTTTTGTTATCATTTTGCAATTTGCCTTTTAGTTTCAGGCTGAAATCTATGCAACTTTAGCATTGCTACAGTTTGCATTTGTTAAAATAGTTGAGTCAGCATTTATTATGGTTTCTAGATAAACACACAATGAAAGACATCTTATTACCAATTTCATAAACACACAGTGAAACACATAAAAAAATGCTCTTAACAATCAGAGCATTAGCTACATCGTGTTTCAGGGGAAGGTCCATTAGCTACATACTGGAAAGAATGATCAAAGAGAAAAATGTATTGTAAAATTGAAAAGATCTCATTTGCTGATTTTGGATAATTTCAAATAAACTAGGGGAAGTTATTGGTCCATCCGCCGTAAAGTAAACTAGAAGTTATAGCACAATAGAATTTAGCATGTAAACACTCATAATCTAGCAATGGGTTGTATGAACCTAGACAGAACTGCATTCCAAGGGGATGTTCTCTTTTTAGAGGTTTTCATAAACACTTTATAACTGAGTCTCCATGATTGCATTTGGCATACATATCAATCAAGGCAGTTTCCACATGAACCTCAAACTCAAGCCATTGTCTTATTGCCCATGCATGCAAGCACTTTCCATGATTCAAAGAAACCAAACTGCCACGGGCTGATAGTAGAGAAGCAATAGCCACTGAATTTGGTTTCACTCCTTCACACTGCATCATCCTACAAAGCATTAGCGAACTTCTTGCATCACCATTAAGAATGTAGCCATTAATCAAAGTTGTCCATGTCACTACATCCTTCTCATTCATCCCATTCACCGTGAGAGCACAAATGCTTAGATAGTCAAAAGGCAAATTCCAAATCCAGGCAAGTTGTCCATGTCAGCTTGCTTTTAACTTTCCTTTCACTCTCCTTTCACTTGCACTCCTTCGAGCTTCAGTTACTTAAACTGGGTTTCACTTTCCTTTCACTCTCCATCTAGCAGTTGTCAAAGGTATTTGTTATACTTTATCCTTTTGAAATCATATTAAGCACATCCATTTGTTGACCTCTATAATTTCACGTTTAATCCATTCCCATTATTTGGTATATTATTTTTGAAGAAAATTTTCCCGCAGAGGTCTCACCTATGCGCATTCCAGCGCATCAATATTTATCATCAAAGTTGTTGGTGCTCCTGCAGTTGTTGTTTCCCTTAGTGAGCAGGAAATTATTGTTTATTACACATGATAATATTCCATGTTGGCTTGGATATATATACTCGGAAAGCATTGTCATGAAGATATATACACTCGGGAAGCATTTTCATTGTATTTGAACCTAATCAACTTATGGCCTTTAGAACCTAATCAACTTAGGGGCAATGGTATAGTAATGTGTCAGCGCACACCCCAGAGAGGTACTAGCTTTGGTGTTTGCTTAACCTCTTATAACATTTGTCATTTATAGAATATAGAATAATTAATGATAATGCCTTTTTCAGTATTTCATTTCATGTCAATAAATTGTAGACAATGGAGGAGTACATATCTTGTTATGCAACATCTGCCATTATGCTTGAGATAGATTCGTGCCTAGTTTGGTAGATAGTATTATGCACTCGCTAAGCTGTTTAAATGGGCTTTCCTTATATATTATGTAATATGTATTGATTGATGGTTGCTTTTCATTGTCGAATGATTTTAAATCCTCATGCCCCTTCCTCTGTTTAAGGGACATTAAAAGGAATGTAGAATAGTGTGTCAGGTTGACCCGTGTTCTTTTGCATGGGGTTGTCAATTCTTCAAAGTCCAAGCTGATTCTACCTCTACAAGTAATGTCACCCATTATGCATATACCCAATGTTTCATTCAATATTGCTCCTGCTTGGCCTTGAACCTCAAATATGAACATATTCATGATGTGAAGTAGAGATCATACTATTTGTGCATGGCTTTCTGTGTTGTTTCTATGGGACTTGCTTCCTTTTTTTATATGGGGATGTTTTTATGATGTTCTTTTGTAGGGGTTTCTGGTTCTTTGTATAGGTGTTGTTCTATTAGTTAGGGTGGTGGATTCATGATATATCTTTGTCCATTTTTGAGTTAAACTTTGATTTATGAAGTTACACTATTAGTATGTTACAGTGAGTAGCTTCTCTGAAAAAAGCAAATCATGGAGAGTGTGTTATGATTTTTTTTATGAGCAGAAATATCCTCACAAAATAGACAAATAGCTATGGTTTGGGCTTTTTTTTTCCTTTTGAAATGTTCTTACACTCTTTCCTCTTTAAGTAAATGGACAACACACTACTCAATATATATGTTGAACAAATGTTACAATGCAGTCTCATAAACTGTACTTTAGTAATATATTTGCTATAGCACTTATAATTTTTCATATACACATTAATAAAAATTGTCTTTTTTTGCTTTTATATATGTAGTCGAAAGAGCAGCAGAGAAAACCTACTGCAATTGAGATCGTGCATAAGACCAAGAAGACCAAGCGTGGGGAGTGGGTTAGCCCGAAGGTTCGGGACCTTGTTGTAAGTACTCTTAATCACCAATTCATTTTCAATATATTAATTACTTTCATTCTTCTTAATATATAATTACAAATGATCATGTCTGACATATTTTGCAGGACGAATTCCATCGCCTCAAAGACGATGCCAGTAGTCAGGGGCAGGAGCTGTCTCCCGAGTCTGACAATGCCCTTTACTTAAAGGTGGTTGGCGGGAAAAATAAGAAGGGCCATGTATTTGGCCTCGGTCAGCTTGGGGATCAGCTCGTGGCCATATCAGCGTCATGCGAACATTCTGGCACTGATTCCAACCCAGATGTCAGAGAGGCCATCATGAACATGAATGCTGAACTTGCGGCGAAGGATAACGAGATACATGAGTTGCGGGAGCACCCACGACAGCAAGACAGTCGCATACGAGAGCAGGATAATTCCATGGAGGAGCTGTTTAGGTACTTGGGATTCCGACTTAGCAGTTCCGGATCTGGCGGTGCCCACGTCGAGGCTACTATTGCGAATGTCGCTGCTGCTGATGTCGCCGCTGTTACTAATGCTGCTGCTATTGATGACGCTACTGTTGCTGTCACTGCCTCGGATCACTCTGGCATCAGCCCACTCCCTTCACCCCCTCGTCACATAGATTAGTTTTCCCATCTTTGTATGATACATATTGACTATTACAATTGTATTTCTCCCGGTCTTTTTATATATTTTGCGTGAATATTTATCGAATTATCTGCTTTAATATGATTGATATTTAATTTTATTTGCTTTAAAGCTTATGTTTGCTAATTTTAATTTAATTAAATCTTATTTTAATATTTTGTAGCTTCAAAAAAAATAATAAATCAGAAACCGAATTTTTTTGGTCGCTATTTTAAAAATTATCGTTGATTTTAGCGATCGAATTAGCGACCGATTTTAATTAGCGACCGAATTAGCGATCGATTTTTCGGACGCCATATTTAAATATAACCTTTAGCGACCGAATTAGCGACCGATTTTCTTAAATTAGCGACCGAATTAGCGACCGATTTTTCGGACGCCATATTTAAATATAACTGTTGGATTAGCGACTGATAATTCGGTCGCAAAATTTAAAAAATCGGTCGCTAAAATCGGTCATTTTAAATTGTAAACGACCAATATAAACGACCAAATGATGACTATTTTGCGACCGAATTTTCGGTCGCTAAAAGCCTTTTTTTTTGTAGTGCAACCCCTCTTGACAAGCCAAGTTCATCAGCTAATGAACATCTGTGTAAACTTCATGATCAGCCCCAGCAGAGAAGAGTACCTTCAAGGATTAGGTGAAAACTAAGACACCAAAATTTTATGGCAGTGTGCAGTTCTGCTCTCGGTGGTTTCAAGGAAGTCATTTTATCTTGAATATTCAGAGGGAATTGGGCAGCATTGATGCATTATTAGTCTTTCCCTATTCTCTTTTGTATAAACTTACCTATTTTAATATGATTGATATTTAATTTTATTTGCTTTAAGTTTATGTTATAATTTTATTTTAATTAATTAAATCTTATTTTAATTTTTTGTGGAATAAAAATAAAAATAAAAATAAATTAGCGACCGAATTTTTTTGGTCGCTTAATTTAGATATGTTGGTTGATTTTAGCGACCGAATTAGCGACCGATTTTTCGGACACAGTTTTTAAATATGACCGTTAGCGACGGAATTAGCGACCGATTTTCTTAAATTAGCGACCGAATTAGCGACCGATTTTTCGGACGCGATATTTAAATATAACCGTTGGATTACCGACTGATAATTCGGTCGCAAAATTAAAAAATTCGGTCGCTAAAATCGGTCATTTTAAATTGTAAACGACCAATCTAAACGACCAAATGATAACTATTTTGAGACCGAAAAAAATTCGGTTGCTAAATAATTAGCGACCAAGGTTTTGGCAACCGATTGTAATCGGTCGCTAATTCGGTCGCTGACCTATTTAGCGACCGAAAATCATTAAATAGCGACCGAATAATTCGGTCGCTAAAACCCTTTTTTTTTTGTAGTGACCTACGGTTTTTTGCTGTCACTAAATGGCTTATTCCTTGTAGTGGGTCTAAGAGCACACATCGAAGCATATTTTGCTTTATGATTTTGTTCCATCTTAGTCCTCTCAGCATCTGTCCATCCATCTCCAAATTTCACTGAGCCATCATCGTTTTTAATAACATGGGGACCATTTGCGATTATTGACAAGAGAGCATAGTTTGTGCTCAAAATGAACCCCTTGAGCCTTTCTTTCTAGTAAAGATAGCGAATTCCATTGAAGAACGGTGGCCTCGTCAGGGAAGTGCCTTCAAGGACTGATTTTTTTTTTTATTTTTATGAGTAAAAAGCATATTGATAAGAGTACAAGGGGTACTCTAACCCATATGTAAGAACAATAAAAACTAATTCAAGCACTAATGTAAATAAAATACCGAGCCCCAAATAACCTAGTATTATCTTTACACAATCAGCCCAAAAACCATCCATAAATATCCTGATAAAGTACAAGCTAACACATGTATCCTGCCACATTAAAAACCAAAACCAAACTTTATGAAGAAATATCCCCAAAAATTTCAACCCCATCGCAGATAACAAGACACTAGTCTATAACACTACAACATAATATGGATTTAATAGAATAAAAACGTATGAAGTATATTTACCAACAAAGTTATTATGTCAAATTAAATAAATAATGAAGTTAATGGAGAGTAGAGAAAAGGGAGAAGCGGAGGCCATTAGCCAAACAACTGGGGAAGAAGCAGACCTTATGGCAAGGAGTACGAAGAAGGAAAATATGCATATGGAGGGTCTTTCTCAAGAGGATATTGTTGTTCAGGAGACACCACAAAGCGTCCCTGAAGTGGATGTCACTATGATGGAAGGGAATGTAGAGAGTAAGGGGGTGACGGCTACTGAAATGGCCATGAGGAGAAAAACGGTCTCTTATGCTTATGTATGTCTTGGAGTGAATGGGAGAAGTCACAGAGATGAATCTTTTGAGGAAGACTTTTTTGATCTAGATGATATGAATGAGGAAGAAGAGGAGGAAGAAAAGGATGGCTCTGAGAAGGAGTTTCAAGCTGACGAGAATCCTTTGTGTCCAGTAGTAAAGGTTTCCAAGAAGGAGATTAGGGAGGCTAAAAAACCATGAAAAAAATCCATTATTGTTAAACTGTTAGGGAAGAGGGTTGGTCTTCGTTTTCTTCAAACAAGGTTAGAGAAGATGTGACAACCGATAGGTTTGATGGAGGTTATTTATTTGGAGTAACAGGGCACAACCTGGTAGTGTTGAGATGGCAGCCAGAGTTCTTTCCTTTTGAGGATGAGTTCAAAAGGATAGAGGTGTGGGTTTGTATACCTGGTCTTCCTATTGAATATTATGGAAAACATATTCTCTAGAGGATCGGGAATAGCATTGGCCGCACCATGAAGATTGATAGCAATACTCCGTGTGAGAAAGATGGGACATATGGAGATTTTGTTTCCACTGAACTCGCCAAGTTTGCTAGAATCTGTATCGAGGTGGATTTGAGAAAAGTGTTGGTGTCGAAGTTTGAGTTGAAGAACAAAATTTACAATGTTGAATATGAAGGCTTGAATTTAGTGTGTTTCGGGTGTGGAAGATATGGTCACCGGAAGGAAACTTGTCCTCTTAATATGCCTAAAGACCAACCTGCTGATGGTATGGAAGAGAGAATAAGTGCTGATAGGAGTCATATGTTGTCAGGGAGGAGAAACATTGATTGTGAAGAGGAGGTAAATTTTGGGCCTTGGATGTCAGTGCAAAGGGATACAAGGAAACAAAGGGGTGGAGCTCATGTTCCAGGAAACAATAATGGCGGAGCTCAGTCAGCCGCTGGGAAGCAGGGTGGTGCGCCGCTGGTGAGGGGATCACATTTCAAGTTTTGAATGTGGCAGAAGTTACGGATCCTGTTGTTAAGGAATTTAATGGAGGTGATATGGTTAGCAATCATGAGGGATCCCAGGAGTTAAGGATCAGTTATGTAACCATGCAGATTTCATGCCTCAAAGTGCGGGAAGTAGAGATAAGGGTAAAATAAAGTAGAGTAAAGGCCCAAAGTGGTCCCTTAAATTTTTCAAGTAGCCCAGTTTGGTCCCTAAAAAAAAATAAGGACAATTTGGTCCTCACGTGGGACAATTTGGTCCCCCAAATTTTAAAAATGTGGGACAATTCGGTCCCTTCGTAAGGACCAGATTGTCCCCCGTTTTAAAATTAGGGGAACCAAATTGTCATTTTATTTTTTTCAAGAATAAAACTGGCCTACTTGAAAAAATTAAGGGACCACTTTGGACCTTTACTCGGTAAAGTAAATCAGGGTGGATTTGGTTATGCGCATGTTGTGCATGGGCCACGTGAGGTTTTAAAAAGAAATGTGAACGAGGGTCACGTGGGTACTAGTGGAGTTCATAAGGGTTCAGTGAGAAACAAAAAACAAATGGCAAGAAGTGTGTCCCGAGTTGACCCAATGAGTAAATATGTGCAGCAAATTCTCAACAAATTGAATAATGATAAGGACAAATAGCTCGAGGGAGGGGTGCATGATGTTGAAGTTCAAGGTTTGCAGCATGGCCAAGAATTTCGTCAAGGGGTAGGCGCTCAACTAGTGCATGGTACTGACGAGGACGCTATTGGGGGAGGGATGAATGTAGTTATGGAGGGGGAGTTGGAAGTACATAATGCTAGACCTCTTGATACTCTTCAACAAAACAATGTTTTTGGCGCTATTGATATGGAGGTTTCTGTTAAGGAGGGGCTTGATGTAGGCCAACATGATGATATGGGAGTTTCCCAATGATGTTGTGGGTGATTTTTTTTTTTTTTTTTTATACTCTTTTTATCATGGTTTTAATGAATTTTATGAGTTGGAATGTGAGAGGGGCAGGGTCCCGTATTTTCCCTAGCCTCATTCATGATCTTGTTAATAGGCATAAAATTAGTCTTTTGCTTCTTATGGAGAAATGATGTAGTGGAAACAAGGCAGATCAAATAGTTAGAAAAATTGGCTTTCAAAAAATGTGTAAGATTGATGATATTGGTTTTGCTGGAGGAATTTGGCTTTTCTGGGATGACTCTTTGGTTGGTGTGGAGGTGCTTGAAACACACAAGCAATTTGTGCACATCAAAATTGCTTCTCGCCCAGGGAGTCCAGAATGGTTTTTTACTGGTGTTTATGGGAGGCGTCAAAGTCAAGTGAGTGATGAGTTGTGGGATAATTTGGGCGGGCTTGCTTTCATGTATCAGGGTCCTTGGATGGTGATGGGTGACTTTAATTGTGACACCCATACAAGCGATAAAAGATAAGATAAATAAAAATATGCATAATTTATTTATTAAATGTGACACCCTTTACCTCGCATACATATATAAGCGATAAAAATATAAAACAAATACATAATTTATTTAATAGTAAAAAACAACCAGTAAAGGATACCACATTATGACAAGCCTCAAACACTGAAAAAAAAAAGTAATCATAACATAGTTTTAAAAGAAAACATAATATGAAATAAAACCCAACCCCTGATGTCACATATAGAGCTGGTATAACCAATCCGGAAAATATCATCGGATAAACAAACTGAACCAAACTAAACTAACTAACAAAAAGCTAGAATCCTAACTACGAGTCGTGGCTCCTTAGAGTCACTCCTCAACTGGCTGCTCGCCGTCCTTTGCATAAAAGACACATGCCACAAAACACAAAACATAGAAACAGAGAGTAAGAAACATATATATGAATATAATGGCAAGGAACCAGTTAGCAAGATGAGCATGCATCACAACAATACTGTTATCACACACAACAATATAACATAACCAATCATTATCATCATACGATAATGTATGCTATGCGATGGAGTACTACTCCACTACTCCCTTATGCGCTTGGACCCATTCTACCTGGGAAGTCAACTTCGGAGTTACATATTCACATTGGCCAATAAGCACTAATGCCTGGGCAATCCATCAAACCTTGGGTGGACCCCTAGGATAGCCGACACACCTTACTCTCGGATGCGCCACCGCAGGAGCGCACGATTCACCTAACTCTCGGATGAATCACCGCGGACGGCCAGATCGCCTTACTCTCGGATGACCTCCCCTATGTTGAACATCCCCTACTAACATCTCCGATGCATGAATGCATGATCAACACAATACACAAACACAACCACCACCTCCGCTTGGGCTATTAGGCTACCCAAGTTTTATCTCCATCAACACCTCGACCACTAGGCTATTGAGGATTATCATTATCTTTCATCGTTTAGTCTTTTAAACACTCTAGCCGTTCTGCACCAGAGATTACCACCTCGACCACTAGGCTACCAAGGTGCATCATCATCTTTAATTAATACTCTGGCCATTAAGCACCATAGATTACCTCCTTGACCATAATGTATCAAGGCCCCCTTGGCCACTCGGCTACCAAGGTACAACATCTTATCACTTGTCTTTTATCTTCATGTTCGTTTGGTGTCTTATAGATTGTTTAAGACGTTTGGGGTGAAACACCCTTGTTACGGTTTCTGCGTTCTGTTCTGTACAGGGAAGCACGGGCGTGGTTCCCCCTTAGCACGGGCGTGTTGAACTTTCAGTCAAGCACGACCGTGCTGACTATTGAGCACAAGGGTGCTTATGCAGCGCGCCCTTTCTGAAATTTGAACTGGAGCACGGGCGTGCTCCATATTAAGCACGACCGTACTTCCTGGAGCATGGCCGTATTGATCCGGGCAGAAAGGGTTAAGAACCCTTTGCCAAATCCCTTGGGGTAAAACATGGATTAAACCTATAGGCTATTACTAAGTCTTTGAACATTAATTTCATTACTTTTGGCTTAGTCTTCATGTCTTATAATTAAGGGGAGTTAATCCTTTAATCCAGTTTCATAGTTTCATATTAATTATCCCTAAACACTCATGGATCAATCCCTAGGGTCTTGAACTAAACTTTTTTGGCATAATCCTTACCCCTCATTACTATCATTCAATTTTATGAGAAAACTGGGAAACATCCCTTAACATTGTTACGTTTTACTGTTTTATCGTCATGGCTTTCACAACATCAACCAACAGCCAATAACATCAAAACCTCATAAACATGATAAATCACTTATTCATGGCATCATCACACCATCATGTTCATAACAGACAACATTTATCAATAAGAACAAACATGCCAACATCAACATCATAAATAGTTAAACATCAATACAACAATTAGGCATTTAAACATATTATCAAAGAATAGGGTCATGGGTAACCCTTCGTCTTACGCTACCCCTAACCCTACATACTCATACTATTCCTTCTTCCCATACCCGGTATTAAGATTTCTCTTTTTCCAACAAAGCTCTACACTGGTTCCCTCGAATGGCTCGACGAACGTCCTAAGCCTTGGCCAACACAAAAGAGGTTAACCCATTAATTCCCAATTCATAAAACGAAAAAGGAATTAAAAAGGGGGAAGAACTATTACCTTTGTTAATTGGCACTAGCGCGTGATTGACTCTCCCAACTAGAGCAAGAACACCAAGAAACTATTGGGTTCAAACGGAAAGGAAGGGAGAGCCTGTCGTCACACTTAGGGTTGCCTAAAGTGCCAATTTGAGGGTCTTAACTAGTAATCCTCGCTGACCGCTCTCTATTTATAAACTTAGGCCTGAGCACAACCGTGCTCCCTATTGAGCACGGTCGTTCTCAACACGAGCATGGAGACGTGCTCGCATGAGCACGGTCAGACAAAAAGACCGTCAACGAGTGCATTGAGCATGGTCATGCTCTCCACTAAGCACGACTGTGCTTGTGGCCCAGACAGCCACCAAGCACGCGTCTAGAGCACAGGCATGCTGATATATGAGCACGGTCGTGCTCATGCATCAGGAAGGGATTTTCAGCCTAAAAATCCCACTTAGCCCTTTCTAAACATCCTTAAACACATTTCTAACAAATAAACATGCAAACAAGTATTTAACGAAAAATGGGGTGTTACAATTCCACCCCCTTATAAAAATTTCGTCCTCGAAATTTCTACTCACCTCGAAAGAAGATGTGTAGGTATGCTTCCATCATCTTGCTCTCAAGCTCCCATGTAGCACTTTCCTTAGTTGCCCCGCTCCAAACGACTTTAACCAAAGAGATCTCCTTGCCTCTCAGCTGCTTGACCTTCTGATCCTCAACTCGAAGGGGTAGTACCTCAAAAGTCAAATTCTCCTTTAACTGAATTGTATCGGGTACTATCATATGGTTCGGGTCATGAATGTATTTTCTAAGCTGTGACACATGGAAAACATTATGAAGTTTGGACAAGAAAGGTGGTAGGGCTATTTGGTAAGCAACTTCACTGACTCTTTTAAGAATTTGGTAAGGGCCAGTGAATTTGGGAGTAAGTTTCTTCGCTTTCATTACTCTACCAACCCCAGTTGTTGGAGTAACTCTCAAGAATACATGATTGCCTTCTTGGAGTTTGAGCACCTTCCTCCTTTTGTCATGGTAGCTCTTTTGCCTACTCTTTGCCACTTTCATATTTTCACAAATCATCCTCACTTTCTCTGTGGTTTCTTGCACTATCTCAGGTCCTAGCACTTCGTTGTCACTAGGTTCATTCCAACACAAAGGTGTCCTACATCACCTCTCATAAAGAGCTTCATAAGGTGCCATCCCAATACTGGAATGGAAGCTATTGTTGTAGGTGAACTCTATCAGGGGCAAAAACTTGTCCCAACTACTAGACTGTTCTAGCACACAAGCTCTCAACAAGTCCTCTAAGGACTGGGTGGTCCTCTCAGACTGTCCATTAGTATGTGGTTGGTAAGCTGAACTAAGTCTAAGCTTTGTCCCTAAGGCCTCATGCAAACTATTCCAGAACCTAGAGGTAAATCTTGGGTCTCTATCTGACACTATGCTAGAGGGTACACCATGCAGCCTAACTATCTCATTGATGTACAACCTGATCAACTTTTGCAAAGGGTATTCCATGTTCATAGGGATGAAATGGGCAGACTTAGTCAATCTGTCCACAACAACCCATATAGCCTCATAACCAGCTGGAGTCCTAGGGAGTCCAGACACAAAATCCATGGAGATACTATCCCATTTTCATTCTGGGATACTTAAAGGTTGCAACTTACCTGAAGACTTTTGGTGTTCTATCTTAGCCTTTTGGCACACTGGACAAGTATAAACAAACTCGGCTACATCCTTTTTCATCCTAGGCTACCAAAACATGTGCTTAAGGTCCCGGTACATCTTAGTGGCACCTGGGTGCACACTTAAACCACTCATGTGTCCTTCTTCGAGGATCAACTTCCTAAGCTCAGGAACATCTGATATACAAACTCTATCCTTGACCCTCAAAACTCCATCACTTTCTTCCTTAAAACTAAGGTCTCTACTCTGGGCATGCAACTCCCTTTAGTCTAAGAGAAACTTATCTATCTTTTGGCCTTCTCTAACTTGATCCATCAAACTGTTAGTAACCATCAAGGTTCCAAGCCTAATACTCCTACGAGTAACTTCCCAAGCTAAACACAGGTCTCTAAACTCCTCAATCAAATCCATCTCTCTAACCATCAAGGTGGAGACGTGCAAGGTGTTCCTACTCATGGCATCTGCCACTACATTGGCCTTTCCTGGGGGGTAGGTTAACTTAAACTCATAATCCTTAAGGAATTCCATCCACCTACGTTACCTTATATTCAACTCCTTTTGATCAAAGAGATACTTCAAACTCTTATGATCACTAAAGACCTCAAACTTAGCTCCATAGAGGTAATGCCTCCAAATCTGTAAAGCAAACACCACAACTCCTAACTCTAGATCGTGGGTAGGGTAGTTCTTCTGGTGGGTTTTCAACTGCCTAGAAGCATAAGCCACTACCTTACCATCTTGCATCAACACTCCACCTAAACCTTGCTTCGATGCATCACAGTACACTATGAAAGGTTTACTAGGATCGGGCAAAACTAAAATCGGTGCTGATGTCAACCTATCCTTCAAGGTTTGGAAACTCTCCTCACACTTAGAGTCCTACACAAAGAGCTGTCCTTTGTTGGTGAGACGGGTCAAGGGTAAAGCTATCTTAGAGAAACCTTCTAGAACCTCCTATAGTACCTTGCTAAACCCAAAAAGCTCCTAATCTCGGTCACTGAATTTGGCGCTTCCCAGTGGAGCACCGTCTCTACCTTAGCCAAATCCACGACTATCCCACCTTTAGAGATGACGTGTCCTAAGAAACTCACCTCCTCTAACCAAAACTCACACTTAGACAACTTAGCATACAACTGCTTCTCCTTAAGGGTCTGCAAGACAACCCTCAAGTGCTCCTCATGATCCTCCTTGGTATTGGAGTACACTAAGATGTCATATATGAAAACCACCACAAACTTATGCAAGGATGAAAGGTCTTGTTCATGTAATCCATGAACACAGCAGGAGCATTTGTCACACCAAAAGGAAAATCTAAATACTCATAATGACCATAACGTGTCCAAAACGCTGTCTTCGGGATGTCCTCAGACTTAACCCGAATCTGACGGTACTTTGACCTCAAATCTATCTTCGAGAAGACATAAGCTCCTATCAACTGGTCCATAAGATCATCAATCCTAGGGAGGGGATATCGATTCTTAATGGTCACTTTGTTAAGTTGCCGATAGTCGACACATAACCTCATACTACCATCCTTCTTTTTCACCAACAACACTGGCGCTCCCCATGGGGATACGCTAGGCCTAATGAACTGCTTATGCATCAGGTCCTCTATCTGTTTTTCAACTCAGCTAGCTCTAGAGGGGACATTCTATAGGGTGCTATGGATATAGGCCCAGTGCTAGGCACTAAGTCTATGGTAAACTCTACATCTCTCTTTGGGGGTAGTTCCTAAACATCCCCCGGGAACACTTCAGGAAATTCTCGCACAACAGGCACGCTTTCAACATCAGGAGGGCTCTCTACTTCCAAGGAAGATAGCATCATGTACACTTGGGCCTCTTCTTTCATCGAAGCCTTAACTTGGTTGGCAAAGAGAAACCTAGGATCCTTAGACTCCACTGGAGTTCCAAAAACTATGGTTTTATCGAAAAAGTTTAGAAGGATGTTGTTGGAAGATAATCAGTCCATGCCAAGAATAACATCAAGGTCCTTTAGGGGTAAGCACACAAGATCAACAACAAAATTCTTACCGTCTATGGTAATAAGAGTGTTCTTGTATGCATAAGAAGTAAGAACAAGTTTATTCGTGGGTGTGGCAACAACTAAATCACACTCAAGAAGTGTCACAGACAATTTAAGACGTTTAACAGTGATACGAACGAGTGAGTCGTACCCGAATCAAACAATACAGCTAAACTAATTCCATTAATGAGGCACATACCTTGGATCTAGTGTTCAGACTCGGAGGCCTCGGCTCCACTGAGAGTAAAGACTCTCCCCATGGTCTTCAGTCTGTTGGCTTGAGGCTTCTGACTCTTGCTAGCACTCTGTGGCCTTGAATTTGGTCCTCCGCAGTCTCGGCTGATGTGGCCATACTTGACACACTTGAAGTAGATGATGTCTGTCTCCTTGCACTGAGTAGTAAAGTGATCCCGTCCACACTTGCCGCACCAAGAGGTCTAAGAGCAGAAGAATCCCATCCCCTGGACCTATCTGAAGAAAACTGGGGCTTCTTGCCATCCCTCTTGATGTCCCGACCAGCTGGAGCGAGACGCGGCTTCCACTTGTTCCCTTGATCACTTCTCTTGCCGCTCTGGTTATCTGATCCCTTTGAGCTTGACCTTCCAGATTTGTAGGCATCTTCAAAGATGCTACACTTGTTCACTAAGACTGGGAAGACTTGGATCTCCTGATAGCTGATAGCCTACTTAATCTCTGGACGCAGACCATCCTCAAGCTTTACGCCCTTGGAGCGATTGTCCGTCACATACTGATACAAGGTATAGTAACGAGCGAGCTCCTCAACTTTGTCGCGTAATCTCCCACTAACATGTTAACCTGCTCCAGCGTCAAGAACTCCATCTCCTTTTTGTTGCGATGTCGGCTGGAAAGTACTTCTCTATAAATATGTCCTTGAAGACAGTCCATGTGACCATAGTACCCTCAGGCTGCATGCACTGGCGACAGTTCTCCCACCAGTGCTCAGCCTCCTTTGTCAGCATAAAGGCCCTAAAGATGACCTTCTGCTGGTCGTTGCATCCCATAGCTCGAAAGATCTTCTCAATCTTCCTCATCCACAACAGGGCACCCTCAGGATCATGAGCTCCCTTGAAGTACGGCGGGTTGTCCCGCTGGAACTTGTCAAGACCCTGAGACTCAGCTGGTCCCCCGTTGTTGTTGGTGTTCTGTTTCTGACCTATCACGTTGGCAAGGAGTGCCAAAGCGTCCGCGATAGCCTAGTAGTTTCTGCCTCTTCCTGCCACAAGTTCCTGTAAATGCCTAAGACAGCTTGTTAAATACAGAGAACTTAAAGCAGGAAAAGCTAACGGTTACTAACACTAGGCATCATTTTCTATAATAAATATAGATAATTCAAACAAGAGCACACAAAAGACTCGCAACAGACTCATAGCACTGTCTGATAGGACAGACCTGCTCTGATACCACTAAATGTGACATCTGCTACCCCGCATACATATATACAAGCGATAAAAGATAAGATAAATATAAAAACATGCATCATTTATTTAATAATAAAAAACAATGGGTATAGGATACCACATTGTAACAAGTCTCAAACGCGGAAATAAAAGAAACATAACATAGGTTCAAAATAAAGCATAACGTAAAAACAAAACCCAACCCTTGATGTCACATACAGAGCTGTTATAACCAAATCCGGAAAATACCCTCGGATAATCAAACTGAACTAAACTAACAAACAAAACCTGGAAATCCTAACTACGAGTCGCGGCTCCTCAGAGTCACTCCTCAACTGACTGCTCGCCATCCTCTGCATATAAGATACATGCCACAAAACGCAAAACATAGAAATAGGGAGTAAGAAACATATATATGAATATAATGGCAAGGAAGTAGTTAGCAAGACGAGAATGCATCACAACAATCATGTTATCACACACAACAGTATAACATAACCAATCATTCTCATCATATGATAACGTATGCTATGCGATGCAGTACTACTCCACTACTCCCTTAGGCGCTTGGATCCATCCTACCTCAGGAAGTCAACTTCGGAGTTACATATCCACATTGGCCAATAAGCACCAACACTGGGAAATCCACCAAACCTTGGGTGGACCCCTAGGATAGCACGCACCTTACTCTCGGATGCACCACCGAGGGGGTGCATGATTCACCTAACTCTCAGATGAATCACCGCGGGCCAGGTCGCCTTACTCTCGGACGACCTCCTCTATGTTAAACATCCCCCACTAACATTTCCGATGCGTGAATGCATGATCAACACAACACACAAACATAACCACCAACTCCGCTTGGGCCACTAGGCTACCCAAATTTTATCTCCATCAACACCTCGACCACTAGGCTATCGAGGATTATCGTTATCTTTCATCGTTTAGTCTTTTAAACATTATGACCATTCTGCACCAGAGATTACCACCTCGATCCCTCGGCTATCGAGGCCCCCTTGGCCACTAGGCTACTAAGGTGCATCATCATTTTTAATTAACACTCTGGTCATTAAGCACCAGAGATTACCACCTTGACCATCATGCATCAAGGCCTCCTTGGCCACTCGGCTACCAAGGTACAATATCTTATCACTTGTATTTTGTCTTCATGTTCGTTTGGTGTCTTATAGATTGTTTAATACGTTTGGGGTGAAACACCCTTGTTACGGTTTCTGCGTTCTGATCTGTACCCGTGCTTCCCCCTTAGCACGAGCGTGCCGAACTTTCAATCAAGCACAGCCGTGCTGACTATTGAGCACGGGGGTGCTTAAGCAATGCACTCTTTTAGAAATTTGGGATGGAGCATGGGCGTGCTCCTTATTAAGCACGATCGTGCTACCTGGAGCATGGCCGTATGGTCTGGGCAGAAAGGTCAGAAACCCTTTGCCAATACCTTTGGGGTAACGTGGATTAAACCTATTGACTTTTACTAAGTCCTTAAACATTAATTTCATTGCTTTTGGCTAAATCTTCATGTCTTATAATTAAGGAAATTAATCCTTTAATTCTCAGTTTCATTTAATTATCCCCAAACACTCGTGGATCAATCCCTAGGGTCTTTGACTAAACCTTTTGGCATAATCCTTGCCCCTCATTACTATCATTCAGTTTTATGAACAAAGGTGAAAAACCTCCCTTAACATCATTAACAGATTTAACGTTTTAACATTAACGCTCTCACCACGAACAACCAACAACCAATGATATTATAAATCATCCAATCATGGCATCAATAATTCAACATGTTACAGCAACAACATCATCATCAAATATACCCAATTAAGCATGTTAAACATTCATACCATAAACAAATAGACATAAACATATTCATGTTATCAACCAAATCATTTAGGCATTTTATCAAACATTAGGGTCATGGGAAACCCTTCGTCTTATGCTACCCCCAAGCCTACATACTCATACTGTCCCTTCTCCTCATACTTGGTATGGAGATTTCTCTTTTTCCAACGAAGCTCTACACTGGTTCCCTCGAACGGCTAGACGAACGTCCCAAGCCTTGGCCAACACAAAAGAGGTTAACCCATTAATTCCCAATTCATGAAATGAAAAAGGAATTAAGAAGAGAGAAGAACTATTACCTTTGTTAATTGGCACTAGAGCGTGATTGACTCTCCTAACTACGGCAAGAACACCAAGATACGATTGGGTTCAAAGGGGAAGGAAGGGAGAGGCTGCCGTCATACTTAGGGTTGCCTAAAGTGCCAATTTAAGGGTTTTAACTCGTAGCCCTCACTAACCACTCTCTATTTATAAACTTAGGCCCGAGCACGACCGTGCTCGTTTGAGCACGGTTAGACAAAAAGACTGTCAAAGAGTGCATTGGGCACGGTCGTGCTCCCCACTAAGCAAGGCCGTGCTTGTGGCCTAGACAGCCACCAAGCACGTGTCTAGAGCACGTGCGTGCTGATACATGAGCACGACCTTGCTTATGCATTAGGAAAGGATGATTGTCTTTGTGATTGTGCTCTTTCTGATATGGGTTTTAAAAGTCTTCCTGTAACAGCCTTTTTTTTTTTTATTACGCTGTATTACCGTTTAAAATATAATTATTTTTACTTTTATCTGAGATCAAAAAAATGATTTTTTTGGTAAAATAAAATCATATTCATACTCTATCTTTTGATAGAGGGCTACAGTAAAATTTTGGGTTGAAAATTCAGATGAAAATCGGTCTACGTTTTCACTGACAGTAAAAGTTTACTGATCAGAAAACCTAATATTGACCCATGAACGAAACATTAATAATTCTTATCCCTTCTTAAGTGATCTGAGCCAATTTAAAATTTTTTCTCTAAAA
Source organism: Echinosophora koreensis (assembly GCA_035048595.1). Lineage (NCBI taxonomy): Eukaryota > Viridiplantae > Streptophyta > Magnoliopsida > Fabales > Fabaceae > Echinosophora > Echinosophora koreensis. The sequence goes on from JAPCYP010000136.1 coordinate 745,297, forward strand.
TAAATATTATATTTTATTTGGGCGAAATATTTAATTAAAAACACGTGTAAAAACCTAAGTAGGGTAAACGACGGAGCTGGATATGGAGCAGAGATGATGAAGTGATTGATGAGACGTGTGAAAATTGTTATATCATGACTCATTAAAAGTCATGATGACAACTTGGAATATATAGTTTTTTATTAAGTGAAAAATCCCTTAATTGTTTTTAGTTGATCCAAACATACCCTAAACTAAAACATTTCTCCCTAAACTATCCTATAAACCCCCTCCCCCAAAACCACTCTTGTTCATTTCATTCTACACAAAACACAACACTTTTTCAAGAGCTTCATTTTCTTCAAAATCTCCAAGTGCATCCTTATTTCTATTTCATGAATTTTCATTCTTAGATCTAAAATTTCAAATAATTCGTGAAAATCGTAGAAAAATCATTTTATCGTGAAACAAATTTCTATGGTCTTTAAATGACTTCCATTTTTCATCATCTAAGAGTATGTAAGCAAAACCAATTTCTTTCCTATTGTTCTTATTATGGCCGAAACCGTCATGAAAATGGGTTTGAGGATTTTATTCTTCTTTTTAAAATCTAATGTTTGATTTGAGCTCTAGTACTTATATTATCTAAATCCAAGAGCTTGAATCCAACTAAAATTCTTAACCCAGTTTTTCCTTTTTGGGCCGAACCCTAGAAAAGAGGGGTTGAGTAAATTTTGTTCAATTTTTGATTAATGATGATTGATCTTGTCTCTACCATGAATGGTGATCACAAATCCAAGAGTTTGAAATCAAAAGAATTTTCTAACCTATTTTGTTCATTGTGGCCAAAACCCTACCTAAAGAGGTTGGATGATTTTGTTTGATACTTTTAATTATAACAATTTATCTATGCTAGATAAGGCTCTAGGAACTAGTATCTAAAAGATTAGAATGAGAAAAGAACCATGTCCCTCTTTTTGATTTGATTGGCCGAACCTTAACCTAGGGTTGTCATAAATGAAAATTGTTTGATTTATTTGTGTTATGCTGTTTTGATTGAAGGTTAACCATTAACCGTGGTAGAGTAATGAGGGTCGGAAAGTTCGGGAAATCCGGTGATAAGTCAGGTGGGGGAAGATTCAACCTATCGTCGGAATGGATAAGTAGTTTATAATATAATAATTGTGTAGGGCGACCTAAACCCTACTAGTGGTCGAGTAATCGACAAGACCAAAATCGTATTGGAATCTTTTCCTTTTATTCAATGATGATTTGGGAATTGTAGGTTTATCGACGTTAGGATAATTTTAGAATATTTGAGGATGTCTGAATTTAATATTATTGACTATTTGTGATACGCTGGTTGAGGTATTCTACTGCATGTGATGTTTTATTTTGATGTTTGAATAGTTTATTGATTATTTTGTTATGCATGATCTGCCTGGTTTGATAATGTGCTTAGTTGGCTACTAAGCAAAGATATGTGTTGTTCGGAGATATTTGTTTGGGTGAGAGAATAATTGTGACTTAGAGGGGCCTAGCCTGAATTAATCATTTCATAGATGAGGGTGACGTAGAATAGGTGTTGAGGATATGAGGGAAGGTTGAGCCACTAGGTTGTTATTGATGAAAGTCAGTGAGATTCATGTGTTTGTATTGTTGTTTATAACCGTGTGTTTAAGATACACGAGGTCCGAAGTCCTCGTGGGACCGTTCCAAATTAGAGTTAGGTTGTGCAGCTATAGTGTCATTGCTTTGCATAAGCACCCTCGAGAGAGAATCAGGGTGTGCACCGACTGTGTTGTGCAGCTATAGTGTCATTGCTTTGCGTGATCATTCTTACCATGGATGAGGTTGTGCACCGTCTGTGCTGTGCAGCTATAGTGTCATTGCTATACATGAGTACCCTTGAACTAGGGTGTGCACCGACTGTACCGTGCAGCTATAGTGTCATTGCTTTGCTTGGGCATTCTCCCATGGATGAGGTTGTGCACCGGTTAATGGGGACACGTCGTTTGAACGACTGACTGACATCTCTAAAGAGCGATGTGTGACAGGTTTGGTAGTGGTCACTTTAGCATAAAAGTTTAATTGTAGGAGATTGAGGGTAGAGGAATATATGATAATTGAGGATGATTGTTAGTTATGTGTGATACTTTTTTTTACTGTTATTATATTATGTGCTATGTATTCTTTTCCGCTTTTGATGATATAAATGTTTCTTATCCCCTATATTTTTCTGTATGCTGTATTTTTATTTATTATGTGATCATACGAGAAGACCCTGTGGATGAGCTTGATAATGAGGAGTTGGATGGAACCCATTATGAACCAGAAGCTGGAGGACGAGCTGTGAACCCTGGTGATAGAGTTTAAGTAGTTATGGCCAGCATGTTAAGACGTTTTATATTTTTCCGCTGATAATAGTTGTACAGCTATATACCTGTTAGGGATCCTACTGATGGGATACCCTAAACAGTGTTTTGATAACTCTGACGCATAAACATATGGTGTGTATGGATTTAATATATATGCTGTGTTGTTTTAAATTTTTCTCACGCTATATGTTTCTAATTAAGTTTTAATTTTTCACTTATTTCGGAATACATGCTTAATGTTAAGCACGCGATCAAACAATTAATTAATGAGGTTTTACTTTAATAACACAATGGGGGCACAATGGGGTGTCTCACCTCCCTTTACTTGGGAATGGGGTGGTGTTAAAGAGAGGTTGGATAGAGGTGTGTGTAGTAATGCTTGGAGACTTTACTTCCATGAGGCACCTATTATTCATCTTCCAACTCTAAAGTCAGATCATAAGCCTCTTTTGCTTCATTTGGATAGTAAAGTCCAGGTGAATCATAACAAAAGACCCTTCCGCTTCATGGCTAGATGGTTGGCAGATGCAACTTTTTATCCTATTATTCAAGAAGATTGGAGAGAATCTAGTAATTGGTAGCAAGCAGTTCAGGTTTTCTAGACAACGGTCGAGGAGTGGAATTTTAACTGCTTTTGCAATATTTTTCAGAAAAAAGGAGATTAATGGCAAGGATGGAGGGCATTAATAGAAAGCTTACTATGGGACCTAATGTTTACCTTTCTAAGCTCTTTCAAAAGCTTTGGAGGCAAAAAGCTAGATGTGATTGGATTCGTTTTGGAGATAGGAACACCATGTTCTTTCATTCAGCAACCATTATTCGCAGGAAGAGGAATAAGATTGAGGCTTTGATGACTGATAATGGTGAGCTTGTCATGGATATTCATAAGTTGAGTAAAATGACTGTTGATTATTTTAAAAGCTTATATACGACCACAGGTGATACTCTTACTCTTGAAACTTGTGTCAATTTCCCAACTCTTCCTAATGTGGTTTTATTGGAGATAGAGGCTACGTTTAATGATGTTGAAATAAAAAAGGTTGTGTTTAGTATAAAATCTCTTAAAGCCCCTGATCCTGTTGGTTTGCAACCTATTTTTCATCATTCTCAATGGGATATTATTGGGCCTTAAGTTTACGCTTTGTTAAAGCAAGTTTTTCATGATCCTGAAAAGGTGGGGGAGTTGAATGAAACTCTAGTAGTGCTGATTCCTAAAGTGCCTAATCCTAATATTTTGAAATAGTTGAGACCCATTAGTCTTTGTAATGTCATCTATAAAATCATTACAAAGGTTATTGCATCTAGGCTTAAGAGGCACATGGCTTATTTGGTGGCTCCTCATCGGTGTAGTTTTGTTCCTGGAAGGTATAGTTTTGAAAATATTGGCATTGCCCAAGAAGTTTTTCATACGATGAGAACAAAGAAGGGTAAGAAGGGGTCGTTTGCTATTAAAGTGGATCTTGAGAAAGCTTATGACCGTTTACAGTGGGAATTTTGGAGGAAACTCTTGTGAACGTTGGGATTGGAACTAAGTTCAGGAAGCTGATCATGAAATGTGTCTCAAATGCGTCTATGAGGGTGTTATCTAATGGAATGAAACTGAGGCATTCAGTCCAACTAGAGGTATTAGGCAGGGTGATCCTTTGTCTCCTTATTTGTTTGTGCTTTGTGTTGAAAGGTTGGCTCATAGAATCCACGATGAGGTTGGTAAACATAATTGGAAGCCATCAATTTTGAGTAGAGGTGGACCCCCGATTTCACATTTTTTTTTCTTCCAGATGATCTGTTTCTTTTTGGAAGTAGCTGAGAGGCAAGGAGATTCCCTTAGTCAAAGTCGTTTGGAGCGGGGCTACTGAGGAAAATGCTACGTGGGAGCTGGAAAGCAAGATGATGGAGTTGTATCAGCACCTTTTCGATCGAGGTGAGTAGAAATTTCGAGGACGAAATTTTTATAAGGGGGTGGAGTTGTAACATCCCGTTTTTCGTTAAGTGCTCGGGTCTGTGCCTTTAAAAAGAGGACAGTAACTGAGGGTTTTCTCATAAACCCTATTTTGGCACAAATAGAAACCCTGTTGCGGCTACGAACCCTTTCTTTCCTATTTTCTCTAAACCCATTGCGTTGTTGGAGCTTTGGAGACCAATGGGAACGTCTAGTTAGTCAGTGCCAATCGTAGTAAGGTAATAGTTCTTCCCTTTTAGTTGCCCTTTTCATGTTATTGATTTGGGAACTAATTGGTTAACCTTTTCGTGCTAGCCAAGGCTTGGGGATTGTTCGTCGAGCCGTTCGAGGGAACCAGTTGGTGATCTGCGTTAGTTAACTGGAATCTTCATACTATGTATGGGGAGAAGGATAGTGTATTCATTAGGCAAGGGGGTAGCGTAAAATGAGGGGTTCCCATAGCCCCGTTGTTTGTTAACTGTTATTAATGCCTATGTTGTATATGAATTTGCCTGTGATGTATAGATTGGTTGTTATTTATGTTGTTTGGTTATGAGCATGCCTATTGTTGTTATTGTTGTTAAAATGTTCTTAAGACTGTATGCCAATTATTGTATGTTTGATGGTATGCCTATGTCATGTTGTAATTGCTATGTTGAATGCCATTCATTTATTAATGATGATATGATGAGAATGCTATTGGCAGTTGTTATTGATGATATTGATTGACTGAGTTATGTCGTCGTTATGTTGAACATGTTAATAAGACTCTAATTGAATTATTAGGATTCTTAATGAACATGAGAATTAAAGGACTTAATTCCCCAAAATGTTTATAAAATATGGATTGATAGTAATGAGAGGTGATTTCTGGTTGGTGGTCCTTGACTAGACCCTATGATTTGATTTAAGAGTGTTAGGGAGTTTTAGCTCCAAGAACATGTAAGGAATCTGCCCAGAACAGTATGGCCATGCCCAGGAGCACGACCGTGCTGAAAAAGGAGCATGCCCGTGCTCCCAGTTAAATTCTGGAAGGCAGCCACGCATTAAGCACGGCCGTACAGGACAGTGAGCACGACCGTGCTTCACTTAAGTGACAGCAAGACCGTGCTGGGTTGAGCACGCCCTTGCTCTCCTTACTGGTCAGAATATGAGATTAAAGGAATTAAGGGGTGTTTCATCCCAAATATCCCCAATAATGTTGTAACACACCAATTGAATGAAGAAGAGTTAGATAACATAATTAAAATATTAATTAAAATAACAAAGAATAATAAGTTGGTTAAGCCGGTGCCCAGTGGGTTGTCGCATGTTGAAACGCTTCGGTGCTTTTTGGCCAAAGTGGCCTCGATGCTTTTTGGTCGAGGTGTTGATGAGTTGAATCTTGGTGCTTTTTGGCTAAGGGGACCTTGACCCCTATAGGTTAAGGTGTTGATGTTGATGTTGATGTTGTTGATGATAGTGATAAGCCTTTGGTGCTTATTGGCCGAAGCAAAGGAGGTGGTTGCCTTGTCTGTTGTTGTGCTCATGCATTCATAGGTTGAAGTTGTTAGTGGGGGAAGTTCAACATAGTGGAGGTCGTCCTAGAGTTCGACGATTTGGCCAAGTCTCGGGGGTTCACCTAAGGTTTGGTGGACCATGCGCTCCCGTGGTGGCGTATCCTCATTATGATACATCGGCTATCCAAGGGGTTCACCCATGGTTTGGTGGACTGCCGGCGTTGGTGCTTTTGGCTAATGTGGATATGTAACTCCGAAACTCCGAAGTTGCCTTCCTGAGATAGTTTGGATCCACATGTATAATGGAGTAGCGGAGTAGTGTTGCACCGCATAACATACGTTGGTTGATTTAATATGTTGATATAACTATATGTTGATGCTAAATGCTGTATGATGATAAATGTTATGTATATGATGTATGTTCATCTTGCTTAACTACTTCCATGCCGATATGTTTACATGTTGTCTTACTCCCCATTTCTCTTTTCTGTTGTTGGCATGTATCTTTTTATGCAGAGGATAGTGAGCAGCCAGTGGAGGAGTGACTTTGAGGAGCCGCGACTCTAGCTAGGATGTTTAGTTGTTCAGTAGTTATAGTTGTTAGTTTGTTTAGTTGTTTCAGTTGTATTCCATGGATTTTATTCAGGAACGGTTATACCAGTTCTGTATGTGACATCGGGGTTGGGTTATGTTTTGATGTTTATGTTTATGTTTTATTTATTTTAAAACTATGTTTCTTTCCGCGTTAAGTTTTACCATGTGGTATCTTTCTATCCAGTTTTATTTTAATGAAATAAATGCATGTTTTTATATTACCTCTTTCAAGTAAATGTTTTATATTAATGTGCGGTGTAGAGGATGTCACAATGACCATGTTATAAATGCCATGTTGCTATGTTTCTATGTGTTGTATGTTCATCTTTCCAACTATCCTGTTGATGTTATGTTTATATATATGGTTCTTACTCCCCCTCTTTTGTTGTTTACTTTGCATGTATCTTTTTGGTTATGCAGAGGACGGTGAGCAGCTTGCTGAGGAGTTATCTCTGAGGAGCCGTTGCTCGTAGTTTAGTTATGTTTAGTTTCAATTTGTTTATCCGAGTTGTTTATCGGATTGGTTATACCAGCTCTGTAATGTGACATCGGGGTTGGGTTTCATTTATATCTTATGTTTATGTTTATGTTATGTTTCCTTTTAAAGACATGTTTTATAATTCCGCATTTTGAAGAGCTATGTTACAATATGGCAGCCTCTGCCCGGTTTTTATTATTATGATATAATATGGATGTGTTCTCTTTCTTTTATATCTTTTACGCTTTTTGAATACATACGAGGTAGAGGGTGTCACACGGTGATACTAAACCAAGTGTCTAAATGATGACTAATGAAGCTCGTATACGTGCTAGTCGTTTGATTCAAGAAGGAACATACCTACTCAACTCCAAGCATCTGAAAGCATATTTCAGACTCATCACTTGAAGTCAATGTACTGCACTCATGTTAAAATTCAAACATGCTGACACCAGTACGATGGTAAAGCATAAAGCATCTCCAACATCCATTTTGCACACAATAACAAAACTACTTTATTGTGTCATATCTCATTATTGCACAAAAGGAGAAGTTCATGCCTGTCAAAGTCAATAAATCACCTGCACATGCTCTGACCCATGCCTGTACTCTGATAAAGTAAGCAAAGAAGTATGTTCTATATACAAGGAACCACTCTAACGATTGTAAACATTAAATTGAAGTTCATAATTGCTCTTTGGCATTAAATGGATGAATAAATAAAGCCCCGATCCAAAGAGAATGTCTCTCAACTGATTTATTGCTTGATGGCTATATAAAGAAGACATTGACGGTACTTGCAAGAAGTTAACAACCTTGCGAGTATTCATTACAAGCTGTGTATTCAAAGCTCTTAAACTCTTTCATTCTATCATTAATTCTTCTCGTTTAATCATTTTTATTTATTGAGAGAAGTTATTTCTGCAGTCATACCAACCTTCATTAACATTAACTCTCTGTGTTTTATTCGGTTGACTTGCAAAGTTGTACATTAAAGCTTTTGCTTCACAAAACCCTTTGTATCTTTAAGCCTGAAGAGGCTAGCGAAAAAAATACTTATGTTTTAGCTTGGAGAGGCTAGGTTTGAAAACAATACTCGTTTGAGCCTAAAAAGGCTAGGTGTATAAAAAATACTCGTTTGACCCTGAAAAGGTTTAGTGTTAAAAACATCACTTGTCTGTAGCTATGTTGGTTACAGTGAAAAAGCTTGGTGAAGCCAACGACTGGACGTCACACAAGGTTTAGGGTGAACCATGATAAATTTGTCTTGAATGAATCTTTCTTCCCTTGAACTCTTTATTTTCACTTTGTTTATTAATATGTGTTGCTAATCGAGGTTTAATTTGTTAACCTTAAATACTTCTTTTTTAAGTGGTTGAAAACTTTTAGAGGCATCCCAGCATTTTAGTGCCTTCAAAAGCACCCTCTTGCTATTTGTGAACAAGATATATATTTTAGAAAAAGTTTAATAAACCATATATCAACCCCCTTCTCGTGTTTTAAACTGTTCGTTTCATGCCACTCTTCCATGAGATATAAGCTAACTAAGTAGGGTATTAAGAGGATAAGATCCAATACGTGAACATGGTGGATGTGAATTGAACTGAACTCATTTTGGCAGTTTGGATTGGTCCATCGGTATGGATCGGATCTAAAATTTTGAATCCGATTATTATTGATTAATATATTATTATTTTACTTTTTAGAGAAAAATTACTTACTCCGTTCAAATTTGCCATTTCCGTGACAGAAGAACCATATTCCCTAAAATCCTCTCTCACTTCCTAAAACCTAAACATTTCTACATTTTATCTTCTTTAGAGTTTTTTAATATTTTTAAAAATAAAATAAAATAAAATAAAATAAGAAAATAAGGTAACCCGATAAATTGATCTAAACCAACCCGAATTTAATCAGATATTCGGTTCAGGTTGCATATCAAAAAATTGAAAAATTGGATCCAATCAAATTCGAGCAATATTAATTAATTTAGATACATAATTATCTCAAATCCGATCTAAACGGACCCGACACTATAAATCGGTATGTCTTGAAGTAATCAAGCATTTACTATGGGATACAAGATACAATGGTCTCGTAAATTTATTTGGTAAGAAAGGAATTACTGACTAAAATGCTGAAAATCCATTCTTGTAATATTAAAATAATATAAGAGTATAAATTTTAAAATGTTATAATTAAATTTATGGTGTTATTTATAATTTAAAAAAAGAATAGCAACCTTTACATAATCTTTAATGTATTTAGACTTGTTAGCTCAGCATTTTTTATCATTAATTTTTGTAAAATGAAAAAATAGTCTGGGGAACCAAAGATCTGCGATAAGAGTGCAATACAATTCATTAAAAAGTTGGTAAAGTCAAATTTTCATCAAACTTAAAAATATTAACTCAGAAATATCTGAAAAGACTACAAATTCTGAATAAGAGCCAATATCTAGTAAATGAAATGAAAGTTTAAAATGATGATATTTGAGCAATGTCCTTGAGGTCACATTACTTCATAAGCATAGTAAACAATAGTCACCAAAGTACTGTATTCTCTTCAATATAACAATTTATTAATTTCTCGATGGACAATTATTCTCATAAACACAACAACAAACTAAAAGTCCACCAATACAAAATCAACCCATCCATCACGGTTCTTCATCAAACTCAGAGAAATGGATCTTGCCCTTCCCCTTAAACGCCTTACCATTCCCAGGTGCTTCGGGAACCTTGTACGAATCAGCTGAAACCTCTGTTAACCATGAACCAGGTAAAAGTGACTGCACAAAAACAACAAATAATAGGTGTTTGATTTAGCACACAAATAAAACAAGTTTATTAACCAAAAAACATAAGACACAGAGAATTAGAAGTAAATGAAACTCACATCAACTTGTTTCTGCACAGCTTTGGGTCTCTTCATGGGCTTCTTAGGGGGCTTACGACCAGTCATTGCTATGAAGTCTTCCTCAATCTCCTTCTTTGTTAACTCCACAGAAAACTTCAACTTTGGTAAAGTCTTCTCTGAATTGCTTCTCAAGTTCATCAACTTCGCGGCAGCCACGTTATTGTTATCGTTACCCCTAATTGACGGTGAGTAATTGGGTTTCTTCTCTTCAATCTTCAAACCTTTTCCACTTCCTTTTGCACCAACCGGAGCCTTTAATTCCTCCCTCCTTGTCCTCCGGTTCCACGGCTTCACACCCTCTTCTTCCTCCGCATCATCTGTGTTCCCCAGCAACTCATCTTTCATCTTATCGGCCGCATCCTTCAGCTCCTGCACAAGTTTCTCCCTCACCGCATCGATCCCCTCATCATTCTTGTTGTTCTCGCCACCATCAATCTGCGGTTTGTTAATCCTTGATGCACTGCCGAAAAGGTTATTGCCAGATGTTATTGGTTTCGTGCACCTCAGGTGCTTCTGGCTCCCCCACTTCAAGGTTGATGGTAGCGTGAAATTGTGAAGACGGTTGGGTCTTTTGGGATTGCCCGTTGCCATGGACTCCCGTGCCGGAACTGCAGCTTTTCCTTCACTTGAACTCTTAAACTCCATTGACCTGAAAAAGGATATTGCAAGGGAAAAAAAAAACACAATGAAGGCAATAAAAAGAAAAACCTAGCACTGACTTAGAGCCAAGGGAGAAAGAGAGAGAAAATGCGAGAATCCTCACATGAAAAATAGATGAGAAATGTAAGTTTATATAGGAAAAACAAAACATGAGGGAGTTTTAATTTTCAAATTAATGGATTCGGATCTTTTCATATTGCAGTGAAAAGTTTTGTTAAAATTCTTTTTTCGGAAACTATGTGATACAGATGAATTGTGTCAGTATTGGTGATTAGTATATGAGTTTAATTGCTAAACACTGATAGTGCAAAGCTATTTTACACAGATATCCAACCATAAACTGTCATGTCAGCAAATTTTTTTTGACTCCTATCTTAACTACCTTAAAAATCATCCATATCTTGATTAGTGATTGGTTGACAGTGTAAAAAACTTTATACTGTCTGTGTATATCAATTAAACTCTTAGTATATTTTGAAGTAGAGTATGAAATGTATGCATGATCGTCTTTGACAATTTTTAAGTGTACAAATAATAAAGTTGAGAACACGAATATAAATACGGGATACCATACATACTGCGGTAAATTTTAAAAATTGTATATAGAAGATGAAATGAGTACATAAAATACAGAATTTAACTTCAATAAAAATATTAATATTTCATAAATTAAATTTGATTAATGTCATTATAGTCAAACATTGTTATGTATCTAATAATTGTGACATGCAATTTGTATATAACAAACTTTATATTAGTTGCTTTTCAGATAATGAGGTTACAAGATACAATTTTATCTAAAACTTATTAATTAAAGTAACGAATTATTGGTTAAAATACTAAAAATCCATTCTTGAAATACCAAAATAAATATAGGACTCTTTTAAAAGGTTATAATTAAATTTATGGTGTTATTAATAATTTACGAAAAGAATACACAACCTTATCAGGATTTTAATATTTTTACTTATTATCTTGACAATTTCTATCATTATTTTCGGTATTAAATATAAATCTTCCCATGAATTACACGTGTCACCTTTATAATAACTATCCGTTAAGAGAACCATTGGATTCTTGACCAAGTGCATAGCACGCGAGAAAAATGATCAAATGATAAGTCTAAATACATCAAACTTTAAACAACACTTTAAATGTAATTATAACTATTAAAAATAATTTTCGATTGATTTTGGTAGACGGTAATGAATTTTTAGCATTTCAACAAATAGTTCCTTTCTAATTAATAAACTAATGCTAACTTTGGATCCAAAAACCTCATTATTGGTAAGCTCCATAATTTTAAAATAGTTAACGTATCTGATAAATTGTTGTAGCACCCTGTTTTTCCGTTAAGTGCTTTTGTATGCTTGTTCGGTTGGTTAAGCCTTAAGACTTAGCTTGAGGGCTAAGTGGGACTTCTAAGCTTGAAATCCCTTCTCTTAGGCTTGTGCCTTGTGACTTTCTGGGTCACAAGCACGACCGTGCTTTTTAAGGAGCACGACCGTGCTCGTTGTAAGTGAGCGTCTCGTTGATGCTGAGATGAGCACGCCCGTGCTCAGCAGTGAGCACGCTCGTGCTCAATGGTAGGATGCGCTTCGCAAGCGCTAAGTTGAGCACGACCTTGCTCACCAGGAGCACGACCGTGCTCAAGTCTGTGCCTTTAAATATTGAACAGTAACCGAGGGTTACGTCAGAACCCTATTTTGGCATTAGCAGTTTCCCCAGTGCGGCTGCAACCCTTCATTCCCTATTTCCTTTAAACTCCTTCATTATTGGAGCAGTGGAGACCCTTGGGAGTGTCTAGTTCGTTAGTGCCATTATTAGAAAGGTAACGATTCTTTCCCTCTTTGGTTTCCTTTTCTTTGTTTGATCCGGGAACAAATAGTTTGTCCCAGTTGTTTGGCCAAGGTTTGGAAGTTGTTCGAGCCGGTTGAGGGAACGAGTCAGTCAGTGTGATGTGAGTTTGAATGCCTGCTGGATTAGTTAAAGGACCCTAGGATATGATTTGAGAGTGTTAGGGAGTGTTGGCTCCAAGAACATAATTGAATCTGCCTAGAACAGTACGGTTGGCCCAGGAGCACGGCCGTGCTGATAGGGAGCGCGCCCATGCTCCTAGTTGCATTCTGGAAGGCAGGTCACGCATTGAGCATGGCCTTGCAGGACAGTGAGCACCACCATGCTTCATTTAAGTGACAACACGACCGTGCTGGGGTGAGCACGCCCGTGCTCCCCTTACTGGTCATAACCTGAGATTAAAAGAATTAAGGGGTGTTTCACCCCAAATATCCCCAATAATGTGATAAGACACCAATCAAATAATGATGACTTAGATAACTTAATTAAAGGATAATTAAGATAATAAAGAATATTAAGCTGGTTAAGCCGGTACTCGTTGGGTTACCACATGTTGATACACTTTGGTGCTTTTTGGCTAAGACGTTGATGTTGATGTTATTGATGATGGTGATAAGTCTTGGGTGCTTATTGGCCCAAGCAAAGGAGGTGGTTGCCTTGTGTGTCGTTTGCTCATGCATTCATACGTTGAAGTTGATTAGTGGGGGATGTTCAATATAGGGGAGGTCGTCCAAGTTATGATGATCTAGCCTAAATCTCGGGTGGTTCACCCAAGGTTTGGTGAACCGTGTGCCCCCGAGGTGGTAAATCCAGTTATGATACGTCGGCTATCCAAGGGGTTCACCAATGGTTTGGTGAACTGCCGGCGTTGGTGCTTTTATTGCCAATGTGGATATGTAACTTCGAAGTTGACTTCCTGAGATAGTTGATCCACATGCATAACGGAGTAGCGAAGTAGTGTTGCACCGCATAGCATCTATTGACTGTTGACTTGTAATATGTAAATGATGATGTATGATGTTTGTTGCTATGCCTGATATGATGTATGTTCATCTTGTTCCCTATTCTCATGTCGTTGTGTTTACATGATTTCTTACTCCCTGTTTTCCTGTTTCAGTTGTTGCATGTATCTCTTTATGCAGAGGACAGCGAGCAGCCTGTTGAGGAGTGACTCCGAGGATCCACTACTTAGTTAGGTTCCTAGTTTCATAGTTAGTTTTAATTTTCAGTTTGTTTCCGTGATGTATCCGGATTTCTGTTATACCAGCTCTGTATGTGACATCGGGGTTGGGTTTTCTTTATCTGTTTTGTTTATGTTTATCTTTTAAAACTATGTTATTTCCATGTTGTTTATGTTGAGATGTGAAACCTTTTTGTCCAAGTTTTATTTTATTCAAATAAATGCATGTTTTTATAATTCCACTTTTAAGTAAATGTTTTATATTAACATGTGGGGTAGAAGGGTGTCACAATTGTCATTCTGCCTGTTTATTTGCAGGAAGATTGAATGAATTTTTATTATATTTTAAATATTGAATCACAGATTTCTCTATTTCCATTGTTTGTTACAAAATCAAGGAGTTTAGCGACTATTTCAGGAACTTGGCAAAAAGGATCTATAACACCCCATCGGCGCTACATGGTTAACTCGTTGCGGTAAAAAAAATAAAATGATGGTTGCTTTTAAAAATTAATTTATATAATTGTCTATGCATCAGAAAAACAGGTATAAAAAATTTCTTTACGATACAATAAACTTCACAACCTAAAACCATAAAAGAACAATATGCCACATGTCATTACATACGTCATAATAATAAAATATGCATCATAGATCGTCTCAGCGTACGAGTAGTTCATAAAATATTTACACATCCAAGTGATTAGAGTTATACCTAACATGAATTCCAACCTAGTGGTGTTGATTCCTAAAATGCCTAATGCTGATAGAATTGAGGGCTTTAGGCCTATTGCTCTAGCCAACTTCCAATTCAAAATCATTACTAAAGTTCTAGCTGACAGATTAGCTTATATTGCTAATATGATCATATCTCCACAATGGAGAGGCTTTGTCAAGGGGAGAAATATTCATGAACATATATGCATTGCATTAGAGGCATCTAACTTGTTGGACTACAAAGCTTTAGGAGGAAACTTGGCTTTAAAGCTTGATATTAGAAAAGCTTTTGACACCTTGGATTGGAATTTCCTTATTTTGGTTTTGAGAGCTTTTGGTTTCAATAATACTTTCTACAATTAGATTCAAACTATTCTACATTTAGCTAAACTCTCTTTTCTGATCAATGGCAAAACTGAATGATTTTTGCTTGCAAAAGAGGGGTTAGGCAGGGAGACCTTCTCTCACCCTTACTTTTCTACTTGGATGAGAATGTTTTGAGTAGAGGGATATCTAGCTTAGTCAATCCTGGCTTGCTACAAACTATTTCAGGCCCTAAAAACATATCATTCCCTAGCCATGTATTATATGCTGATGATGTGCTAGTATTTTGCAAAGGTAACAAGAGAGGCCTTGAAACTTTGATGGATCTGTTTGATGAGTATGGAAAAGCTTAGGACAATTTCTTAGCCTCAACAAGTGTAAGTTCTACTCGGGTAATATTTCTGCATCCAAATCTGTCTGAATAGCCAATACACTTGGAAACTCCTACTGACATGTTGGAAACCACATCTTGGAAAATAGTAGGCGCTAGGCGAGGTGAAACAGGCCAATCACACTAAAGTACGGACCTCCTCCAAGACGCATATACAGACTAACTAGGCCGATGTAAGTCATGAAGAACTGTGAGTGGTCGACCTGCCACCCACCGTCATCGTGGTATACAATCTCTATGTCACTGAGGATCAGGATCCTGGGTGGGATATTGTGCAGGTAATGAGATGGTCGATAATCCTGCCACGCTGCCATACCCCTCAGACAATTGCTGCTCATCTACCGCAAATAGACATACATAGAAAGATATAGAGGAGGGAGATAAGCAACAGAACATAGTCATAAAAAGGGGATGGGGGCACATAGAATAGCATATCAAACATACATAGCACATATAATACAAGTAACAAACATCCTTCGAGTCAAACCAACACAATACATCCTCAAAGTTTAACTCTCAGATCATTCCTCTAAGGAGCCTCACTCCTATGCATATCGGTCGATATCTCTCACGGGGCTCATTCCTAAGAGATTCTCCTTACCAAGCCTCATTGCTCAGAGATTGCCAGTTACTTTGTTCAGGTAACCCTTCCGCTCGCTGTGACCAAGAAGAGTGCTTCCTCATATGAGCTTGGCTCCATTAGGGGTATCTTGGTCGCCTCAGAATGTCCACCTGCAACATAGATAGTCAGGGTAAAGTTGGGAAAACCAGGCTATATTGGGTTACACATCACATGTGACAGCCTGATTGTTTATTAGGCTATTTAACCGGTTAAAGTATAATTAATTATATTTTAATCTGAGAGTTAGAAAGTGACTTTTAATAAAATAAAATCATATTCATAGTTTCTCTTATGGTAGAAGGTTACGGTGAAAATTTGGGTTGAAAATTCAAACGGAGCCCGGTCTGCGTTTTTACTGACAGTATAATTTTATACCGGCAGAAAACCCTAATTTGACTCGAAACTTAAAATTTGTAGATTTTTTATATTATATCCGTGTGGAATCCTAGTTTCCAAATTTCTGATCAGAAATAAAATATTATGTTTGTTCGGACGAATTTTGGTAAAAGTTCGGACGGAAAACTGTCGGTGTTTTCATTGACAGTAAGATTTTAATAATCAGAAAACCTAAATTTGATACGTGAACGAAATGGTTTATGTTTAAATCATATTTCCAACGAGTTTGGTTGTTTTGAAAATTTTCAACCGAAAACGAAATATTATGCTTTTATTCGGGCGTAAAACCCTAATCGGGAAACCGACAGAGTCAAGAATGGAGGTGCAGAGACAAAACCGGACACCGGAGGAGATGAGTCATGGGGTGAGACTCACAAAAGCATTTATGAAGCATTAAATGTAAATTTAGGTGAAATGACCAAAATTCCCTTAATCTTAACCTAACCAAAGTTTAGTTAATTTGTAACCATGGTTAAGTAACCATGGCTAATTCTTGTGGCCAAGAATCAGCCACACCCTTCCTAAAATGTAAGCCCCGTGTTTATTAACCATAGTTAGCAAAGTAACCCTAGTTAAGTTAATTATTAACCATAGTTAACTATTATATTATCTAATATTCACAAAACCCATTAATTCAATTCCTAAAAACCAAACAAAGCCTAAGATCTACCCTATAAATACCCCAAGGACGCAGCCCCGGTCCCCATCTTCACTCTTCATCCCTTTCATTTCTTTTCTTCACAAAAAACACACAAAACTCCATTTTCTTCTTCAAGAGCTTCAAGTGCTTCCATTGAAGAACTTGCCAAGATCATCATCATTTCTTCATTTCCTTCACACACTTGAGGTAACATGATCAATCCATGATCATCTCCTCTCTTCTTGAATTCATTTTCTTCCTATTTCATGAGTTTTCCATTTCTAGATCTAGAACTTTAAATAATTCTAGAAAATTGTAGAAAAATCATAAAAATGTGAAACCAATTTCTATGATCTAGTTATGATCCCTACTTTTATTATCCAAGAGTATGTAATCAAAAACATTTTCCTTACCTATTCTCTTGTTGAGGCCGAAACTAGGTATTTTTGGATAAAGGAAGTTTTGTTCAATTTTTAAGTAAGTCATGATTTATATCAACTATCTAGTTCTAAATCCAAGAACTTGAATTAAAAGAAGTTTTCTAACCTATTTTTGTATTTGAGGCCGAAACCCTACCCTAAGTGGTTGGATGATTTTGATTCCATATTTTCAACTTATAACAATTTATCTATGTTAGCTAATACCTTATGAACTAGCATCCAAAAGATTAGAATGAGAAAATGATCCTAGCCCTCATTTGAATTGAATGGATGAATCTAGCATAAAGTGGGTATAGTTGGGTTGTTTGATTAATTATAATTATGTTGTTTGGTTCAAGGTGAAACTGTTAAGCTGTGGTGTGATAGCGAGGAACGTTGAGTTCGGGATTTCAGTGCTAACTCATGTGGGGGAAAGAACCAATCTACCATCTGAAACGATAAGTAGTATATTCTATAATAATTGTGTAGGGCGACCTAAGCCCTAGTGGTAGTCGAGTAATCGACAAGACCAAAATCACATTGGAAACTTTTTCTATAAAACCAATGTGATTCGGGGATTGTAGGTTTATCGACGTTAGGATGATTTTATCTTATCCAAGGTTGATTGAATTTATTATTATTATTATTATTGAATTGCTTATGTAATATTTTGTGGTATTTGAGTATTTCTGATATTGTGTTATGCATGATCTGCCTGGTTTTTAATATTGTGCACAGTAGATTTTAAGCAAAAATATATGTTGCTCGAGAGATAATTGTTGGTTTGGGTGTGAGGATAATGTTGACTTAGAGGTGCCTAACCTAAATGAGTTATTTTAAAGAGGAAGGGTGACATAGAATATGCATATCAAACAATCTCAACCAACATAATTCATCTAGCCAAGGGTTTCAATCCTACATGGGTAAACCTACAACAACTAAACCCGTGACCACATGATAAAATATTATTTTAATAGGGTTTACCCATTGTCGATTACTCGACAAACTAGTAGGGTCTGGGACATCCTACACACATGCATGTATAACAACTACACTATGCTTGCCTTCCCGTTGATGTCGGTTACTTTCTCCCCACCTTGGATAGTCTGGTACCCTTGCTCACACTTTGAAGTACATGTTCCTCTTTCTCTGAGCTGCTGCCACGTGCTCCCTGAAGCTTCTCGGTGCTCCGAAATTTGTACTAACATAGAGACATTATCCAAACATAGTCAAAAACCCTAATCTTGCTCGAAATCCATAATCGGTTCAAGAAAAAATGAAAGAAATAAGGACAACGACTAAGAACACTAATGTCGACCTGTTATGGATTCGGGCATTGCCACAGTCATATTGAGGAATTGAATGTCGATACTCGTATTTTTCTTTGCCCTGATCACACTGCTGTAGTCGAAATCGCAATTGGACGGACTGATTATCTCTGGGCTTGCTTTCACTCTCTAAAAATCTTTGACTCTTTGACATCTCTCTAGACAGTCTCTGGTTTTTTATGGTGAAAATGATGAAGCTTTCCACAAAATGACGAAGAAAAGACTTAAGTTGATGCTGCCAGCGGAGCATGCTTGAGCGTGCTGGACACCCACGCTTGAGCTTGCCCATGCTTTAGCGTTGGATGTTCCCATGCTTGAGCGTGGCCTCCTGTTGCCATGTGCTTGACAGGTGTTTCACATGTGTCTAACCTGTGAATATATGCCTTGACATGTACTTTAGTTTTGATGAATGACAAAAGGGAAAGGTCCATAAGGACTAAAGTGCAAAAAGCGGAAAGTCATAAAGCAAGCAAGCACGAGGGGCAAAATGGGCATTTCAATATTTGTATTGATTGTTTTAGAAAATGTGTGTAAATGGTAAGTAGAGTTCTCCATTTAATGTTGGTTTCACGCACACACATTTAACATGTGCCTAAAACCTTTTTAACATGTTTTATAACTGACAATTAATTGTGCTTAATGAGAAATCAAAATATTAATTGTTAAGATTTTCAAATTCAAATGTGCTTCGATCCATAATCGATTATGGGAAACCAATAATCGATTATGATATGTATTAAAAGGCTTTAAATGAGTTTAATGAGTAATTATGTTATTAAAGTCGTTAAGTTTTGAATTTGAATTAGAATAATCGATTATGTAATATGTATAATCGATTATGTCCATTCTGGCTTTCAACGAGCTTCAAACAGAAACCCAATCGATTATGGCTTTTTATATAAAAGTCAGTGGACTCGTAATCGATTAGTATAATCGATCATGCCTATTCTGTCAAAGTGAGCGCTTCCTGAAATTGATTTAAATAATCGATTATGAGAATGTAATAATCGATTATGCTACGATAAAAATGAATTTTTAGAGGCTTGACCTAATTTCTTTTAAACCTTCACCTTTCTAATATAAAAGCAAAGTTAGGCAGCCATCAGCAGATAGAACACTGCAATATTCTGTGTTAAAACTATGAAAACCATTTTCTCTATTATCTTCTCTTGCACTATCACTCTGACCATATTATATTGAGAATTCTACACACCATATAGGTGTTATTGTAATTGGGCTTCAATTTGTTTTTATCAGCACTATTAAGAGTGCATATTTATTGGTAAGAGTCGTGTGACTCAAACCCTTCTTTTCTACGCCATTATTACAAGAGAGGTGATATCTCTTGTGGTGTTGTCTTGGATGTGATTTCCAAGTGTTTACAAGGGAGGTGATATTCCTTGTGGTTTACAAGAGAGGTGGTATCTCTTGTGGTGTTTCTTGGATGTGATTTCCAAGTGTTTACAAGGGAGGTGATATTCCTTGTGGTTGACAAGAGAGGTGATATCTCTTGGGTTATTGTCTTAAGGCTCTTTCACTGGGGGAGGTGATATCCCTGGTCTGTGAGGAGTGCTCTATTTTGTAAAGGTTCTAGTTGATCCTGTTAAAAACTAGAGTTGATTGAAAACCCTCGGTCGTATTGCCTTGGGGACTGGATGTTGGCCACGTGGGTAGTCTATGGTCGAACCAGGATATATTGTTGTGTTCATCCTCTTTCCCTATCCTCTTTACATTTCCACATTTTATTTATCGCGCTTTAATTTCAAACGTTTTATTTTTTATAAAGCGCCTTAATTTGAAAAGAACCTTTTATCCGCTGCGATTTCTGTTTATATTTTAAAAGGGTTTTTGAGTTAACGAAAAAGATTTCATCTTTATTTAAAACCCAATTCACCCCCCTCTTGGGTGATGGTTGCCATGGCCAACATAACCCAGTAGAACGCTCGAGCGTCCAATTACCCACACTCAAACGTTCCAACGCTCAAACATTGAGCTATCCCGCATTCAAACTTTGAGGGTTTTGCTGGTATCCGATTCTCACGCATTTTGGTGCATTCTGAGCCCGTTTCAAGTCCGATTGGTCTCAAATTTGAATCACAAGCTCACTAACATACAAGAAACATGATTAAGCCTTTATACATGCTTAATCCTTCCCCCATAGACTAATCAAGAAAATAGGGCATTACAAAAGTGCTCATGCTTGTCTTGGTAGATTTGTGTGGGTAATGAGACACCCTGTTGTCCCATTAAAGAAGAACATAATTAACTAAGCCTTAATCGTATTATTAGAATTAACACGTCTAAAAGAACATGAAAATATTAAAAGTTTAAAAGATAAAGACACACACATGGTAAAACACACCATCACCAATATATACATGTAGGTTGCCACAGCAGTAGGGCGCTGTCATAGACACATCAAACTATATACAGTAAACATAGAGAAATATACATCAAAAGATACTGAAAAGACCTCATAGAACTCCCCCACCTCTCAACTCACTGCCCAGATTCCCTCTCCAAATACATCAAAAATATACAAGCTCACCAGCACACACCTAGCATGTGTTGACTGAGGGTATTCCCACTCGTGCTGGTAGTCTTGTGGAGGGTTACAAATCTGGTTGAAGAGAATGCGTTGTGAAATATTGAAGGTCCCCATGAAATCTGTGCTATAAGCATCAATTTAACGGATGTATACACTCATAGTACCAATGTATATAGTCATGAAGATAGAGGGATCAAACCGCCACCCTCGATCGTCATGATACTCAAGCTCTAGGGTAGCCAACACGGTTACTCTCGGTGCCCTCCTGATCCACGGAAGCTGCAACGACGATATCTTCTCCAAAAAGGTCTTCTCAAACAACATATCATAAACATACATAGAAAGGATATGGAGGTAAGAATCTATATTACCATTATACCTGGGAAAGAAGTAATAGAATAAAATACAAGGACAACACATAGACATCAAATACATACATTTGGCAACAATCTTCCAAGCTAATTCTCTTAGTCTCTACCCTGTATCACTTATGCATCTATGCCTTTATGATGACGTGGCCACAATCCAACATCCCCCATTCTAGATAGCGATGATAGTCAGTCATCCAAGCGGCGCATATCGCTCACACTGATCCATATAAGTGCATTACATCCCCATTCTTGTTATGATTGACATTATCCCCTATTCCCGTTAAGGATAACTTCAGAGTAGTATCTCCATTCCTATTAAGATAACTATCTCAGTCTTAGAGCATCTTGGCAAGGACTACAAGAGTATTACTGTAGACCTACGAAGTATCTGTTTCGTGATATCTGGTATTTGTAATCAGATACACTAACCTCGTGTGTTTCCACCCACATGGCTAATTTGAATGCAAAATGCATTCTAGCATGAGCCTTAATGACTCATCCTAGGGTTCATCACTTAGTGTCTCAACCTCACTTTTATAGATATCCTCAACTCCACAAAGAGCCACACTGGCTAAACATATCTTTAATCACAAGTCTTTAGGTTGACCACTACCATATGTAATATCACACTCTTCCCAACATGAACATCTCTCGATCAAAAGATATCATTGCCTAAATCCTAACCAAGCATGTATTCACATATTTAGCACATTATATCATATTAGGTATTTGAGCACGTGATCATGTAACATAATAAATACATATACGTAAACATATGAATAATCACATCAAACACACCAAGGCGAGCATATCATCGCAATCAGAAAAACCCTAACAACATACATCCTCGATTCTCGTAAAATCAACCTAGCGGCGATAAACCTACAACACCCAAATCATCATTGGTACTACGGGGTTGTCACCAATGCCCAAACCACTAGTAGGTTTAGGTTCCCCTACACATATCATTGTATTTTAAGCTACTATAATACCAGATAATTTTTCATATTTCAAAATTATAATGTTAAATAATATTAAGACATTTTTAGGGTAGTGCATAACTTATCATACCCTTAATAAGTTAATTAAAGCATATCTAATAAGTTAATTAAAGCATATCTAATAAGTTAATGTTAATTTTTTGGGATTTTTTCCATAAAATCCTTTTAGTGAGGGGCATTATTGTCCAATGCCTTGGAGATATTTTCTATTTAAGAGAAGTCCTTTTCTTCTTTCACATTTTTTTTTTGAGAACTCTGAAAACCTAAGAGAGATAGGGGAAGGAGAGTTTGGAGAAAGGAAGCCATTGGTGGAGCTAATGCTTGGAGTTCTTGGTTCCTTCTTCTTCATATTGTTTTCTTGAAAGCTCAAAGCTAAGGATCTACTAAAATGTGAGGGATTTAAGGTTTATTTTGGGTGATTTTCGTGGGTTTTACTGTGAGTTATGAAATGAGTAGGTGATGGTTGAAATAATGATGTTTGTGAGTTGTTTTGGGTAAATCTCTTTCATGAAAATAATTTGAAACATGCTTAAATTGATTATTCTTTGATTTACATATTGTTGGTGAGTTATTATATCTATTTGGTTGAATGCTAGAAATTTTTTTTTTTTTCGGGGGGGGGGGGGGGGGTGAGGAAACTCCATTTTTGGAGCTTAATGTTTGATTTTTTTTAGAGTGTCTCGGTTTTGGGGGAAATTTTAATAGACTTCCAATCATTGGGAAGTTAACATCCAGAGGTTTATATTGTATACATTTCATGATTTTTGGAAATTTGATCTATTCTTAGTTAAATATTGAAAACAGGGCTAGGACTGTCCCGAATGCATCTTAACAACCTACATTCAAACAATCATATCTTGCCTTACAAAATTTGGATTAAGATGAAACTTTTTGCATTTGAAATTTAAAGGTAGCAGTTTGTTGTGGTAAACTTTAGTGATTTAAGGATACTTGAGGAAGTCCTAGTTTAATTTTGAAAATAGAGTATTGTGTTGAAACCTCATAAGTCTAAAACACATTCAAAGTGTAAATCCTCTATGTTTTGATGATTCCAAATAGTTCAAGTATGGTAATATTGAACCAAAAGAAATTACTGATATATTTGATAAGTGTGCAGGAAAATAGACTTGAAGTCACTCGTCTAAATTTCACCCGTCTAACTTTGGAACAAGCTTTCACCCGTCTAACTTTGGAACAAGCTTTCACCCGTCTAAGTTTTTGGATGACTTCCACCCGTCTAAAAATTCTCATTGCTGACACCAAGTCAGTATGTCAGAAATCAAGTCCAAGTCACCATATTCAAAATTATAGGCCATCCTTAAGGATCTCGAAGACCTATGGACAATAGCTCGAAGGACAAAGAATAAAGAACGTTGTTTCAAGGTTTTAAGGAATAAACACGCTATCTCTGCACCACTGCAGTAACCTCTTGCCTATTCTAGTACAAAGTAAAAAGTACTTTATGGAAAAGTAAACTGATGTTGCACTGAAAAAGGAAAGCTCTCTGCAACAAGTACAAGAAGCCTGCTGCCATATACTCTGAAAGAACAGCTGTTCAGTTTAAAGTGTACTCTTGGACACTCTTGACAATGCCCAATGTTTTCAAGCATTTAATGAATACTCAGAACGACTCTTTGGCATTAAATGGTGTCTCAGAAAGCTCAAGTCAGATGCAAACACTTTCTGAAGCTGTGTCTAAACGGATCTCTTGATTGAAGCCTTTATATAGATCAAACAAAGAAAATGAAGCTAAGAAGTTGAATATCAAAAGAACTCTGCACAGAAGCATTTACTCTCTTCATTAACTTCTTCATTCCTTCATTGAATACATATTCAATCATTAGATATAAATTCGCAGTCTTTCATACTTCATATTTACTCCACTCTCTGAGTGTGATATGAAAGACTTGCAAGTTGTATTAACTATACAAACCTTTTATCTCTTACTGTTTTTGAGCCTGAAGAGGCTAGGTGAGAAAAGAATACTTGTTTGAGTGTTGAGCCTGAAGAGGCTAGGTGTGCAAAGAATACT
The DNA here is from genome assembly GCA_035048595.1 of Echinosophora koreensis. Taxonomy (NCBI): domain Eukaryota; kingdom Viridiplantae; phylum Streptophyta; class Magnoliopsida; order Fabales; family Fabaceae; genus Echinosophora; species Echinosophora koreensis. The sequence goes on from JAPCYP010000136.1 coordinate 769,569, forward strand.
TGTACTGTAATTTACTCAGTTATAGTGGAAACTTGGTGCTGCCAAGAAACTGGACGTAGCCCTGTGGATTTTAGGGTGAACCAGTATAAATCTCTTGAGTGATATTTCTACTCCCTTATCTTTTAATTTGCTTGAGTATCGTTTCAGTCTTAGCTTTTTAACTTGGGGAGTTAATACTGTGGTTATCAAACTCTTTTTAACCTTCTTCGTTTGTGTGTGCTATTTTGTTTTAATATTAGACGTTTCACTTGTCTAATCCTCTCTTAATCAAACCTTCTTGCTGTGCCTGCGAAAATCTTTTTAAGTAACCGAAAAAGTTGGTAAACACAATTCAACCCCCCCTTCTTGTGTTCACTTTGGTTATTTCATATTGTATGTCTTGTGTGACACCCTCTACCCCGCATGTATTTATAAAGCAATAACATAGAAGAGATAAAATAAAAACATGCATATCATTTATTATAAAATGAAAAATCATAGGTAGAAGTACCACATTGTAACAAAACATAAACAATGCTAAAATAAAAACATAACATGAAAAACATAACCCAACCCCGATGTCACATTGCAGAGTTGGTATAACCAAAATCCGGAAACATCACGGATAAACAAACTAAAACTGGGAAATCCTAAACTACGAGTAGCGGCTCCTCAGAGTCACTCCTTAACAGGCTGCTCACCGTCCTCTGCATAACAAAAAGGTACATGCAAAGCAAACAACAAAAGACGGGTACTAAGAAACATGTATAAAACATAATGGCATAGGAAGCAGTTAATAAGATGAGCATGCATCACATATAAACATATAGCATATCAAACATGATAACATCCTGCATAGTAGCATCATTCATCATTTAAAACAAGGTATGCTGTGCGATGCAGTGCTACTCCACTACTACATTATGCACTTGGATCCAATCTACCTCAGGAAGTCAACTTTGGAGTTACATATCCACATTGGTCAATAAGCACCAACACCGGCAGTCCACCAAACCAGGGGTGAACCCCTTGGATAGCCGACGCACCCTTACTCTCGGATACGCCACCACAGGTGTACACGATTCACCTAACTCTCGGATAAATCATCGCAGACGGCCAGGTTGCCTTACTCTCGGATGACCTCCCTGTGTTGAACATCCCCCACTAACATCTCCAATGCATGTATGCGTGAGGAACAACAACACACAAACAACAATCACCACCTCCGCTTGGGCCACTAGGCTACCCAAGTTTTATCACCATCAACACCTCGACCACTTGGCATCGAGGCCCCCTTGACCACTAGGCACCAAGGTTCAACGTTAACAACACCTTGACCATTATGCATCAAGGCCTCCTTGGCCATTAAGCACTAAGGTACAACAACGTGCGGTAAACATCGCTACCGACTTAGCCATCTTTAACGTTCGTATTAGTTATCTATGTTAAGTCTTTACTGAGTTATTCATCTTGTCTTTACGTCGTTTGGTGTCTTATTTCATCATTGGAAACAATTGGGGTGGAACATCCCTGTTTCTGTCTTCAGCGTTCTGTTCTGCATAGGGGAGCATGACCGTAGTATGGTTATGAAATTCAAGTCATGAGAGGGAAATGAGAGGCTTTCCCTTTCGGCCAGTTATGGCTATGAAATTCGGGTCATGACAGCTACTCTTGTCTTCCCCACGATAATATGGTTCTTTCCCCCACCTGATACAGACATAGCTAGTTCCTCGAATGCCCGGAACTCATGAACACACCTCCTTCCCCCACATACTAGATCTGCCACACACGGTCCGTGGCTCTTCGACACTCCGAAATTTGCCCTAATCAAGCATATAACATGCAGAAAACGTCGATAACCCTAATACGTATTGAAAATGATAATCCAATCGAGAAACAAACAAAGAACATTCGAATAACGTTGATGCCGACAATGCTGACATGCAGACGTGCTATGAACAAAGGTTTACCTTAGCCAAATCGAATAACTAATTTGCAAACTTGAAGCACACGATGATACGATCACAACGACATCACAACTGCACGATCGATTTTGAGTTTCGCTAACTGGATTGATCACACCAAGCTCTGGAAGTTCTTGGTTATGGTTGTCGTCTCTCTCTCACTCTTTAGTCTGTAGATTCTCAGCTATGATCTCAGCTTTAGGCTTTGCAGCCTCTAGCTACTGTTTTCCTGAGACAATCTTTCATACCCTTGAGTTTTATGCTCATGCTCTTTTAAGAGTTTCATATATTGCCTCTTAAGTGATCTGAAAGCCTTAGTTAAACAATTAGATTCTTCAATCAATTTATCATAGGCATTTTGTGATTCTATAAGAACAGAATTTACCTCTAAATCAGAATCAGCATCTGCCATGAGACAGATTTGCTTCCTCACTTTCTGCATCATCCTTTAAGGAACTACCATCTAGATCTTCCCAGGTGGCCATTACCCTTTTATTTTTATTTTTGAAGAACTTCTTGTAAAGTTGCTTCTTCATGTGAAGGCATTCAGATTTGATGTGAGACACCCCATTGTGCCCCGTTGTGCCATTAGATTAAAACCTCATTAATTAATTTCTTAATTGCACACTTAACATTAAACGTATATGCCGAAACATGTAAAAATTAAAACTTAACTATAAACATATAGCGTATGAAAAATTAAACCATCACACCATATATAACATGCATACAAATCATATGTTTATGCACCAGAGTACCAAAACACTGTCTAGGGTATCCCAGCAGTAGGATCCCTTACAGGTGCACATTTAAACAAACTAATATTGCGGAAATATAAAATGTATTAAGACACACTAGCCATAAACTTCTTAAACTCTACCACCCGAATTCACAAATCGACCTCCCGCATCTGGTTCATATGGAGTTCCATCCAGCTCCTCGGTACCTAGTTCCTCCATATGATCTTCTCATACGATCACATGATAAAATATATACCAAATACAGAAAATAGGGGATAAGAAGCAGTTCTATCATTAAAAGTGGAAAAGAATCATAGCATATCAGATAACAACAGTTACAGACACACATCACTCAAAATCAACCATCTTCCTTACTTTAAGATATCATCCTCTACACTCAAACTCTTGAAATCTAACATTTATGCTGACGTGGCCACTACCCATCCTTTCACACATCCCTCATTGGGAATGTCAGTCAGTCGTCCAAGCGACGCATTCCTAAATCCCGGTGCACAATCTCTTCCATGGTGAGAATGCTCATGCAAAACAATGACACTATAGCTTCACATTTTACCCGGTGCACACCCTGTCCACTCCCGAGGGTGCTCATGCAAAGCATTGACACTATAGCTGCACAACCTAATATCTAAGTTGGAACAGTCTAGCGAGAACTTCGGACCTCATGTATTCCAAACACACGATTCTGAACAACAATGCAACATATGAACCTCACTAACTTGCATCAATAACAACCTAGTGCCTCAAGCTTCCATCATAGCCTCAACTCACATTCTATATCACATCTCATCTATAAAATAATAACTTTAGGCTAGGCACCTCTAAGTCACATTCAATCTCTCACCCAGACAAAATATCTCCGAACAACACATATCTTTACTTAAAAACCAACTAAGCAAATTATCAAACCAGGCAGATCATGCATAATACAATGCTCATAAAATATTCAAACACCAATATAAAACATCACCTGCAGTAGAATACCTCGACCAGCGTGTCACAACCAATTTAATAATAAATAAGACAGACATCCTCAAATATTATAAAATTAACCTAAGGGCAATAAACCTACAATTCCCAAATCATCATTGGTATTGCGGAAAAGTTTCCAATGTGATTTTGGTCTTGTCCATTACTCAACCAATAGCAGGGTTTAGGTCACCCTGCACCATTATTATAAAATATACTACTTATCCATTCCGACGACGGGATGATTCTTTCCCCCACCCGAACTTATCACCGGATTCACGAACTTTCTGATCCTCGTTACTACACCACGATTATCAATTAACCTTCAACCAATTCAACATACAAATATATTAATCAAACAAAATCTAACTATGACTATATTATGCTAGGTTCGGTCATGATTCATTAATAGGGCTAGGGTTATTTTCTCAACTCCATCTTTTGGATCCTAGTTACTAGAGTATTAACTAGCATAGATAAATTGTTACAAGTCAAAAAAATGAAATAAAATCCTCTAACCTCTAAGGTTAGGGTTTCTGCCAAAGGGAGTAAAATAGGCTAGAAATTCCTTTTGCTCATATACTCTTGGATCTAGAATCTAAACACCTTAGATAGTTCATACAAGTCATTATCCCAGTAAAAATTGAACAAAACTCATTTTACCTACATCATTCTTCCAAGGGTAAAAGAATTAGTTAGAAACTTCTTTTATTTTCAAACTCTTGGATTTAGAATATAGAAATCCTAGATAGCTTATAACCAACCTCATCTAAGTTAAAAATTGAACAAAATCTCATTTGCCCCCACATACATAGTTTCGACCCTCAATAGAAAAATGGGGAGGAAATTTCTTTTGCTTCCATGCTCTTAGACAATCAAATTAAAAGTAATATAGAGTTCATACAAATTTATCTCATATTAAAATGATTTTTCTACAATTTTCTAGAATTATTTGAAAAATTAGATCTAGGAATTGGAATTGATGAAAAACTTGATGACAATGGAAAATAGTTGAAGATTAATGAAGCTAAGATGATGAGGAAGAGATTCCTCACCTTGGAATGAAGATAAATGGAAGAGAAATGATCAAGCTTGCAAGTTTCTTCAATAGAGTCTTTGGGCTTCTTTGTGTAAGACTTAGGAAAATTTGTCTAAGTGTGGGAGGAGAAGGGTGTGAGGCCGTGTAAGTGAGGGAGGTGAGGGGGTAGAGTGGTCCAAAATACTTCACTTAGGGACAAAATGGTAAAAGCACATAGGGACAAGATTGGAATTTCAAAGAAGATTAAGGGCAAAATGGACATTTCACTCTTAAACTCATCATTACATGGTGAGTCACACCATGACTCACCGTGGTGACTCACCTCCATGAGTCATCATGGATGACTCGTTGTCGTCATCCATTAGCGGGTCCCAGCAGTTCCGTATTCAGCTCCGTCGTTTACCCGATTTAGGATTTACGCCCGAAAAAATATAATATTTCATTTCCGTTCGAAAATTTTCAAAATAACCAAAGTCGTTGGAAATGCGATATAAAATCTAACCATTTCGTTCACGAGTCAAAATTAAGTTTTCTGATCAGTAAAATCTTACTATCAGTGAAAGCGCAGACCAGTTTCTGTCTGAATTTTCAACCCAAAATTTCACCGTAACCCTACCATAAGGTAGAGTATGAATATGATTTTGTTTTATCCAAAATCATTTTCTTGGTCTCATAAAAATATAAATAAATATATTTTTACCGGTATTACAGCGTATTTAAAAACAGGATGCTACATTACTACCCCAATTAGAATAAAATTTCGTCCTCGGAATTCACGTACCTCAGAATAGATGTGGATACTGCTGCTTCATATCCATTTCACGTTCCCAGGTAGCATCCCTAGTAGTCGCATCTCATATAACCTTAACCAAAGGAATCTGTTTACCGTGAAGCTCCTTAATCCGTCTATCTGCGATCCTGACAGGTAAAGCCTCATATTCTAGATTCTCTCGCAGTTATATAGACTCAAACTCAATAACATGTGAAGAATCAGGATAATATTTTCTCAACTGAGAAACGTGAAAGATGTCATGAAGGTTAGCAAGGTTAGGTGGTAAAGCAATATGGTAAGCTACTGGACCAATCCTTCGAAGAATCTGGAAAGGTCCGATGAATCTAGGAGTAAGTTTTCTAGACTTGATAGCCCTGCCAATTCCGGTCTTCGGAGTGACTCTCACAAACACGTGATCACCCTCCTGGAATTCTAAAGGTCTCTTTCTCTTGTTATTGTAGCTCATTTTCCTATCTTGTGCTTCCTTCATCATTTTCCTTATCTTCATAACTTGTTCCGTAGTCTGCTGCACCACATCTGGACCCAAAACTTGGTTTTCACCAATCTCATACCAACATAACGGGGTCCTACACTTCCTGCCATACAAAGCCTCGTATGGTGCCTTTCCAATACTACTATGGAAACTATTGTTATAAGTAAATTCAATCAATGGCAAAAACTCATCCCAACTGCCAGTGTGTTCCAAAACACAGGCTCTTAAAAGATCCTCCAATGAATGAATCCTCCTTTCTTACTGTCTATTTGTTTGGGGATGACATGCAGAACTCATCCTCAACTTAGTCCCCAAAGCACTATGCAACTGTCTCCAAAATCTAGATGTGAATTTAGGATCTCGGTCTGAGACAATGCTCGATGGCACACCATGCAATCGAACTACTTCCTTAATCTGGGTCAACTTTTCCGAACTATAACTCTCACCAATAGGTAAGAAGTGAGCACACTTCGTTAAGCTATCAATGATAACCCAAATCGCATCATGCCTCTTCGGACACTAGTGGAAAATATACCTGTAACGACTGGATGTAATATCGGTTAGATGAAAACCGATGTTATAGATGAGGCGGTGGCAGTATCGTAAATATCTGGATCATTTAAAACACTTATTACAACGGTTGTACAATAACCGACGTTATAAGTGACTTGTAACAGCGGTTTTACAATAACCGCCGTCACAAGTGGTATTTTTGTAAACTATGTTTTTACATCAGTTCCCATGGTAACCGATGTAAAATGTGTCAAAAAAAAACTTCAAACTTGTGCTATGGTCTCATTCCATTCTCTGTCGTTTGCATTTATTCTCTTGTCTTCTTCTTCTGCTCTAAACCTAACTTGTACTGTTCATACTCCTGAAAAGGGCAAACGGCGCAACAGCAAAGGTGGGAATCGGAACCCTCTTCCTCGCAATTGCTATGGTGAGCGACCATCTCCGTAAAATTTTCTTCCATTGTTTTAGCTTTCTTGTATTTTAACTGTTGCAGGGCGTTAAAGCTTATAGACCTCCTGAAATCTGTCTGCTTCATTCTCAAGTGTTAATCAAATCTGTCTACATTTATCTGTAAGTTGTATTGTTGTGTGAAGAAGACTATGGCTACTTGGCTAGAAACAGGGAGATGAAGAAGACTTTAATCCGTGATTATTCTCTTGAAGTACCACCGCAGTGCTCTTTTTTTTTTTTTTTCACCTCATTACAAGAGAACCCATTTTTCTTTCAAATATTAACTGAATTTTACTTACATTTTCTAAGCCTGAGTACAACTACTTACACATTACACAAGCGTCACTTCACATCTTTACAGTTTTTAACTATCTAATTATAAACGGTCTTACCTTGTTTTCATGTACTCTTCTGATTCTGCCATATAATCCAGATTTGAGGAGCTGATGTGTTTCTTATAGTAAATCTAACCATCTTGAATCAACTTGTTTTGAAGATGACAATTTTCAATGAAAAAGGTTAGTTTCTGGAAAACAAAAGCTTAAGGATGATTTTACACTTTGTTTTACAATATATTCTGCCATAATATTTCAGTTCAGATCCTAATTAATTTTTTTCAAGCCTTGAAACTCTAAAACCCCTTCTGTTGAAATGTAGAGAATAAAGACCCCAAAGTGAAGATAGTGTGCCTCACCATTATATGCCCAGGCAGGCCTGACCTTATCCTGTCAATTCCACTCACTACTGATTCTAACAAGAGTATTTTCACCCTTGAGGAAGGAAGCCAATACCGCTTAAAATTCACCTTCACTGTCTCCAGCAACATATTTTCAGGCCTTAAATTATTAAATACACCAATGTTGTTTGGAAAACTGGTGTTAGAGGTGAGACCATCGATAGACATCCTTTTGTGTTTAGTTAGATCAGTTAAACAAATTGTCTTAGTTACATGGCTTTCATGAATGATAGTGCGACCACTAATGATAGAATAGGGGTTGATTTTTAATTAATGATGCTAGCTGGCTCCCTGACAAGAGAACTCATTCCCATAAAGCACAAGTGGCAAAAGAATGTTTAATTTATAATATTGTTTAAAAGACTTTTTCTTGCTTGCTTTGTTGTTTTTTCTTTGAACTCATTAAGTAACTCCTGCAGTATTGGTAAATGATGGCAAAGGATTCTCTTATGTAACATGAACTCATTATACCTTGTTATAGGGTCTACTAGTTATATGGAGAATAAATTATATGTTTTTCTCTCTAACTTGACCCTCTTATGTTATTCAAGAATAGGAGTGAATCCTGAGCCATAAATAATGGAGTTTATCACAACATGCTAAAAGAGTTGCCTCAATAATGAAAGGGAAGAGAGCCTTGTGTACATTTGAAGGGTGAAAGGGAAGTGCAACCAAAACTGTCACATAAAGGACAGAATGGAATGGTTCTATCTCCCTACCACATAAACTTACGGGTATGACTCCTGCTGTTTCTTTTTAATTCATTGTAAAACCTTATATTCTATTTGTGTTGTAATTAGTTTTTGAATTTTTTAATGCAAGTAAATGCTATTTGAATGTTAATGCTTTGTTGAAATCAGATTATTAGAATCACACAGGAATACATGTGTGTTGAAAGGGAGCATTACTAGACATGTTATTTAATGCAAGTTTGTACTACGAAGCTTCCAATTTGTATAGGATTTAAAGATTGTGTAACCATCATAAATTTATAATCATGTTCAATAAGCTGTATTCAGATTGCTTATTAGTTTTTAATTCTTTTTTGTTGATTCAATTGTATATTTATATTCCAATAGTTGCACAAATAATCAGCTTATCTATTGAATGTGATTTTGATTGAATGTCTTGCTATGGCATCAATAACTCAGGAGAAGAAGTCTTATTTAGATAAAGTTGTAGAGCTCAAGGCAGAATATGAGAAGGCTATGGAAAGCTATAATGCTACTGAAGTTGAAGTATGATTTTCTTGTGACCAAGCAACGAAGAGGCTATCTTTACCAATTGGTAGATTTCCAAAGGCTGAATTTCCAATGGTAGAGAGAGAGGGACGACCTCACAGGAATTGGATGAATAGAGACAGAATATTCATTGTTATAAGTTTATTTGAACTTTTGGTCTATGTTTTAATTATGTCTTGGGTGATGATTTTCTTGTAGTTTTCAAAAGTTAGAGTGGATTTAGGGTAGTTTAGAGATGTAGTTGTTGTGTAACTTGAAGTTTGTATCTAGAAATGACATTGTAAGTTGAAGTTTGTATTTGACAATGAATTAATGTTATGGGGAACATGTTTAAGTTCATATCCTATGTTCATTTTGATGTTTATTTTGTTGAATATATGTCAAAACTGATTTAACAAACCAAACTTTTTTTTTTTAAAGAAAAGACTTTTAATATCGATTCTGGGAACAACTGATGCTAAAAGTACACTTTTAACATCGGTTCTGAAGGCAACTGATGTTAAAAATGCACTGTTAACAGTGGTTCTGAGAACAACTGATGTTAAATGTTCACTTTTAACGTTGGTTCTGAATGCAACTGATGTTAAAAAAGACTTTTAACATCGGTTCTTAAGACAACCGCTATTATAAGTGAACTTGTAACAGCGGTTTTAAACAGAACCGCTGTTACAAGTCAACTTGTAACAGCGGTTGTATAACTGACGTTGATTTAACGACGCCTCAAAATCCGACGTTAAAAGTCAATTTTAATCGACATTAAAAGTGCTTCCTGCACTAGTGGGAGTTCGTGGTAATCCAACCACAAAATCCATAGCGATGTTATCCCATTTCCTCTCTGGGATATCTAATGATTGTAATAAGCCTACCAGCTTTTGATGTTCAATCTTAGCCTTCTGGCACACCAAGAAAGATAAAACATACTCTGCTATCTCTTTCTTCATCCTTGTCCACCAAAACATTTTCTTCAAATCCTGATACATCTTCGTGGATCCAAGATGAAAACTCAACTTACTCTTATGCACTTCTTCTAAAATCATTTTCCTAAGTTCTACATCCTTTGGCACACATATCCTATCTCTAAACCTCAGCACACCATCTGTTCCTCTACTAAACTCAGAAATCTTACCCTCATCTATACCTCTACTTATCTCTTGTAAGTATTGATCCTGTACCTGTTTATCCTTAAGCTCTCTCATAAAATCACTACTAATAGTGATCATACTTAAGCAAATTTTATCATCAACTAACTCCATTCCTAAGTTCAAATCTCTAAACTGTTCAAGAAATTCCAGCTCTTTAATCATCATCACGGACACATGCAATGACTTCCTACTCAAAGCATCCGCTACAACGTTCGCCTTCCCGGAATGGTACAGTAAATCAAATTCATAGTCTTTGATAAACTCCATCCATCTCCTTTGTCTCATATTCAACTCATTTTTACCGAATAGATACTTCAGACTTTTATGGTCACTGTAAACATTAAACTTCGCTCCATACAGAAAGTGGCGCCATATCTTTAATGGGAACACTATGGCTGCCAACTCCAAATCATGAGTTGGATAATTCCTCTCATGAATTCTCAATTATCGGGAAGCATAAGCCACAACTCTTCACTCTTGCATCAGAACACAACCTAAGCCTTGGTATGACGCATCACAGTATACGTCAAATTGTCCTAAAGGATCGAGTAATGTCAACACAGGTGATGTAGTCAACCTGTCCTTCAGCTTTTGAAAACTCTGCTCACACTTGTCTGTCCATATAAAAGCTGTATTTTTCCTCATCAACTGCGTCATAGGAAATGCAATCTTCTAAAAACCCTCTATAAAACTCCGATAATATCCAACTAATCCTAGAAAACTTCTTACCTCACTTACTGCCTTAGGCCGTTCCCGCTTAAGAACTGCCTCAACCTTAGTTGGATCTACTGCTATACCTTCCTTATTAATCACATGTCCAAGAAACTGGACTCTATCCAAAACTCACACTTGGAAAGCTTAGCATAAAGTTGTCTATCCTTCAAAACTTGCAACATCACTCTCAGATGTTCCTCATGATCTTCCCGCATACAAGAATAGATAAGTATAACGTCGATGAACACAACAACAAACTTATCAAGGAATGGCCTAAAAATTCTGTTCATATAATCCATGAACACTGCTGGCACATTAGTCACACCAAAAGGCACGACCAAATACTCGTAATGCCCATACCTCGTCCTAAAAGCTGTTTTGAGTATATCTTCCTTCCTTACTCTAATTTGATGGTATCCCGACCTCAAATCAATCTTAGAAAACATTGCTGCTCCTTTCAACTGATCCATCAAATCATTTATCCTAGGCAACGGATACTTGTTCTTAATTGTTACCTTGTTCAATTGTCTATAATCCGTGCACAACCTAGCATTTCCGTCTTTCTTTTTAACAAACAACACCGGTGCTCCCCACGGTGAAACACTCGGTCTTCCCCAACGTGTCATCCAATTGTTTCTTTAATTTAGCCAACTCTACGAGTGACATCCGATAGGGCGCTATATATATAGGTCTTGTCCCCGGTACAAGATCTATGGTGAATTCCATCTCTTTCTCTGGTGGCAAACCTGGAACATCGGGAGGGAAAACTTTAGGAAACTCTCTCACAATAGGCGTAGAATCTATACTAGGAGTCTCATTAGCTTCCACCACGAACAACATCACGTATTGCCAAGAATCATCACTCCTCATGGATACTCCTTCATTGGCAGACACTTTGCTAGAAGACTCAAGAAATGATGAGGTCTCACTAGAACAATGTAGCATTACATGGTTAGCCGAAAGCCAATCCATGCCAAGGATAACATATATCTGTTGCATAGGCAAACATACAAGGTCTACATTAAATGTCCTATTCTCAACAACTATAGGACACTGTAAACAAACAGACATTGTAGTCAAAGAATCACTAGTCGGAGTAGATACGGTAAGGGCATAAGGTAATTTAGAAACAAGCAATTGTAAATGATCTGCACATTCATGCGAAATAACGGAATGTGTAGCACCTTAGTCAAACAATACTGACGAGAGTCTACCTGATATCAAACACATACCTTGTATAAGATCCGCATATTGAGAGGATTCAGCTCCTCTTATGGTGAACACTCTTCCAGTGGCCTGAGGTCTAGCCACCTGTTGTCCTGCTGCCGGAACTCCTCTTCCCGCTCCACCTCTATAGCTTCCAACTCCTCTACCCGCAGCTGTTGGCTGCTGCATAGCCCGCTGTCTGCACTCTCGATCCATATGACCTGGTTTCCCACATCTTCTCTAACTCCTGCACCCACCACTCTGCCTTCTCTGGATCATAATCTCCTCGAAATTGTGGTGGATTCCCCTTCAGAAAGGTATTCATTCCAACATCCTTAGCTTTTACAGCTTTCCTCTGATTCTGCAGTTCATGCTGCTCTTTGATCATTTGCAGCACCTCTGCGTTCTGCTATGTCTGTTGTAACATAGCAGTAGCTAAATCCCTGATAGTCTGGAGAGTCTCAACTGACTCTCCTCCACCTCCAATAGGACCAGTTTCAACATAGCTACCTCCAGCAATTCTCTCAGGTGATCCATCACCACCACTTGCACCACGTCCTCTACCTCTAGCCATTATCATGTTAAGGAAGTCATCAACTAACATTAATATGACATATAATATCACATTAAGCTGGAATATAAATACTATATGTCATATAAATGTTTGTTATCGTATTCGAACTCATTACCCAACTTCTAAACGTAGTCAATATCCGATGTGGATTCAACTAGACACAGCCAGTAACATCATACTAAACGTCACAGTCTGAACAGAATCAAACTGCTCTGATACCACCATATGAGACACTCCGTTGTGTCCCGTTGTGCCATTAGATTAAAACCTCATTAATTAGTTTCTTAATCGCGTGCTTAACGTTAAACGTATATGTCGAAATACGTAAAAATTAAAACTTAACTATAAACATACAGTGTATGAAAAATTAAACCATCACACCATATATAACATACATACAAACCATATGTTTATGCATCAAAGTACCAAAACACTGTCTAGGGTATCCCAGCAGTAGGATCCCTTGCAGGTGCATTTTTAAACAAACTAATATTTGTGAAAATATAAAACGTCTTAACACACACTGGCCATAAACTTCTTAAACTCTACCACCCGAATTCACAGATCGTCCTCCCACATCTGGTTCATACGGAGTCCTATCCAGCTCTTCGGTACCTAGTTCCTCCACCGGATCTTCTCATACGATCACATGATAAAATATATACCAAATACAGAAGATAGGAGATAAGAAACAGTTCTATCATCAAAAGCGGAAAAGAATCATAGCATATCAGATAACAACAGTCACAGACACACATCACTCCAAATCAACCATCTTCCTTACTTTACGATATCAACCTCTACCCTCAAACTCATGCAATCTAACCTTTATACTGACGTGGCCACTACCCATCCTTTCACACATCCCTCGTTGGGAATGTCAATCAGTCGTCCAAGCGATGCGTTCCTAAATCCCGGTGCACAATCTCTTCCATAGTAAGAATGCTCATGCAAAGCAATGACACTATAGCTGCACATTTTACCCGGTGCAAAACCTGTCCACTCCCGAGGGTGCTCATGAAAAGCATTTACACTATAGCTGCACAACCTAATATCTAAGTTGGAACTGTCTAGCGAGAACTTCGGACCTCATGTATTCCAAACACATGATTCTGAACAACAATGCAAACATATGAACCTTACTGACTCGCATCAATAACAACCTAGTGCCTCAAGCTTCCATCATAGTCTCAACTCACATTCTATATCACATCTCTTCTATAAAATCATAACTTTAGGCTAGGCACCTCTAGGTCACATTCAATCTCTCACCCAGACAAAATATCTCCGAACAACACATATCTTTACTTAAAAACCAACTAAGCAAATTATCAAACCAGGCAGATCATGCATAATATAATACTCATAAAATATTTAAACGCCAAAATAAAACGTCATATGCAGTAGAATACCTCAACCAGTGTGTCACAAACAATTTAATAATAAATAAGACAGACATCCTCAAATATTATAAAATTAACCTAAGGGCGATAAACCTACAATTCCAAAATCATCATTGGTATTGCGGAAAAGTTTCCAATGTGATTTTGGTCTTGTCGATTACTCAACTACTAGTACGGTTTAGGTCGCCCTACACCATTATTATAAAACATACTACTTATCCATTCCGGTGACAGGATGATTCTTCCCCCACTTGAACTTATCACCGGATTCACGAACTTTCCGATCCTCGTTACTACACCACGATTATCAATTAACCTTCAACCAATTCAACATACAAATATATTAATCAAACAAAATCCAACTTTGACTATATTATGCTAGGTTCGGTCGTGATTCATTAATAGGGCTAGGGTTATTTTCTCAACTCCATCTTTTGGATCCTAGTTACTAGAGTATTAACTAGCATAGATAAATTGTTACAAGTCAAAAATATGAAACAAAATCCTCTAACCTCTAAGGTTAGGGTTTCGCCCAAAGGGAGTAAAATAGGCTATAAATTCCTTTTGCTCACATACTCTTGGATCTAGAATCTAAACACCTTAAATAGTTCATAAAAGTCATTATCCAAGTAAAAATTGAACAAAACTCATTTTGCCTACATCTATAGAAATTCGGCCAAGGCTAAAAAAATTACTTAGAAACTTATTTTGTTTTCAAACTCTTGGATTTAGAATATAGAAATCCTAGATAATTTATAACCAACCTCATCTAAGTTAAAAATTGAACAAAATCTCATTTGCCCCCACATACATAGGTTCGGGCCTCAATTGAAAAATAGGGAGGAAATTTCTTTTGCTTCCATGCTCTTAGACGATCAAAGTAGAAGTCATATAGAGTTCATAGAAATTTATCTCACATTAAAATGATTTTTCTACAATTTTCTAGAATTATTTGAAAAACTAGATCTACGAATTGGAATTGATGAAAAACTTGATGACAATGGAAAATAGTTGAAGATTAATGAAGCTAAGATGATTAGGACGAGATTCCTCACCTTGGAATGAAGATAAATGGAAGAGAAATGATCAAGCTTGCAAGTTTCTTCAATGGAGTCTTCGGGTTTCTTTGTATGTTCTTAGTGTTCTTTGTGTAAGACTTAGGAAAATTGGTCTAAGTGTGGGGGGAGAAGGGTGTGAGGCCATGTAAGTGGGGGAGGTGAGGGGGTAGAGTGGCCCAAAATACTTCACTTAGGGACAAAATGGTAAAAGCACATAGGGACAAGCTTGGAATTTCAAAGAAGATTAAGGGCAAAATGGACATTTCACTCTTAAACTCATCATTACATTGTGAGTCGCACCATGACTCACCATGGTGATTCACCTCCATGAGTCATCATGGATGACTCGTTGTCTTCATCCATTAGCGGGTCCCTGCAGTTCCTTATTCAGCTTCGTAGTTTACCCAATTTAGGATTTGCGCCCGAAAAAATATAATATTTCATTTCCGATCGAAAATTTTCAAAATAACCAAAGTCTATAAAATCTAACCATTTCATTCATGAGTCAAAATTAAGTTTTCTGATCTGTAAAATCTTACTATCAGTGAAAACGCAGACTGGTTTCCATATGAATTTTCAACCCAAAATTTCACCGTAACCCTCTACCATAAGGTTGAGTATGAATATGATTTTTTTTTTATCCAAAATCATTTTCTTGGTCTCAGATAAAAATAAAAATAATTATATTTTTACCGATATTACAGCGTATTTGAAAACAGGATGTTACATAATGTGTCCCGGTTTCTTGCATTCATAGCAGACTATAGGAATTTTATCTGTATTGTTGCCTTCTTTGAAGAACTTTTCATTGTTGAACTTCTTGAAAGGTGGTATGCCCTTTCTGAAATTCTTCATTTTCTATAAATTCCTCATTTTTCTTGTTAGTAATGACATTTCATCATCACTATCAGAGTCGTCTTCAGGTGCGTCTAACTCTGAATCTGATTCCTCAACCTTTAGAGCTTTGGAAGAGATCTTGTCATATTTGAGAGCGATGGATTTTCCTTTCTTAGTAGAACTATCTTCATTTAGTTCTTGTTCATGAGATATTGTTGTGACAAGAGGTCTCCATTGTTTAGGAAGGCTTCTTAAGATTTTGCCTACCTTCACGACATTGGTGTAGGTTTTTCCCAAAGATTTCAAATTGTTGGTGATGGTCTGGAATCTTCCTATCATTTGAGCAATGCTTTCTCCATCTTCCATGGTAAACAACTCATACTTTTGTACAAGCATGTTTATCTTTGTTTCTTTGACTTTTGTTGATCCTTCATGAGTTACTTCTAGAGTATCCCATATTTCTTTTGAAGATACACATGCATGAACCTTTTCAAACTCTTCCTGACTCAAGGCACACTTAGGAGTATCTGAAATAGACAACTATAAACACGAGAAGGGGGGTTGGATTGTGTTTATTAGAAATTAAAATAAAGTTGAAAACTTTTCGCACACAAAAGCTAGGTTCAGACAAGTGTAAAAACCACTTACATAGATAGGTAACCTGTCTGGTATATTTTGAAAGAAAACCACACAATCATACAAATGAAAAACAAACTTGATATTCACACTTTTAACCCCTTAGTTAGAAAGCAGATAATATAATCAAAACAACTAAAGAGTTTAAGGAAAGAGAGATTGACACAGCTGTTTAGCCTGGTTCACTCTTTAACACAAAGAGCTACTTCCAGTCCTTGGCAACACCAAGATTTATCCACTAAAATTGATCAAGTTACAGACTCCAAGTATTGTTTGCACACCTAGCCTCTTCAGGCTCCAAGACAAGTATTCTTTGCTCACTTAGCCTCTTCAGGCTCGCACAAGTTTGTTTTGAGAAGTTTGTTTGTAATAAATACAATCAGACAAACAGTTCTTTCACTAACACTCAGAGAGCAGATTAAATGTAGACTTAGGAAAGACTGCGTAATAACTTCAAATGATTGAAGAATACAGATTGAAAGAATGAACAGAGTAATGGCTCTTTAATACTTTGTAATCTCTAATTACTTCATCTTCAATGACTTCTGTATTTATAGCCTTCAAACATTTAATATCCATTAGAGACATTCCTTGCAACGATGGCTTCAAGCAGAGCTTCATTAAATGCAATAGAGTCGTTCTGGGCAGCCATTAATGCAATAGGGACGTTGGTTGTACTCTAACATGAAAGGTCATGGCTTTATGCATCGTGCAGTAGCCAAATTAGAGTTGTGCAGAATGCTTTTGTACTTTGCAGAGCATATTTCCCTTTTCATGTAATAACCAAGAGTACTAGGGAATAAAGCATGTTGGAAACATTCTTTAACTGGATGTTATCTCTGACTTCCTAGGTTGCTTATGAGAATGACCTTCTGAATTTCTTGATAAGCGTGAGAGAGAGATTCAGAGTCTTATGTATGAGGGGACAGCTTCCAAAAGTTTCTTGTGCTTGAGTTCCCATCGAAGAACCTTAGACGAGTAGGAGAACATAGCAGAGACAGGTTGAAACTAAATTGCAAAAAGTCAACAATCCTAGTTAGCAGACAAGTTGACTTTTACTTATCCAGACAGGTTATCATACATGTGGACAGACAGGTGAGCCTTACTATTATGATCTGCGCACTAAGTAGACAGGTTAGCAACCACAAAGTAGGTTAATTAAATCATTATCCAATGTTTAGTTTTCATCAAAACTTAGGGAAATACACACAGACATTTAGAGACTGAACATTCTCCCCCTTTTTTATGATAACAAACATTCAGATGATTTAATGGAACCTTAGAAAATATCAACATAAGATAACATAATTCAGACAAGTTGAAATTTTCTGAAACTAGAAGTATTGTGCAGACAGGTGTACTTAGGTACAATTCTAATTCAATCAGCACAGTATCAGAGTTAATATTAATATCAGAGATATGCAGCTCAAGTTCAAAAGTCCAATTTTAACTTATTAACTTAATCATCTTAACTTTTACTTTCTCCCCCTTTTGTCAACAACAAAAAGGAACATTCAGAGAAAAATAAAGAACACTGATAATAGAAGATAGAGTTTCATTCATCATAAGCTTTCATAAGTACAAGGCAGATTTTACAATAAAGATTACCTAGGTTGACTAAAAAACAAAAATAGAGAGTCAACTCTTTTCTAAAAGCAGCCTGGCATGCCTTTCTTCATCCATTTGTCTTCTGACTTCTTCTAGCTCAGCTCTAAGCAAATTGAAGCTATGTAAGTCCACCATCTGAGAAGAAGGGGCTGCTGTAGACAAGCTGGTTGAAGCAGTAGACAGGTCTGGATACCAGGGCAAAGCTAAGACTGGGGGTGCCTTGGGTACAGAGAAGGGTGAAGAGATACGAGGAAAGATACATTGATGAAAGATTCTGAAATAAAAGAAAGGGAAAAAAGCTATCTTAAACAAAGGATTGATTCTGACTAGGTCAGTATCAAGAGAAGGAAAGACACAGGAAAGTCTCTCACATAGAGACAGACGGGTGACTTTAATTTGTACAGGAGGGGGAAGAGGTTGATTGGCTAAGATAGATTGGGGTAAAGGTAATAATGAATCTATATGACAGAAAAAGGAATTTGATCCTGTGACTAAAAGAAAGAAATACCTAGACCTATTAGGTAGCATTATAACAGAGGCAGGATAGTGAGATCCTTCCAATGTTCTAATGAACACAACAATAGGGAGATAAAAGAAAATCTCCCTACAAGGGTTGAGAATGTGAGATGGAGGAGAAGGAATGACAGATAAATGAGAGACACTTGCAGTCATTAGAGATTGCAGATCACTCACAAACAGTCTTGATGATATGTCAGATTGTTCTTTGGGAGTTGAGTCCATGTGAACAAATGTGTACTGACACATATCAGACACAACATCATATGATGTTTGGGTGTGGTGAGAGGAGACAGGTGAGGGAAACGGAGAAGCAACTGACAAAGGTTGAACAAAAAGAGCAGATGGGGAAGAAACAACAGAGTTGTGGATACCTTTGTGAAAGGGATAAGATGGTGCAAAGGGGATAGAATTAGCCATTATCTGATCCTCAAAAAGCTTTGACTTCTTCTTTGAAGGAGACGAAGTGTCAGTTCAGGATGAACAACTGCCTGAGTCTCACCAGACAGGTCAGCTGTAGTTGCAGCAGCAACATCATCTTCAACAGAGGGTCATTCTGTAGGGATTTCTTCCCTTTCAGCATGAGCCACTATTGACACTGGGTACCCTGTCCTTCTTTTCTGGGAATGATTCCTAAATCAAGAGGCTTCTTCTCCTTGGGCTCCTCTAAGGGTGGAGTTGTCTGCTCCCCCTGAGCAGATACTTCATCTTTACTAGGTTCAGACTCCAATTGTCTGACCTTGGTAAAGGTCTTCACCAGCCTTCTTCTTTTGTTGGGTTGTGCAGATACACCAACAGATTACTCAGCTTCACTTATCTTCCTCTTGGGAGAGGGTTTTGGAAGAGAGAAGGGTTTGAGAGAAGAAAAGACGAAGATAAAAAGTCTTTAGGGATTTGAAAAGGTAAAGTTTGAACCTTTCTGAATATTTGCCTTTTATAGCAATAAAGGCAGGAGAGAGAAAGAAAACATTTTTAATTTAAAAAACGGCACGATTTTTGTGGAGAACTGTAGCACCCACTTAAGACATAATGAAAACATGGTTTCGAGATTAAAAACTGTTGTGCACATGATTAGCTTCAGATTAATAAATGGTATTAAATAATTAATAACCATTTCAATAAAATTGTTGAGTTTTAGCACAGTGACTCAGTAGAGTTAGACAGGTAATCATAGACAGGTGATATAAAACCATAAGACAGGTAGCATAGAAAGATCAATACTCAGACATTTCATTCAACAATGCAATGCATGTTTAGATTATCTCTAATAAATAAAAACCTTTCTTCTGCTAATGGTTTAGTGAAAATATCAGCCCATTGATTTTCAATCTTAACAAACTTAATATCAAAGATACCTTTCTGAACATAATCTCTTATAAAATGATGTTTGATTTCTATATGCTTAGCCTTAGAATGCTGAATTGGATTTTTAGTTAAGCATATGGCCCTAGAATTATCACACGATACAGATATATTATGCTCAAACATAGAGTAATCCTCAAGTTGATGTTTTACCCATAAAAGTTGATAGCAACAACTAGCAGCTGAGATGTATTCTGCTTCAGCAGTAGATAGGGCAATAGTTGTCTGCCTTTTGCTTGACCAAGAGACTAAGCTTGCTCCAATGAAGTGACATCTTCCACTGGTGCTTTTCCTTTATATTCTGTCTCCAGCAAAGTCAGCATCACAGAATCCCACTTATCTATATTCTTTAGTTCTTAAGGATAGCAAACCAAGATTAGTAGTCCCAAGCAAGTATCTAAATATTCGTTTAACTGCTTTAAGATGAGATTATCTTGGGTCAGATTGAAATCTAGCACACATACAGACACTAAATTGAATATCAGGTTTGCTGGAAGTTAAGTATAATAGAGATCCAATCATACCTCTGTAGACAGTTTGGTCTACCTTTTTACCATCATCTTCTTTACTTAGTTTTACATTGGGTTGCATGAGAGTTTTCACCAGTTTAGCACTTTGATTTTGTACTTCTTAAGCATCTCCTTGATATACTTTTGTTGATGGATGTAGATTCCATCACTTGTCTGTTTGATTTGTAATCCAAGGAAGAACTTTAATTCTCCCATCATGCTCATCTCAAATTCTGCTTGCATTAGCTTGGAAAAGTCCTTGCATAGATTTTCATTAGTCGCTCCAAAAATAATATCATCAACATATATTTGGACTATGATGAAGTTCTCTTTAGAATTTTCTTAAAAAAAGTAGTGTCTACTTGTCCTCTAATAAAACCATTATGCATGAGAAAAGAACTTAATCTATCATACCATGCTCTGGGTGCTTGTTTTAAACCATATAGTGCCTTTTTAAGTTTAAAAACATGATCTGGTTTATCAGTATCTTCAAAACCAGGAGATTGTTTAACATATACTTCTTCTTCAATTATACCATTGAGAAAAGCATTTTTTACATCCATTTGAAAAAGAGTGATTTGGTGTTGTGCAACATATGACATCAAAATGCGAATAGCTTCTATTCTAGCTACAGGTGCAAAGGTTTCAGTATAGTCAATACCTTCTTGTTGGTTATAGCCTTGAGCTACTAGCCTTGCCTTATTTCTGACAACTTTGCCATCCTCATCCAATTTGTTTCTGAAGACCCATCTTGTTCCAATGATAGACTTATTTTTGGGCTTGGAGACAAGTGTCCAAACATCATTTCTGGTGAACTGGTTGAGTTCTTCTTGCATAGCAAGAATCCAGCTTTCATCATCAAGAGCTTCTTCAATGTGCTTTGGCTCTATTTCTGACATGAAGGCCACATCGCTTGATTCTTTTAAAGTGGATCGAGTTCTCACTCCTTCTGAGGGATTTCTAATAATAAGATCCTTAGGATGATGAGTTTTGAACTTCTAGCCCTTTTAAGATCATCATGAAGATCTTGACTTGTTTGTTGACTTGTCTGTTCCACTTGTCTGACTGGTTCATTTTCAGGTTCTATCTTGGTCAGGTCAGGTTGTTGATTTTCTGGTTTATTTATATCAAGACCTGCAAGATCATCTTCTAGATCTGATCATTCCTTATCAGTCTTTAAACCATCATTAAATTTAACATGAACAGATTCTTCAATAACAAACGTTCTAGAATTATAAATTCTAAAGGCTTTAGACATTTCAGAATAGCCTACAAAGATACCTTTATCTGCTTTGGAGTCAAACTTTCTAAGTTGATCCTTAGTATTTAGAATGAAGCATTCACAACCAAATGCATGAAAGTAAGAAATGTTGGTGCTTTTTCCTTTCCACAATTCATAGGGAGTCTTCTTTAGAAAAGGCCTAATAAGTATTCTGTTTTGTACATAACATGCAGTGTTTACTGCTTCTGCCTAGAAGTACTTAGGGAGATTATTCTCATTGAGCATAGATCTAGCCATCTCTTGCAGATATCTGTTCTTTCTCTCAACCACTCCATTTTGTTGAGGAGTTCTAGGTGCAGAGAAATTGTGAGAGATTCCATTCCCCTCACAGAACTGTCTAAACTGCTCATTTTCAAATTCTCCCCCATGGTCACTTCTAAGAGTAGAAATACAGAAACCTTGCTAATTTTGTACTCTTTTACAGAATATTGAGAAAGCCTTAAAACACTCATCCTTGTGGGTTAAGAAGAGTACCCATGTATATCTAGAATAGTCATCAATTGTTGCAAATCCATATTTTCTTCTAACCAAGCTAGCAACACTAACTGGTCCAAACAGATCCATGTGTAACAACTGAAGAGGTCTAGAGGTTGATACTTGGTTTTTAGATTTGAAACTTGATTTTACTTGTTTACCTCTCTGACATGCATCACACAAAACATCTTTCTTAAAACTGATATCAGGCAATCCTCTCATAAGGTTGTCCTTTTTCAATTTTGAAATTAGTTTCATACTAGCATGTCCTAGTTTCTTATGCCATAACCATCTTTTATCCTCTTTAGACATCAGACAGGTTACACTTTGATTTGAGAGATCAGTCAGTTCAATCATATACAGATTTTGTTGCCTTTTAGCTGAAAAGAGGGTTTTGCCACTAAGGTCTTTAACTATGCATAAATCTTTGGTAAAGGAGACATCAAATCCACTGTCACATAATTGACTTATGCTAAGTAAATTGTGTTTTAATCCTTTAACCATGAGAACTTTAGATATAGAGGGAAGAGGAGGTTTACCACCAGTAGTACCAATGCCTATAACCTTCCCTTTCTGATTTCCACTAAAAGCAACATGTCCTCCTTTATTAAGTTGGAGGTCTAGGAACATAGACCTTTCTCCTTTCATGTGTCGCGAGCAACCACTATCCAGGTACCAGCAGTGGTGTTTTCTTTATCCTGTTGAGTACATCTGCAACAGAGATTATTTGTTCTTTAGGTACCCATAATTTTCTGGGTCCTTTTCTGTTAGTTCTAGGAGTCTGTGGAGACTTCCTTCTTTTCTTATGAATACACCTAGACATATTCCACTTTCTGTTGAAGTTTTTCAACTTTTTCAGATTGTGATGTTTCACTAGAGATCTTAGCTTCATCAGACTTTTCAGTCTTCAGTTCACTGTTCTCTTTGGCAAACTTCTCACACTCTTGATATTTCTATTTATGCTCAATGAGAAGCTTAACATACTCTCTCTTGAGGGATTTGAAAGCCTTAGATAAGCAGTTTGATTCCTCCAGCAATTACTCATAGGCATCAAGTAATTCCTCATAGTCAGGATGTACCTCATTATCTGAATCTGAGTCAGTGTTGGCCATCAGACAGAGATTACCTTCTTCCTCTGTCTCTTCATCAGAAGATGTTGACTCCAGATCTTCCCAAGTAGCCATCATCCTTTTTTTCTTCTTTTGAAGAACTTCTTAAAAGGGGCTTTCTTGAGTTGATGACATTCAGCTTTGATGTGACCTGGCTTCTTGCAATCATAGCAGACAATTGAATTCTTGTCTGTTGAAGTGGATTCTTTGAAGTTCTTGTCCTTGTTGAACCTTCTCAATGGCTTATCCTTTCTGAACTTCTTTTTATATAAGAGAAGTTTTATCTTTCTGGTTAGGAGAGATAATTCTTCATCACTTTCAGAATCCTCGAGTTCAGACAGGCCAGCATCACTGGATGACTCGTCTGCCTTTAGAGCTCTTGAAGCCTTTGAAGACTTTTGATCAGCCTTCAGAGCAATTGACTTGCCCTTTTTTGTTGTGATTTCATCTCCAAGTTCTTGCTCATCAATAGCGAGTGTACCAAGAAGTTGATCCATAGTCAAGGAAGTAAGATCCTTGGCTTGAGAGATAGCAGTTACCAAAGGTCTCCACTTCTTAGGTAGACTTCTTAGTATCTTTCCAACTTTCTCAGCATTAGAGTAAACTTTGCTAAGAGACTTTAGGCCATTGATGATAGTTTGGAATCTTCCTATCATCTGAGCAACAGATTCTCCTTCCTCCATGAGAAAAAGTTCATACTTTCTGACAAGTATGGCAATTTTTTATTCTTTAACTTTGGCTGTTCCTTCATGTGTGACAGCTAAAGTGTCCCATATTTCTTTAGCAGAATCACAGGCACAAGCTTTTTCAAATTCTTCAGGACTGAGAGCACAAATGATGTTGTATCTGGCTTTGTGATTCAGCTCCCATTTTGTCTTTGTTGACAAGTGACTCCAAACACAAGAGAAGGGTGAATTGTGTTTTTCAAAAACTTTGGCAAAGATAAAGACTTTTATATTATGAAAAACAACTTTGTTAAATACGTATGCGATTAAAAGCGTTTTGCAAAAGATAAAGCAGAAATAAAAAGATAAGAATGAGAAGATGAACACAAGCGAGATATCCTGGTTCGGCCACAAACTATCCAGTGGCCTACGTCCAGTCCCCAAGGCAATACCACCAAGGGGTTTCAATCAACTCTAGTTTTTAACAGGATCAACTAAAACCTTTACAAAACAAAGAACCCTTAACACAAATCTCAGGACATATTATCCCTTGTGTAAGAGCCTCAAACACTAGCTTTTAAACAGGCGCAGCTAGAACCTTTACAATTCAGAGAACCCTTAACACAAATCGCAGGACATACAATTCCTTGTGTAAAAGCCTCAAAAATATCCCAAGAGATATACCCTCTATTGTTTGGGAACCAAATTGAAGCATAATTACAATAACACCTATATGGTATATAGAATACTCAATATAATATGGTCAAATTGAAAGTTCAAGATAAAAACAGTATAAAATAAAATGATCAGAGATTCAAGCACAGAGTATGATAGCAAATGATTCTGTGTTCTTGGCAAGGCTACCTATTCTCCTATTTATAGAAAATAGGTGATGGCCCACAATGAAATTAGGTCAAGCCTCTTAAGGTTCATTTTTGGCGAGTCATAATCGATTATCACAAGACCATAATCGATTATTTAATTAAAAACTCAGGAAGCGCGCATTGACAGAAAGGTGATAATCGATTATGCTAATCGATTACGGGTCCACTAACTTTGTATAAAAGACCATAATCGATTATGTAATCGATTACAGGGTTTCTGTTTGAAGCTCGTTTGAAGTTAGAGAGGACATAATCGATTATACAAAAACCATAATCGATTATTCTAATTCAAAATTCAAACTCAACGGCTTTAATATCATAATTACTCATTAACACTAATTAAAGCCATTTAACCTCGACTCATAATCGATTATTGGATTACCATAATCGATTATGGCACGAATAAAATTGAATTTGAAGAACTTGACAATTAATGATTTGATTACTCATTAAGTATGATTAATTGTCAGATTTTAACTCATGTTTAAAAATATTTGGCACATGTTAAAAGTGTGTGTGTGAGACCAATATTAAATTGAGAACTCTACTTACCATTTACACACATTTTCTAAAACACACAATACAAATACTGAAATGCCCATTTTGCCCCTCGTGCTTGCTTGCTTTATAACTTTTCGCTTTTTGCACTTTAGTTCTTCGGACCTTTCCCTTTTGTCATTCATCAAAACTAAAGTACCTGTCAAGGCATATATTCACATTCTCCCCCTTTTTGATGATGATAAACATCTCATGGAGGGATTTTCTTAAGAAATGGATTAGAGCAGACAAATAAGATTTATCAGAGTTCCAAGTGCATTTTATGCTCTACTCCCCCTCACTTTATGCATACATTCAAATCCACTCCCCCTGAATCATGCATTCAGATAACTCTCCCCTTTTGGCATTATCAGAAAGCGGGAAAAGCAAGGCATATATTCAGGCAAGAAATATAGACAAAATGTATATGCAGGCATTAGTGTAATTCCAACATAGTGTGCGAAAGCAAATACCAGGATAGTAAAAGAAAAGATTCCCCCTTTAGCAAGTATATGATTATTTTCCTTAAGCATGCAAATAATTCTCCCTTTTTCAAAAATAGTTTTTCAAATTAATATTTCATTTTTCTAAGGCATTGGAGAAAAGGTAGAAAAGCATTAAATCTTAACAAACATCAACTATAAACTTTAACGGCTTAGCTTGATTTGATGTGAAGGAAAATTTTAAGCATGACAAGAAAGTATCATGATAAAAGAGTTAATCATGTAAAAGGTTCTAACATGCAAATAGTTATTTCTCATGAGATTTATCAAGATGTGTAATAACAAATCATAAGTTGAGTGCATGACGTTTTCCTTTCGCAAAATCAGTTATATGATCGATTGTTTTCAAGGTTATTTGCTTAATCGATTATGTAATCGATTTTGACTTTTCTGGAAAACTACCTATTTGCATAATCGATTATGCTAATCGATTAGAGGCATTCTGACTTTTGCCTTTCTGCTCCTCGTCCAAGCGTAATCGATTATGATAATCAATTACAACCTTACTGACTTTTGAATAATCAATTATTGCTTGTGCATAATCGATTATCACTCGAAAATTTCAGAACTTGGCCAACTTCTTTGGAGAGAACCATTTTTGGGTGATGAAAAGGAGAATTTGTGTTTGTTCCCCATCATGTGCTTTGAACGACCATATTTAAATTCCAATTTTTGTTCTTGGTCTTCAAGCACTCCTGCAAAACAGAATCATGTTTTGGCTTTTGGTATCCAAACCATTTTGGGTCCTTGAACATTAGTCTTGGGCAATAAGCCCTTTGAAATCCAAGCATTTTTAACATTTATGCCTTTGTTTTTCCTAATGTTGCAAATAGAGGCGGTGTGGCCTTTTCTACCACAATGAAGCATTTAACAAAAGGATTACTGGACTTGTTGCTTGGACTAAAAAAAATCCTTCAAAGATTTTTCATGAAATTTTGGGTGATAACCCAAACCAGGTTTGTCATACATTCCTTTTTGATTTCCTAATAACACATTTAGATTATCTCTTCCACTACTGAATTTAGCAAGCGTGTTATATAGGTCCTCAATCTTAATTTTCAAAACCTTGCATTCACTACATTTTGAAACTTCTTTCTTTTCATTTTCACAAGATAAGCATGATGAAGTTTTATTTGATAAAGTTTGTTTTTCTTTAATTGCTTCCATTTCTTTGTTTAATAAATCTATTTTTAGCTCAAGACTAGAAATGGTTTTCTTTGATGAGGAAATAATTTTTCTAAGATGCATGTTTTCATCGGTCAATTCCTCACATGCAATAAGTAATTCATCGTATGATAACTCAGTTTCAAGTTCAAGGTCATTTACCTCATTTTCCTCATGATTTGCCATGAGACATAAATGTGCCTCCTCATTATCCGACTCATCGGATGAGTCCATATCATTGTCTTCCCAAGCAATATAGGCCCTTCTTTCTCTTCGGTCCTTTTGTGGTCTTTTCTCCGATTTCTCATGCTTTCTTTGGCCTTTAGGATAGTCGGGTTTTATATGACCCTTTTTACCGCACTTGTAGCATGTTGGGATGAAAGAGGTTCCTTCTTCCTCATCTTTCTTTTTAGGATTGGAGACTTGTTCTGCTTTGCCTTTTCGCCTTAAGAACTTTTTGAACTTGCGGATCATTTGGCTCATCTCCTCCTCGTTTTCATCAAGGCTATCACAATCATCAAAGTCACTCCCTTCATCATTTTCAATCATGCGTGCTTTGAGTGTATGGCCATTCTTTATCTTATTATCATTTTCCTCACTTTCCATGAGGCGATATAGTTCAAGCTCGTGTTCCTGCAATTTACCAAACAAAGTAGCCAAAGACATAGATGATAAATCTCTAGATTTAGATATAGCAATTACTTTGGGTTGCCAATTTCTACTCAAACATCTAAGCACTTTATTTATCAAATCCTCATTATTAAAAGATTTCCCAAGCGCCCTAAGATGATTTATAATATGGGTAAAATGTTTCTGCATATCTTGTATGCTTTCACTCTGTATCATCCTAAATAACTCATACTCATGGGTCAATGTGTTCATCCTAGCCCTTTTGACCTCGATAGTACCTTCATGGGTTAATTGAAGGGTGTCCCACATTTCTTTAGCGGTCTTGCAATTTGAGACCCTATAGAACTCATCGTAGCTTAAAGCTGAAGTGATGATGTTCCTAGCTTTCAAATTGTATTGGACCTTTTTCTTTTCCGCGTCGGTCCAAAGATTTTTCAATTTATCTAGTAAAGCACCATTAACTTCATGCTTAGGGACAAATGGACCATTTTCCACAGCATCCCAAACATAAATATCAAAAGCTTCAAGAAATATTTGCATTAATATCAAAAGCTTCAAGAAATATTTGCATTCTTTCTTTCCAATAACTATACCCTTCACCATTGAAAGATGGGGGTCTGTTTACAGAGTTTCCCTCGTTACAAAAACGGTTTGAAGTCATGTTACCTCTTCAGGAGGTTTCGCCCTTTATATCCAAGAGTTAAGCTCTGATGCCACTTGTTGACAAGTGACTCCAAACACAAGAGAGGGTGAATTGTGTTTTTCAAAAACTTTGGCAAAGATAAAGACTTTTATATTATGAAAAACAACATTGTTAAATACGCGTGCGATTAAAAGCGTTTTGCAAAAAATAAAGCAGAAATAAAAAGATAAGGATGGGAAGATGAACACAAGCGAGATATCCTGGTTCAACCACAAACTACCCAATGGCCTACGTCCAGTCCCCAAGGCAATACCACCAAGGGTTTTCAATCAACTCTAGTTTTTAACAGGATTAACTAGAACCTTTACAAAACAGAGAACCCTTAACACAAATCTCAGGACATACTATCCCTTGTGTAAAAGCCTCAAACACTAGCTTTTAAACAGGCGCAGGTAGAACCTTTACAATTCAGAGAACCCTTAACACAAATCACAGGACATACAATCCCTTGTGTAAGAGCCTCAAAAATATCCCAAGAGATATACCCTCTCTTGTTTGGTAACCAAAAAGGTGGTTTGAGTCAATCCGACTCTTACCAAGATAAAGCACTCTTAATAGTGCAGATAAAAACAAATTGAAGCACAATTACAATAACACCTATATGGTGTATAGAATACTCAATATAATATGGTCAAAGTGAAAGTTCAAGATAAAAACAGTATAAAATAAAATGATTAGAGATTTAAGCACAGAGTATGATAGCAAATGATTGTGTGTTCGGCAAGGCTGCCTATTCTCCTATTTATAGAAAACAGGTGATGGTTTACAATGAAATTAGGTCAAGCCTCTTAAGGTTCATTTTTGGCGAGTCATAATCGATTATCACAAGACCATAATCGATTTTCTAATTAAAAACTCAGGAAGCGCGCGTTGACAGAAAGGTGGTAATCGATTATGCTAATCGATTACGGGTCCACTGACTTTGTATAAAAGACCATAATCGATTATGTAATCGATTACAGGGTTTCTGTTTGAAGCTCATTTGAAGTCAGAGAGGACATAATCGATTATACAAAAACCATAATCGATTATTCTAATTCAAAATTCAAACTCAACGGCTTTAATGTCATAATTACTCATTAACACTAATTAAAGCCATTTAACCTCGACTCATAATCGATTATTGGATTACCATAATCGATTATGGCACGAATAAAATTGAATTTGAAGAACTTGACAATAAATGATTTGATTACTCATTAAGTATGATTAATTATCAGATTTTAACTCATGTTTAAAAATATTTGGCACATGTTAAAAATGTGTGTGTAAGACTAATATTAAATTGAGAACTCTACTTACCATTTTCTAAAACTCACAATACAAATACTGAAATGCCCATTTTGCCCCTCGTGCTTGCTTGCTTTATAACTTTTCTATTTTTGCACTTTAGTCATTCGGACCTTTCCCTTTTGTCATTCATCAAAACTAAAGTATCTGTCAAGGCATATATTCATAGTCTTTTCTGCAGGGGTCCACTGAGCTTTTGGCTTGTCAGTGTTGTCATCATTTTTAGGAATGAATGGACCATCTGTGATGACATCCTAGAGATCAGAGTTTGTAGATAGAATGAACCATTGAAATCTATCTTTCTAATAGTTGTATTTTTCTCCATTGAAGAATGGAGGTCTGGTTAAGAAAGCTCCTTCAGTCTAGTGGCTCCCACTAGCTCCAACAGTCATGTCTATTCTTCAGGACCTCTTACCTCTACACTGTTAGATGTTCAACCCAGAGGCTGAGCTCTGATACCAACTGAAATAGACAACTATAAACACGAGAAGGGGGGTTGAATTGTGTTTATCAGAAATTAAAATAAAGTTGAAAACTTTTCGCACACAGAAGCTAGGTTTAAACAAGTGTAAAAACCACTTACACAGACAAGTGACCTGTCTGGTATATTTTGACAGAAAAGCACACAATCATACAAATGAAAAACAAACTTGATATTCACACTTTTAACCCCATAGTTAGAAAGCAGATAATATAATCAAAACAACTACAAAGTTTAAGGAAAGAGAGATTGACACAGCTGTTTATCCTGGTTCACTCTTTAACACAAAGAGCTACGTCCAGTCCTTGGCGACACCAAGATTTATCCACTATAATTGATCAGGTTATAGACTCCAAGTATTGTTTGCACACCTAGCCTCTTTAGGCTCTAAGACAAGTATTCTTTGCTCACTTAGCCTCTTCAGGCTCGCACAAGTTTGTTTTGAGAAGTTTGTTTGTAATAAATACAATCAGACAAACAGTTCTTTCACTAACACTCAGAGAGCAGATTAAATGTAGACTTAGGAAAGACTGTGTAATAACTTCAAATGATTGAAGAATACAGATTGAAAGAATGAACAGAGTAATGGCTCTTTAATGCTTTGTAATCTCTGATTACTTCATCTACAATGACTTTTGTGTTTATAGCCTTCAAACATTTAATATCCGTTAGAGACATTCCTTGCAACGATGGCTTCAAGCAGAGCTTCATTAAATGCAATAAAGTCGTTCTAGGCAGCCATTAATGTAATAAGGATGTTAGTTGTACTCTAACATGAAAGATCATGGCTTTATGCATCGTGCAGTAGCCAAATCAGAGTTGTGCATAATGCTTTTGTACTTTGCAGAGCATATTCCCCTTTTCGTGTAATAACCAAGAGTACTAGGGAATAAAGCATGTTGGAAACATTCTTTAACTGGATGTTATCTTTGACTTCCTAGGTTGCTTGTGAGAATGACCTTATGAATTTCTTGATAAGCGTGTGAGAGAGATTCAGAGTCTTATGTATGAGGGGACAGTTTCCAAAAACTTCTTGTACTCGAGTTCCCATCAAAGAACCTTAGACGAGTGGGAGAACATAGCAGAGATAGGTTGAAACTAAATTGCAGAAAGTCAACAATCCTAGTTAGCAGACAGGTTGACTTTTGCTTATCCAGACAAGTTGTCATTCATGGGGACAAACAGGTGAGTCTTATTATTATGATCTGCGCACTAAGTAGACAGGTTAGCAACCACAAAGTAGGTTAATTAAATTATTATCCAATGTTTAGTTTTCATCAAAACTTAGGGAAATGCACACAGACATTTAGAGACTTAACAGTATCTTGCTTTATGATTCAACTCCCATTTGGTTTTTGCTACAGCGGTCCACTGAGCTTTAGGTTTCTCAATGTTATCATCATTCTTTGGAATATAAGGACCATCAACGATGATCTCCCATAGATCCGAGTTTGTAGACATGATGAACCATTGGAATCTTTCTTTCCAATAAATTTAGTTTTCTCCATTGAAGAAGGGAGGTTTGATCTTAGATGTTCCTTCCATCCTTGAGTTGTTTCCGCTTGTGCTAGCTCCAGCTGTCATGATTTCTATTCAACAGGATCTTTCCTAAACATTGTTAAGTGCTCAACCTAGAGGTTAAGCTCTTATGCCAACTGAAATGAATAGATAAAAACATGAGAAGAGGGTTGAATTGTGTTTTACTTAAACTTTTCGAAAATATGAAAGTTTTCTCAAAGAAGTAGGATCAGACACTTTAATACATCTGAAGCAGAACAGGTTAATTTAAAACTTAACATTTGTAACTCTGGTTAGCACAATAAATATAAAAGCAAACTTAAAAAGATAAGGGAAGAAAGTTGACATAGAGATTTATACTGGTTCACCCCAAACCTTAGGTTACGTCCAGTTCTTGGTTTCACCAAGTGTTACACTATAACTGATCAGGTTACAGACGGGTATTATTTGCACACCTAGTCTCCTTATGCTCAACAAGCAAGTATTGTTTGGACACCTATCCTCTCTAGGATCCTTACAAGTATTCTTTCAGTAAGCCTTTCAGGCTCTACAAAGGGTAAGATATAAATGAAGCAGCAGCTTCATGGTCTACAACTTTGTAAGTCAACCAGAGTAAAACTCAATGAGTGAATTGGAGAAGCGTATTGAATGATAGATGATTAAGTTCTGGTCTATATCTTCAAGTACTCTTCAAGGTCTTCCTTTAATACTCATCAGCAATAAATTCGATGAGAGATGAATATACTTTATTTCTTCATTCATTAATGCTAAAGAGCCGTTCTGAATCTCCATTTAATGTTTATGGTCGTGATGGAGAGCTTCAAGACAAGTTGAACGTATTTCTTGCCATTGCTTTATAAGAGTGCAACATGATTCAGAGCAGTTGCAGTTACTTTTCTAACTTTGGGTGGCACGACTTTCCTTATTTGTGCGTCACGGGTATGTGACCGCGTGAAGGTGTCATAACTTATTGCAACAAAAATAATTTTGTAGCAGGGCTTTGTACTTTATACTTTGTGCTCTTGAATCAATATTCTTTGATTTGAAAATGCTAAAAAAAATGCTTGTCTTTCGAATGAAAGTATCGTGAAGCACTTTAAGACACTTTACAAGGCCAGACGCATTTTCATAGCTCATTGCCACTAGGTCTGAAGTCAGACGCATTTTATAAGTAAACACAAACGCATTTTTCAGACACGTTTTACTAAAATGCTTTGTTTTCTGACATGCACACTTAATACACATATTAATAGATTTCAAAAGGTTCAATTAAAATCAATCTCTATTTGGATTCATCAAAATTAGAGATGTCAAAAACATAGACTTAACAAACGTTTACTTGATAGAAAGATGCTAAGATATAACATATAATAGCGTGTCTTTGACGAAGCACTGTAAAAGGTGGACCGCATTTTTTAAAAGAAAAAAAATGTATCGGGTAAAGATAGCATTTATTTAAGAAAACAACCATCAGGTCAGTGCTATTAAATACTTCCACACATTCTTTTAAAGCGTTACTTGCCTAAACCGCTATTAAGTGTGCTCTATTAAATCCCGAATCGTAGCGTTGCCAAAATTAACTTCAAACCGGGACATGGACAATAAGGTCTTGAACGCCCCTAATGTATACAATCACACCCTTTGTGTGATTATGAGTGAAAATAAGTTAGGTTAAGTTTGATGGCCTTAAATAATTAAGTTTAGGTTTATTTTATAGTGTATTGGTTGGAGTCTAGCTTGATATTTCTTATAATTAATTTTATTTCATTCGATCTAGCCTATGTAAACATAAAACTTGGTTTGTACATTTCAAGCAAAAAAAAAAATTTAATGTTTTTTAGAAGTGCTATTAACATACTCTCTAGCACTCTCTTTCTAATACATTTTTTTCTATTGGTTTAAATTCAAATGGATCACACTATTTTGGAAATGGATTGCACTAATTCATGTGAGTCCCACTTAAATTATGTTGGACCCATATGAATTTCAGTCAATAGGAGAGAGCATGTTGGAAAGAGTATGTTACAAATGTGTTGCTAGCATTTCTTTTTTTTTAATATTTTCTAAGAGTTGTTGTATTATGTATCAAATTACTTTTTCTCTCATTTGAGGCTGTATTTAATGCAAAATGAATTAGTAGTTAAATGAATCAAAATATGGAAAATTCTAATTAAAAATTATAACTTTTAAATGTTTAATATATTAATTACACAAGAGTTTCTAATGAGTCATGTTATTCTGACTCCCCATTTGAGACAACTGCTGGACAACTACGGTACTGTAGCGCTACAGTATCGCTACCTTTTTTTTTTTCTTCAAATTTTGACTTTTTTTGAAAAAAATAAAAATTTAGCTTTTTTGAATACTAACATTTTTGGTTAATTACGTGTAAATATCTGGTTAATTCAGTTTATTATATGGTTAATGGGTCATCCTAAAGCTTACAATTATTTTTCACAACCATGTAAATATTTGGTTAATTATGTGCAAATATCTGGTTAATTCAGTTCATTATCTGGTTAATGGGTCATCCTGAAGCTTACAATCAATTTCCACAACCATGTAAATATTTGGTTAATCACGTGCAAATATCTGGTTAATTCAGTTCATTATATGGTTAATGTACAATGATGGAAAATGATTGTATGCTTCAGGATGACCCATTAACCATATATTGAATTGAATTAACCAAATATTTATATATGATTAACCAAATATTTACATAGTTGTGAAAAATGATTGTATGCTTCAGGATGACCCATTAACCAGATAATGAACTGAATTAACCATATATTTGCACGTGATTAACCAAATATTTACATGGTTGTGAAAAATGATTGTAAGCTTTAGGATGACCCATTAACCATATAATAAACTGAATTAACCAGATGTTTGCACGTAATTAACAAAAAATGTTAATATTCAAAAAAGCTAAATTTTTTTTAAAAAATAAAAGTCAAAATTTGTATAAAATAAAATAAAATAAAAAATAAACAGTAACATTACAATACCGTAGTTGTCCCGTAGTTGTCAAATATGGGGAGTCAGAATAATATTTTTCGTTTCTAATATGTTGTATCGTGCTAATGCCAACTTGCAATCATGATAACAGGAATAATGATTCAATTTCATTTTATTCTTTTCTTATTCTTCAAACTATTTCTAGCGAACCCATAAAAAGCCATCCAAGAGTTCTCTATTTTTTTCCGGTGTATGTGTGTATCGTTGTCTGAGGGTGCTCAAACCTTTCCCTTAGCCTCATATTCTAGTTTGCCTTGCACCTTCAATCACTAGGAATTTTTTGGCCAGGGCAGCTTGAAACAATGAACCGTATTCCATCACCTAGAGAGAATATGTATTACATTTAATATCTTTTCAAAACTTCATAAGAAATAAGTTACTTCCCATGATTCCACATTATAAAACGGCCAATCTGAAAACCTTATCCAAATCACATTTTAATGAACTTTATGCATATTCTTAAACTAATAAGCTAATATACCGAAAGCGGAGGCATGAACGCTCAAACTGCAGTTTTCATTCACAAACAAAAAGTTAAACCTGTAGCGGCCAAGTGAAGGCCATTCCCCGGTGAAAAAGTGTGGTTAAATTATTATTTTGATCTCTTATTTATTTTCAAATATTTAATTTGGTCTCTCGAGTTTTAAAATGTTTAAATTGATCTTTTATTTTTTTAAAATATTCAATTTGGTCCCTCAATTTTTAAAATATTTAAATTAGTCCCTCGTTTGTATTAGTTTATTCAACTTTGTCCCTTTTTTCTAGGGATGACAATTTGAACCCTACCCTATGGGTATCCACAAAAAATACCCATAACAGGTAGGGTAAATACCCGCTTTATGGGTATTGGTTCGGGTATGGGTAATTATCCGCAAACAAGAGAGGGTATAGGTGCGGGTACGGGTACTCTAGTACCCACCCACCCCACACCTACATATATATATATATATATATATATATATATATATATATATATATATATATATATATATATATATATATATATATATATTTATTTAATTAGTATATATAATTATAATTGTATATCCATATTTTTAAAAATAAAATTAATGTAAAAGTTCTAAACCTAGGGCTCGTTAATATTTTTCCCTTTCCGGACTTACAAGTTCATGAATTTATGGTTTTGGATGCTTATTTTGAAATTTACTCGTTTTAGATGTTTTAGATGTTTTTATTTAGTTTAATTCCTTGGCTTGTAATATTTAATGAGTAGATTTGAAATATCTTTGAATGGTTTTTAATAAGTTATAATGTTCTTTATGTTCTTTATTGTTTTTTATTAGTTAAAGTGAAGGTAAAGGGTGCGGGTGGGTACTTAGGTACCTAGAGGATACAGATAAGGATACTAAAGTTGCTACCCACGCGTGTATGGGTTCGAGTACGGGTAATTTTTTCAAACGCCGGTATGGGGACAGGTACTATAGTACCCTACCCAGACCCTACCCATTGCCATCTTTACTCATTTGTTGTAATTTATTCAACTTGGTTCCGATATTTTATTCAATTTGGTTTCTCATTTGTTTTAATTTATTCAACTTGACCCCTTATTTGTTTTAATTTATTTAACTTAACAGTGAAACTTAACGAAAATGACATTTTTGCTTAATGTTGATAATTGAGGGACCAAATTGAATATTTTGAAACAAATAAAGGACCAATTTGAATATTTTAAAACAAATAAAGGACCAAAATAGTAATTTAACCAAAGTATAATTGCTCCATTGTTTTACAATTGTCAATAATTTTTTTTTGGGGTTACATTCAATCTTTTCATTTCTTTTTGACTAAAGATCTAAATTATTGTCCTGGAAAATTTCGGGGACACACTTTTTAACCCAGGAAAAAATAAATTAATCACTTAGTCAATCAAATTTGCAAACGCGAGACACATTGGTCATTTTTTCTACTTCCAACATTCATTTACTTACATATGTATCATGTTAACCATCTTGCTTAACTCATTAATGGTTCTGTGTGGCATATGACAAATTTTCACAGTGAAAAATGAATAATAGTGGGGAAAAAATGCAAAATTTTAAAATTTAGATATCTAAAAATTGTGCATATTTTTTTCATTTTTTATTCGTTTTCATGTTAGATATTTGTCATAAGCTATGCAGGACAACTACAAATCAGACAAAATAATTAATAAAACACATAGGCAAGTAAACTGACATTAAAAGTATGAGAGACTAATGTGTCACACATTTATAATTTTGAGAAACTAAGTAGTTAATTTACTTTTTTCGGCAATCAAAAGTGAGTCCCCTAAATTTTTCATATCCGAGTTTGAGCCATAATCCTTTCTTTTTTAAGTGCAATTATTAAGGTTTTGAGTGCGGGGTCTGCGGCTAATGAACTTATGAACTTATATATGGGGCGGCTGCAAATTACCCATCAGGGAGACCAAGACCACTCTTCCTAAGCAGGCTCCCCCTTTTCATTCTCCATATAGGGAGTTCAGTCTCTTCACGCTTCTATTTGACAAAGAGAGGTGATTTGATTGAAAAGCATGGAAGTGAGTACTATTAGTTTATATTCATATATCAAGCTAATCTCTTTGGCTTTCAAATTAAAGGTTAAGGTACCAATTCACATGACACGTCACATGATGGGGCGCTTCCTTCTCTCACCGAAAAGATTTCATTTTGAACTGGATATGTGCCAGCAAACATATCATGAATATGCTACTATTATCAAGAGAGAAGAGAAAGAGAGAATGATGCTGACTTAGTATGTGGCGGAGAAATTAGCACGTTTGGTAAAGAATCATGCACAAGTTAAGGCAGACGTGTGGAATATCTCTTCTCTTGTTTGACACCAGCTCTTCTTGGCTTCTTAGCTGGAAAGTAAATAAATTTGGATTTCTATATTTTTTTTCTCGACAAATTTGAATAGATCTCATCAATAAAAATAAATTTGCTTTTATCTTTTTTTATATATAATATGTGAGTAAACATGAAAAGAATGAGAGGATTCCAATCCCATAAAATTAGCTTTTTTTTCTAGTGTCATTTCTTTTCCTATATATGAAGACTTTGAGAAAAGAAAATAAAAGAAAAACCTGTTGTGTACATAGCTTGTGGACATGATCAGATGGACTTAGGAGCAGTCTCTTTCTGGGAACATCAGCAGTCAATCACACGATGGCTCCATAATAATCTTAATTAGATAACTACCAAAGAAGTTTTCATTATTAAATGTTAATTCTATCATTCTATTTCAACATGTTGCTGTCAAGTGTTAAATCATATCAATGGTTTATTAAGTCATGGTTCCTTGCGCGTGCGAAGCAACCTTGGAAGTCTGTTTTTTCATAGACCTTCACCAAGATACACGGCATTTACCTGGCTCTATTAGCTGCGACAGTTTTTCTTCTACCAGTTGTAAACTTTGAGGCGTTGCCTTGCCGCTAATCAAGTAATGGACCAGGATTTGGCCGAGGTTAGTGTTTTAGGGTTTCAGAAACCAGCCATAACCTATGGACCACTCAATAAGTGACAAGTAGATTATAAAGTCACATACTCTTATCTATTATTTTGGTATGTAAATTTCTTTTATTGCATTAAAATTTCTATCAAATAATTTTTTTATTCCTCATAATTGAAATATTTTTTTTATCTATATTGATTCCCATCTGAAGTCAGTGATCAACCATCTAGGAGGGGAAGAAGAAAACCAGGGAAATAAATATGTAGCATTACACTTTTTTTTTATTATTAAACCAAAACTAGTATTTATTGAAGTATTAAGTGTACTTCAACCCATATGTAAGCGGCCAAAGAAAGCCATACAAATGTAAATGAAATTCGGTTACACAAAAGATCACGATATTATTTTTACAAAGGTCAAAGGTAACCACCAAACCAAAAAAAAAAAAAAAAAGAACATAGAAACCATAAGCAGTACCAAAAATCAGCCATTAAGGAGGCAAAACATTCAAGCAACCCAAGAAATTCAAAATAAAACCCAGAACCGACATCGGGCAGATACATAACCCACATGAAAGACCACCAACAAAGAGGAAATCCAAGCCCGCACCAGCAAGCTGAAGAAAATTCAACACCAATCAGAGACAACCCGCCCAAAAGAAGACATAGCCAACTTTTGTCTCATCCTGATTCAAATGGAGTTGTCTCATCTTGATTCTCATCTTAGAAATAAGGCTTGAAAGTTGAAAACGCATAGCTTCAAAATTGGCTTCATCGACCCAAATTCAGATTTTATGCTTTTATAATTCAAAGTTAATTCCTTTTTTCCATGATGTAAAAGCAATTCCTGTTTGAAAGAAAACTATTGTCTTTCTTCCAGTAAATCGCAGGATTAGTCAAAGAACACTGTCAATAAAATTTTCGATTGGGGTGGGTAGGAGGAGATAAGAGAGAATCGGAGGAATCAAAATGTTGTTCCTTATTTTACCACAGTGAGTGAATTGTTTTGAGGGGGAAAAACTTATTAAAATGAAAATTGTACTGTCTGGATAAATTGGGATTAGATTGGATTGAGGAGACCAAGTCAAACAAAGTGGAGAATGGAACCAAAATGTAGACCAGCAGTTGAGAGATCATGGGAATGTGGCAGTTAGACCAGCGGTTGAGAGGAAGGATAATGGGAGGAGTAATTATATTCTATAGATAAGCTATTTTGTAACACTCTGCTAGTTCAAAGGATTATTCTAATAAACGAGTGTCCATCTGAATTAAGAGTTATTGTGAGATTTAGCGATTCGTTGATTCAGGTCTTTGTTGCCAAAATTTGCAAGAACAAAAAAGAATAATAATATTAAATTAATAGAGACTATTTAAGGAGTTATAAGGTGATTAAGGTGGTTGTGGTGGGGGAGTTAAGGAATAGAGTGATAAGGAGGTTGAGGGTTCAAACCTTATCCACTAACAAAATACTAACATTAACACAATAACATTTGCCTAAAAAAAATTAAATAATAGAGACTATTTAACAAAAATAAAAACTTGAGTGTTTGAATAAAAAATACATTGACATGGCATTATTAAACCAGATATAAGATAACTATTGATCCACATCTTGGATTCCAAAACCCATGGTTTATCTTGAGTTTAATAGAAATTCTCAACATAAAATTAGCTTTAGATCAGTCAAACTGAGGCCTTCACAATTAGAAACACTTGCGTGTGAGAATTAGTTAGCAAGTCTCTAAGATTGTCGCAGGTCTTCAAATTAAATTCTGCATTCTGCATTTATCAGAGAAAAGTACTTCAGTATACAAGGAGACTGGTCTGAAACTTGTGGCATGATTAGTATTACAACTAGTGCAGTGTATCCGTAGAACGCACGAGTAAATTTTTTTGCAAAATAAATTATTAAATATTTAATTCAAATCTTATTGTAATTGCTATTTTTATTTTGAAATATAATTACATTATATTTTATTGATTGAAACAAAATACTTAAATCATTCATACTATAATTATATTGATTGCTATATTTCATGGTTAAAAAAATTTAAAACAAAAAAAATATAAACTTTATAAAGTCAATAATAAAATAATATAAAAGTACGAACCAATCAAAATTGGTTTGTTTTAGTTAGTATCCGAAAATATTAATATAAATATATATAAAAAATATTAAACTATAAATTATATATAAATATTAAAATATAATAAATACTAAACATTAAAGTATATATATTAATTTTTAAACATATATAAATATTAAAATATTAATATATACATATATAATATGTATGTATAATATTAAAAGAGTCCACAACATGACAAACTCTACTTTTAGATTTTACTGTTACAAAAATAGTAAAAGTGGAGTTCCCAATTATATTGTAGTATTAATATTGACGATGATGATGATGATTATGATGATTTAAGAAATTAAGTTTTTTTAAAAAAATAAAAAAAGTCCAAAAAAGAAACCACCCCGTGACTTTTCTTTCAAGCTTTAGAATTAATTCCCAGAAATCACATAGTAGTTTTATGCCCCCAAACTTTTCGAAGAACACGATAGCTTTGTTACCTTTTGTGGTTAAAAACATTTTAAAACAAAAAAATATAAACTTTAAAAAGTCAATAATAAAATAATATAAAAACCGAACCAATATGTTCGTACCCGAAAATATAAATTTATATATATATATATATAAGTATATATAAATAAAAAATATAAAAAAATATTAAAATAATAAACTGTTAAATTATATATAAATATAGAAATATAATATATATACATATAAATATTAAAATATAATAATTGGTTCATTTCCAAAATCCTTGAACCTGATAACTGAATCAATGACAATCGGGTTTGGTTTGGTTCGGTTCGGTTTGGATCATAACACAAAAAAAAATACAAACCAATTTAATTGGTTCTATTCAAATTTTGGGGTTCATCAAATTATTGGTTCAGGTCTTACGCCCCTAAACTTTCCCGAAGAACATAGTAGATTTGCTACCTTTCATGGTTAAAACATTTAAAAACAAAAACAAATATAAA
Source organism: Echinosophora koreensis (assembly GCA_035048595.1). Lineage (NCBI taxonomy): Eukaryota > Viridiplantae > Streptophyta > Magnoliopsida > Fabales > Fabaceae > Echinosophora > Echinosophora koreensis. The sequence goes on from JAPCYP010000136.1 coordinate 810,816, forward strand.
CTTTAAAAAGTCAATAATAAAATAATATAAAAGTCTGAACTAATCAAAATTGGTTCGATTTGATTTGGTTTAGTTAGTACCCGAAAATATTAAAACATGTTTATATATATATATATATATATATATATATATATATTAAAATATAATAAATACTAAACATTAAAGTGTGTATATTAATTTTAAAACATATATAAATATTAATATTAATATATATATATATATATATATATATATATATATATATCTATGTGTGTGTGCGCGCGCGCGCGCGCGCGTGCGTGTGTATAAAACTATAAATATTAAAAGAGTCCACAATATGACACACTCTACTTTTAGTTTTTACTGTTACAAAAATAGTAAAACTGGAGTTCCCAATTATATTGTAGTATTGATAATAATAATAATAATAATCTATGTAGGTCAACCCCTTAAATGGATCTCAGTACCTCGAGGGATTAGCTTCTGACTTCCGGCCAGAGGATATCCGGGTTCACAAAAAATAATAATAATCTATGTAAACAATTTAAGCAATTGAGCTTTTTTTTTTAAAAAAAGAAAAAAGCCCCAAAAAAAAAAAATTTTTAAACCACATGATGACACCTCATCAAGAAAGAGATCACCCTTTTAATAACAACAACCACATGGGATTTAAGGAACACCTACCATTTTTTGCTCCAATGCAAGAATCATATGTAAGTTCTTAACTTATTTTTAATGGGTCCCACATCTTTATATTTTTATTTAAAAATTTTATTTCAAATTAAAATATTAATTCATGCGTATTTAATTCATACAAAAAATACACAAACTCATCTTTTTTTGGGTTTAGAAGCTTCCTTATTCATTATTATTTCTCTCATTACCGTATCTCTTTTCTCTTCAAATGGTAATAGTGGGTTGTTTATTTTTTTTATGTTTTAGGAACTGAACCAGGAGTTAATAACCGACGAGACCTCTAGATTACTGTTCAATTGATTCAATCGGTTCAATCAACGGTTGAAATGGATAACTAATAAATAAATAAAGTTGGTTGAACCAGATAACTAAATAAATAATTTTTTTTTGAGGAAAAAAATTACTAAATTTTGAAAAGTGGAAGAAAATAAAAATAATAATATTTTTATCAGAAAAAAGGATATTATAATTATAATATAATAATAATATATAATATTTCAAAAAACTTTGAGTGGAAGTGCGATCACTGCACAATATGCAAAAACAAAAGTTCGTACTAATACTTAATAATATAATAATAGTATATAATTTATTTTTTTATCAAAAAGAAAGAATAATAATATATAATATTATATATTAGTAGTACCTTTATCATATAGTAATAGAATATAATAATAAATAATAATAATAAATAATAAATAAATATAAAAGATGTGACACGGCACGAGAAGCAGAGCTGAGGATAATAAGGGGAAATGGGAAGAAAGTTATGGTGACATGTGTTCATTAGGGGCAAATTAATAAAATAAAAAAGTAATAAAGAATGACAAAAAATCCATAGCATGACACCTGGATCTACAGTAAAATCCAGGATAAGGCATAGTAATAAAGTTATAATTTACCAGGATAGATAAAGCATATGGAGAGGCCGAATATATAATTGGATCTTAGAATTACCAGTTTTTTCATTAAATAAAAATTTTAATTTTGGTAATTTTAAAAAAAATTTAAATCATTGAATAAAAATAAAATCAACGGGGTTGAGATTGAGTGTTAGTAAATATTAACTTACACTAATGTAAACGGATCCCTCTTATAGATATATAACAAATATTTTTGGCAAGATATATTTTTATAAACATAAATGTTATTTAGCATGAAATCATTTTCGTACTTATTTTTGTTCAAATTCAAAAAATGGAATAGATTGATAAATAAGGTAGATTAAAAGTTTATAAAGAGTTTATTATAATAGGCTAAAATACCATTTTTGTCCCTTAACTTATTTTTTAGATTCAATTTGGTCCCTTAACTTTTAAAATGTTCAATTTGGTCCCTTAACTTATTTTTTAGATTCAGTTTGGTCCCTTAACTTTTAAAATGTTCAATTTGGTCCCCTAACTTATTTTTTAGATTCAGTTTGGTCCCTCACTTTTAAAAGTTCAATTTGGTCCCTTAATTTATGTTTGTTGACTTAAGTTAGTCATCTCCGTCAACGAGTCATTAACAGTGTTAATTTTTGAGGATCCGGTTGAAATTCGCTAACAATTTAAAGGATCAGTTTGAATCTCGTTAACAATTTAAATGACCAATTTGAAACAAGTTAATAATTTAAAGAACCAATTTGAAACTCATTTAACACTGTTACTGTCATTATTGATGGGAGATAACTAACTTGAGTAAACATAGACAAATTAAGGAACCAAATTGAACATTTTAAAAGTTAAGGGACCAAACTGAATCTAAAAAATAAGTTAAGGGACCAAAATGATATTTTAGCCTATTTTAATTTATGTGAATAGCTTGTGAAAAGAAATTAAAAAATTGTTTGTTGCCTTCGTATAAACTCTTTTTAGCTTATTTTAATAAGTTTATCATAGAAACTTATGAAAATAAGATCTTTTTAACTTATTTTTGTGACACCCTTCTACACTGCATGTTAATATAACACATTTACTTAAAAGAGGTAATATAAAAACATGCATTTATTTGATTAAAATAAATACTTGGATAAAAAGGTTTCACATCTCAATGAAAACAATGCGAAAATAACTTAGTTTTAAAACAATAAAACATAAACAAGACAGATAAAGAAAAACGCAACCCCGATGTCACATACCGAGCTGGTATAACCAAAATCCGGGTACATTGATAACCTTTAGAAATAGAGGTTATCTAGCCTACTTTGAGTCCTTAAAATGGTCTTTAAGAGAGTAGTTTGGGTTAAGCTCAGTGTCTAGAATAAGTAATTTCATAGTTTTCTTGAAAACAGTTGGAATCTGAAAAGTTGTGTTTAATGGTGCTTGTGAGCTTTGTGTTATAAACAGGAGCTTAAGGAAGATTGGAAGAAGCAGAGTTGATGTATATGCTGCAGAGTGCTGCAGCTTGGAATGAGGTTCAGCAGTCAACCAAGAAGAAGTCAACATCAATTTAAGCTGACTAGAGGAAAAAGTGGACCCATGGCATTAATGTACTCAACGTGCATAGTTTTAGAGCAAATTTTGTGGTTTCTGTACTTCTTTGCATTTTGGGCCATGCATTAAGTATTGTAAATATTCCTTTTTGGGCCAAGGGGACATGTTTTGTCTTATTATCACTTTTTGGTCTCCTGATGAGAGTGTGGTGCACGAGCCAAGGGTTTTTACCCTAGAAGGAATCAGTATAAATGGAATTGGCATGCACCAGCCAGAGGCAGTTTTACACAGAGATTTTTTTTAGTCTAGTACAATTCTTACAAGCTGCTATAGGAAGCCAAGCCAGGAGAAAAGGAGAAAGACCATGAGAATTTGGAGCCAAGCTTGGAAGAGCGTGGTGACTCATTCTTCAGTCTTTTAACTTCCCCTCTTTGAACTTCCAGCTTGTAATGGATCTATTATTCACTTTATTTTATAATATGTCTTATTTCATTTCCATTTCTATCATGAGCTAAATCCCTTGAGCTAGGAATGTGATGATCTTATAATGAATGTGATGAATTACATATGAAATTTGTTTGCAGCAATTTGACCAAGAGCTTTGCATGTTTAATTGCTAGAAAATAAGAGTGATCAACTTATTTTACAGCTCAAGTTTATTAATGTTGGAAGACATTAATAAATGGAACCCTTGAGTCAATATGAGTTGAGTAATTAATTGGGAAATTAAATGACCTTGAAGTGAATAGGAATATTCATCAAACTCATAAGTTAGCTGAGATATTTGAACTGCAGATAAGCGTAATTAAATTGGGCTTAGGAATAAGGAACAATTAATGAGGCTTATCTTAAAAAGTGTTGGAAAGCACATTAGCTTTTATTCTCTGGAACTATTGCTGCAGCATCTAAGAGCATGTATGACATCACAGGATTTATAAGTGATTCTATTCCTAGCTTATTTTTATTATACAATCACATATCCTTTATTTCATTTTTACTTCATCTTATTTCAGTCACTCATAATTCACAAAAGTTCAGAATATTCCATTTATTTTTGCTAGTTCTTTTGTGATGATATTTGCCCTCAAGGTTACCTAACTTGATTAACTACTTAAGGACGTTAAAAATTACCCTCAAATCCTCGTGGGAACGATCTTTTATCATTATATTACTTGGTTGATTGTGTATACTTGCACATTGCACTTTTTAAAGCAACATACATCACGGAAACAAACTGAAATAACTAAACAAAACTAATAATTATAACTAAGCATTCTAACTAAAGTCGCGGCTCCTCAGAGTCACTCCTCCACCGGCTGCTCACCATCCTCTGTATAAGGAAATACATGCAACAACAGAAACAGGAAAACAGGGAGTAAGAAATCATGAAACACAACGGGATGGGAATAGGGAATAAGATGAACATACATCATATCAGGCATAGCAACAAACATCATACGTCATCATTTAATATTATAACAGCATGTTAATCATCCACATATGTTATGCGGTGCAATGCAACCCTACTCCACTACTCCATCAATGCATGTGGATCCAACTAACTCAGGAAGTCAACTTTGGAGTTATATATCCGTATTGGCCAAAAAGCACCAAACACCAGCAGTTCCCCAAACCATGGAGGAACCTCTTGGATAGACGACGTATCATAACTGGATACGCCACCTCGGGGGCACATGGTTCACCAAACCTTGGACGACCTCCCCCATGTGGAACATCCCCCTCATTATCAACTCCAATGCTCTATGCAAATGACACAACAACACACAAGGCAACCACCTCCTTTGCTTGGGCCTAAAAGCACCCAAGACTTATCACCAACATCGACATCAACACCTTAGACCCAAACCGAGGGGTCAAGGCCTCTTTGGCCAAAAAGCACCAAGGTCCAACTTAACAAAACCTCGACCAAAAAGCATCAAGGTTACTTTGGCCCAAAAGCACCAAAGCGTAACAACGTGCAGTAACCCATCAGGTACCGGCTTAACCAGCTTATTACTCTTTGTCATCTTAATTAGTCTTTAATTAAGTTATCTAACATACTTACATTCATTAAACAAAGACATAGGAATGAAAATAAATCGCAATATTCCTCTTAGAAACCCCAGACTTTGTCTTTCGGGATTCGGAAACAAAAAAGGAAATTCCATCAGTATCATGATTTGGAAACCAAAAATGAAAAAAATCCATACATAGCTTCTTTAAATGGAATCAAAGGATGCAATTGAGTCGGATAAAAACCTAGATGTGAATGCCTTTGAGCTAAGTATGCCTTTGTTTTGTTTTTTTTTTTTAAAGATTTCCCTCCCATACAAACACCTTTCAAAATCCTATTAAATGAAAGATTGTATCATGTAGCTTTTGAAAGTCTTGTTTTGTGACTTGATTCTTCCCCGTTTATGGTGGGAAAATCTAAACCATTTTATCAATAGTGTGTTTAAGATTCTGCCATCTTTCAAGACCTAAATGTTGAGAATTTATATTTCCAATAATTACGTGGCCTTATATTGTAAATAACAACTATATTAGCTATTTATCATTAAGGGGCTTACTCTATGTTGTTAAATTAAGTGTGTATGTTAGACTACCAAGTAACTTGAAACATGCTTAATGAGTAGATGCTAGTGCTGGCCCATTATGGGATAACGGGAATCCTAATAGGTTTAGGAAGGGAAACGGTTATGGTCCCCAATACATCAAATCAGAATACTCTCTCCCTTCTCCTCATCTGAAGAGAGAACTAAGGTCCCAAGAGGAACTGCGGAGTTTTGGTTGAGGAAGAACCACATGGACACCATTCTTGTTTGTGATTGATTGCTATAAGGTTTGCCGCATCCAAATAAGTGAACGATAGTTATTTTTTGCAATTTGGCATTATGTAGATTCTAGGGCTGTCAAGAACGATTTTTTTTCTAGCATTTATACTTTAGAGTTTTCGTTTATGCATAAAGAATAAAGAAAATCGAGCACCAAACAATTAAGTCTAACACTAAAGTGATGAGAAAAGACAAATTAGGTCCTCGTCAACTTTATAAGTTAAACATTACTTATAGCAAGTAGCTGTAAGAGTAGCATACTAGCATTTTTTACTACCTTCCCCTTTCTATCGTATGACCATATTTTGCAAGTGTCACAACTTCATGAGAACTCCTCCTTAGTTTGTTGTCACGTCTTACACCATTTTTAAAATAAAAAATAGCCTGCCCATTTGATTTCATTTAGTTTTTAATTGGAGTGCTCAAGCAGCAAAATTTCTCAATTATGCATGATGTAGAAATTGCACTCATGACAACCAAGATAATTTGTGTTAGTCAAGTTACAATCTTTTCCAACTTTAATAAACCAGATAGGAGACCACTCAATATCCCCTGCTGTATTTCAATTACCTAATAATTAACATTACATTATGGTAGTAATCTATTCAGGTGAAAATTTGCAGACTTTAAAGGCTAAGAGTAAGTATAGCATAAAAATCATTTTTTGTTAATATCTGTTTGAGCATCCAATAATAAAAAGATCTTGAGATGCATGCCCACCTCTTGCAACTGTGTCTGTACACTGTCACATTGCACCCATGTTCCATAAAGTATCACCCATGTTGTCTAACACCCAGTCACTCTGTGTAGTCTGAACATCTAACTGTGAAATATCATAAGTTTCCATTATTGACATGGGATCCTCTAGGTTTAGACCTTCCATGCCATTGCTATTGGTATTAATTACATACCAGCTGTCCTGGATTTGATTGCTGTGAACACTGTTCTCAAACACATGGGGAGGACTAGCTGGGTGTCCTGAAAGCTCAAGGAGCTGTGAAAATTGTTGTAAGCAATCATAGGAAGGATTGATGGGGCTGGACATAGTGCTAAATTGATTTGCTGTATCTATAATTTGGCTTTGTTGAGGAGATGATGCAGACAGTGAAGGAATATTAGAGCTGGTTGACACTGACCCTTCTGCAGAATTCACAAAATTCATGTTTGTAAAGTAAGTGTAGGAGGTGGAGGAAAAGTCCTGTTCCATCTTTTGAAGCAATTTTGGTGTCCAGAAACACCTGACAGCATCAATGAATCCCTTGCTGCTACCAGACTCAATGTTAAGTTGGCGTGCCTGTTTTTGCACCCTTGTTCTCCAGTAGTTCTTAATCTCATTGTCTGTTCTTCCTGGTAGATGTTGAGCAATTTTTGACCACCTAAACCACAAATAAACAACTAAAATATGTTAACTTGGTTGTGATTCAACCATAGTTACCAGGAACGTGATACGAGTACACAATTAATTTTGGTACACAATTCGTCACTTTTTGCATTATTATTATAAGACTTTCTTTAAGTTAAATTCAGTATGTGGAATAACGAACAACAAATTTGGTATGTGGTACACAAGGTTAATGAAAGAACCTGGTAACTATGATTCAACATTTCGGTATTGAGTGCACACATCCTACAGAATACAGATCATTACCTGTTACCCCACTTGGAATGGAGTTCATGGATCAAGAGCTGCTCTTGAGGAGTAAGGTTCCCTCTCTTAAGATCAGGTTTCAAGTAATTCAGCCACCTGAGCCTGCAGCTTTTTCCAGTCCTCTTCAACCCTGAAATGTTGAATGAGAACTGAGATTTCTGAAATTAAAACTAATTGAAAGCTATGAGAATTAACTTATATTCCTCTTATTTCAAAGAAATATGTACCAGCACTTATGGCTAACATATTCCAACGACCTTCACCATGACGAGCAATATAGCGCGTGAGTAAACTGTCTTCTTCAACAGTCCAAGGACCTCTTCTCAGCTCACACTCTTCTTCTTTGGAACATGAGTCTCTCTTTGTATCTGTGGACATAGCTTGGTGTCCTTGTGGAGTATGCAAGACAGTTGGAGAATACAAACCTAGGTGCTATGTTGTGTGGTGGGTGGCAGAGCAATGAAAGCGAAAGAGGAATTAAATATTGTATTGGTGTGGACCTAAACAAGGTTTGAACTATGTGAGAAAAGGAGTTTGGAAATGAGTCCCAGTAAATGAGTGTGTGCCTTCATATATATTCCCCACATAATTTTGTTAGATGGGTTTGGTAGATTAGTGCACAACAGCCTACAAGCTAACTCCCTGAGGAATCACGTTTGATTATGCCCTTTTCCTTTTCAGGCTCCAAACTATTCTAAATTAGAGACATGAAATTAGATCGTCCATAGTACAGTTATCTCACACTAAACAAGCATCAAAGAAAAATTATTACATGTTAATGAAGTATAGGATTTTGTTCCATCTTCATAGTTTTATATTTAAGTAGCTTTGATTAGGAGAATACATATGAATTTTGATGTAGGGTTCCCAACCATCACGGAAAGACAAAGAGCAACCAAAAAAACTATATACCATTCACTGATATAGACTATTAGATGTATTTGAATGTGTATTTAAAAATTTTTAAAAAATAAAACAAAATTGATCCAATAGTATATCTTATGATTTTGTGAATGCATGAATCCAAATTGAATAGTATGTCTATAGACATAATTTAAAGTAGAATATTATGATATCATCTAATCTTATATAGTCCACCCTACTGGATGGGAAAAAAGGCCTATGTTATTGTTCATATTTTGACATTTCAGCCTTAATAATGGTGTGATCCACAATTTACTTTAATTATTGGATTTATTATATTTTAATTTAATGCAGTTTTTGGTTAACGAATTCTCGATTGAATTTCAAATTATGAATAGTAACCATAATATTAAGAGGTACACGTGTATCCACCAAAAAAAAAAAAAAGGTACACATGTAGTGGATAATATTTTTTTTTTTTATGGTAATGAATTTTATTTTATTTTTGGTAATTTTTATGGTAATGAACTCATGATAGTGGAGATCAATTTCATATAATTTTTTTATTTTAGAAATATTTGTATATTTACTTCTAATCTCTTTGTATTTAGATCATTGAGGAAGGGAGCAAGTTTACCAAATTAAGAATTTCTTTCTACCGATCTTATTTGGATTTTGGAGAACTATTTCGTACAGTGGTAGTCCTGAGCACGGTCGAGATGGACGATCGCCCAGGGCCCCAATTTTTTGGGGGGCACCAGATAGTATAAAATTTTATATAGTATATATGAATGTTATATAAATATTATATAAAAATGTATAAATTTATATAATTTATAAAAAATTTATATACTATCCATGTTACTGTTGCATCAACTGAGAGAAGTTTTTTTAAATTGAAATTGTTAAAATCTTATTTATGATCTACTATGTCACAATGTATATTAAATAGTCTTGCTTTGATTTCTATTAAAAAAACCTTGATTATGATCGGATTATTAAAGATTTTGCAGCAAAAAATGTAAGAAGGACAATCTTCAAATGATTATGAGGGCACCATTTTTATGAGTTCGCCCAGGACACCAAAAATCTCAGGATCGGCCTTGATTTCGTATAGTTTTATTGGCCAAAAAATTAGCTAAGGAGGAATTTGATATATATATATAGGCAAATGTTAGATTTTTAGTATTTGTTATGATAGCGGAGGAGTGGAACCCACAACCTCCTTATCACTCCAAACCCTATGTCCCTCTCCAAACAACCAAGTCACCTTATCTCCTAAGGAGTAATTTGATTATTATTGTTTTTGGCCTGAATGGAGGAATTTTGATTATATAGCATTCCATTTTATTTTTTGTTGTTATGATCACATGTATCTTTTTATAGATTATGATCATCATAATTATACATTAAAGAGAAATGATCAATGTCTCTTTCTTTATAAATATTCTGCATCTATATAAAATATTTTTCTTAACGTTTCATGACTATATCATATCCTCATGAATTTCAAAAAAAAATCTGTATCCCCATATCTGTGTCATATCGTACCCGTATCGTACTAAGTATCAGAGTTTCATAGATATAGATGCATGTACGCCTTCATAGTTCGATTCATGCTTCATGTGACATACAATACCTCCATCTCTTGTGAAGGATTTGAATTCTCTCCGATGGTGCAGCAGTGCATTAAAAAAATTTGTATAGCTACCTCATATGGTAGTCATGGACATTCACATGCATACATCAAACACGAGAATCCACTATAAAGATGTTGAAGATGGAAGGGCTGAAGACAACCCAAATCCCTCTTGTCACCTGTGGTCGTTTGATTATAAAATCCATGGCCATTTGATTGACATTTCAGTGCAAAGTAGGTGTGTGTTGAGATCTTGCATTTGCACCTTAATCTGTGCAATAGATCATTTTAGGTGAGGAGAGTTTTCAGAAGTTGAAGGAAAAGTTAACCACATCACCTGTTCTGACTTTGCCAGATCCTTTAGGACAGTTTGACATATATTGTGATGCGTCATACCAAGGATTGGGTTGTGTCTTGATGCAAGAGGGAAGAGTTGTGGCTTATGCTTCCCGATAGTTGAGAGTTCATAAAAGGAATTATCTGACCCATGATCTGGAGTTGGCAGCTATATTGTTCGCATTAAAGATATGGCGACGCTATCTTTATGGAGCTAGGTTTAATGTGTACAGTGACCATAAGAATTTGAAGTATCTGTTTGATCAGAAGGAGCTGAATATGAGACAACATAGATGGATGGATTTTATTAAGGATTATGAGTTTGATCTTCAATACCATCCTGGGAGGGCGAATGTTGTAGCGGATGCTCTGAGTAGGAAATCTTTACATGTGTTGGCGATGTTGGTAAGGAAATGGAGTTGATTCAACAGTTTAGAGATATGAATCTAGGGATGGAGTTGTGTGAGGATAGAATATGCTTAGGTATGATCACTATTAATAATGAGTTTCTGAGGGATCTTAAGGATAAATAGGTTCAGGATCAATACCTGCAAGAGGTGAGTAGAGGCATAGATGAGGGTAAGATTTCAGAGTTTAGTAAAGGGCCAGATGGTGTGTTGAGGTTTAGGGATAGGATATGTGTGTCAGAAGACTTAGAGTTTAGGAAGATGATTTTGGAAGAGGCACATAAGAGTAAGTTGAGTTTTCACCCCGGAGCCACCAAGATGTATCAGGATTTAAAGAAAAAGTTTTGGTGGCCGAGAATGAAGAAGGAAGTGGCAGAATATGTTTTATCTTGTTTGGTTTGTCAGAAAGCTAAGATAGAACATCAAAAGTCTGCTGGTTTGCTACAGTCCTTAGATATCCCAGAATGGAAGTGAGATAGCATAGCTATGGATTTTGTGGTTAGATTACCACGAACTCCTAAGAGGCATGATGCGATTTGGGTTATCATCGATAGGTTGACGAAGTGTGCTCACTTCTTACCTATTGGTGAGAGTTATAGCTTAGAGAAGTTGACCCAGATCTACATCAAGGAAGTTGTTAGGCTACATGGTGTACCGTCGAGCATTGTCTCCGACCGAGATCCTAGATTCACAGCTAGATTTTGGAGACAGCTGTACAGTGCTTTGGGGACGAAGTTGAGGATGAGTTCTGCTTATCATCCTCAGACGGATGGATAGTCTGAGAGGACAACTCAGTCATTGGAGGATCTTTTGAGGGCTTGTGTTTTAGAGCACATTGGCAGTTGGGATGTGTTTTTGCCATTGATTGAGTTTACATATAACAACAGTTTCCATAGCAGTATCGAGATGGCACCGTTTGAGACTTTGTATGGCAAGAAATGTAGGACTCCGTTGTGTTGGTATGAGACTAGTGGAAGCCAGATATTCGGCCCTGATGTGGTACAGCAGACGACGGAACAGGTTAGAAAGATCAAGGAAAAGATGAAGGAAGCGCATGATAGGTAAAGGAGCTACAGTAACAAGAGGAGGAGACCCTTAGAATTCTAGGAAGGTGATCACGTGTTTTTGAGAGTCACTCCGAAGACTAGAATTGGCAGAGCTATCAAGTCTAGAAAGCTTACTCCTAGATTCATTGGACCTTTCCAGATTCTTCGATGGATTGGTCTAGTAGCCTACCATATTGCCTTACCACCTAACCTTTCTAATTTTCATAATGTCTTTCATGTACCCCAGTTGAGAAAATATTATCCTGATCCTTCTCATGTACTTGAGCCTGAGTCAATACAACTCCGAGAGAATCTAGAGTATATGGCTTTATCGGTTAGGATCGCAGATAGAATGATTAAGGAACTTCGCGGTAGACAGATTCCTTTGGTCAAGGTCATTTAGGATGACACTACAGGAGATGCTACTTGGGAGTGTGAGGCAGATATGCAGCAGCAATATCGACATCTTTTCTGAGGTACGTAAAATTCAGGGGACGAAATTTCTTTTAAGGGGGGTAGTAATGTAACATCCAAGTTTTACGGCATAGTTTATATGTTTGATGACTAGGTTTAAGACCTTGGTTTAAGGTTTAATATGCATGTTTATGGGAACCTTGCATTGAAAGTACGAGATTAACCGACATTGAATTGAATGAGAACGTGTTCTAGAATTTCCGTTATAACATTTAGAATGTTTAAAAATGTACAATAGGAAATTTATTTTTGTGGAAGAGATTAGGTATTTTTGAGGGCTTGGTCTTTTTCCATAGGTATAGAGGAGTCTATTTTCAAATTTCAAGTCAATCGGACTTCAAACGAGCTCAGAACGCGACAAAACGTATGAACTAGTAGTGCTGGACAACAACCATCGCTGAGCGCAGCATATGGAGCGCTGAGCGCTGGTCTTGTGCCATATGTCGCGTCGCAATTGGGTGAGGGAGGCGGTGTGCCTCACCAGTGCTAGATCACGGGCGCTGAGCGCTGGGCCCCTGAAGGGGAAAAAAATAGAGTTTTAAATGATTGAATTTCATGGAACTTGATAGAAAAGTGGAGAAAACTCATAAATTTAGAAAGAGAGGGAGAGAAAAGAAAGAAAGAGAGAGAAAATTTCCAGAGCTGATTCCGATCAATCCGTTCATCCTATTGGAAAACTGATTATACCGTTGTGATCCTCGTGACTTCTACTTCATCATCCTACCTTTATTTTCTTGGTTAGGCTAAGGTAAGTCTATGTTTTTATGCCGAAATACTGCCCGTAATAGTATTGAAGTTATCTCTAAATCCGTTTATCGGTTTTCAATTCCGTCTTCAGATTTGGGTTACACGTAATGTATGCTTCATGAATATGTATTCAGGTGAATTTTTCAAGCCCCAGAGGTAGGAGAACCTGACGAGGTAGATTTGAGGAGTTGAGAGCGAGCTCGTTTCGTTGCTCTAAAGCTAGCCTAGACACCTCAGGTGGGGGAAATAACCCTCTAGCGTCGAATCTGGGTAAGTAACATTTTAATCAATATTGGCGTAGGGCGACCTAAACACTACTAGTGGGCTAATAATGGACAATATCAATATCACATTGGAGACTACTTAGTGGTACCAATGATGATATGGAGATTATAGGTTTATCGCCGTAAGGTTAAATTTATGATATTGAGGCTGTCTGATTTTTTACTATATTGAACTGCTTGCTGTGTGCTGTTTAGATTAACATTTTAATTATAGTTATTATGTTTATTAAAATATGTTAGTATTATTATTATTTTTTAATTATTATTATTATTATTATTATTATTATTATTAGTATTATTATTATTATTATTATTATTATTATTATTTATTTATTTATTTTAATTATGGTTAATAACATGTCTTGATTGATAATATGATTTACCTGGAATGATATGCTTAGTGACATCTAGGTGATGATATTTGATATTTTGAGTGATGCATGTTGGGGAGTGTATGATTTATGATTTAGAAGTGCCTAACCTAATAAATTAATATTTTATTATGATGAGACTGATGAGGTGATATTATTTGAGACATGCTATGAGATAGTGATGAAAGGTTAAGGCACTAGGGTATGACTTGGTATATGTCAGCGAGATCCATATAGATGCATGTTGTTGATCACAGCTGTGTGTTTGGAACACACGAGGTCAGGAGTCCTCGCGGGACCGTCCCAACTTAGATTTAGGCTGTGCAGCTATAGTGTCATTGTTTTGCATGAGCACCCTACCGGGAATGGGGGTGTGCACCGGAGAAATTGTGCAGCTATAGTGTCATTGCTTTGCATGAGCATTCTCACCACGAATGAGAGTGTGCACCAGTGTTTGGGGACGCGTCGCTTGGACGACTGACTAACATCCCTGAGTGGGCAAGGGATGTGTGACCGGATTGGTGGTGGCCACGTCAGCATAAGTTGCATAAGTACGAAGAGTAGTGGATGATAATAATCTCGAGGATGATTGTATATAATTCTTGTGTATATATCTATGATGCATGTCTATGTGCCTTTATTGTTTATATGTTACGTACCATTTTCCATATATGATGATAGATAGTTTCTTATCCCCCTACTTCTTTTCTATGTGTGTTTCTTTTATGTGCTCATTTTGAGAAGACCCTGCGAATGAGCAAGCTACAAAGGAGCTTGATGGGACTCCTTATGAGTTAGATGCTGAGATGCTGGAGAACGAGCAGTGACCTCTAGCAGTTGAGTTTAGAGTCTATGGCCAGTGCGTCTTTTTGTGATGTTTTAGTTTTCGTTGCTTATATCATTTTGTATCAGTATGTATCTTTTGGGACCCTACTGATGGAGTACCCTCTTTAGTTTATCAGCACAGTATGTCTGTATTTATATATATATGTGTGGTGTGGTGTTTAGTTTTGTTCTTACTTTTAATTTTTTTTATATTTATGATTTTCTATATATTCGCTAATATTAAGATTAAGTTTTAGATAATTTAGGTTTTTCTTTAATGGGACATCGGGGTGTCTCAGTTAACACAATGTTTGTGGTAAACATTGTTGGGAATGTCAATAGTACAAGACGCTTAAGACCTTGAGCAAGCTACTGGTTGCACTAGGGAAGGTGCATATTTTGATGACTCTTGGAAAGAAAGAGTAAACAAAGACAATGTGAATATTGCTCTTTTTGGATCATCTTTGGTTGAAAGTTCTTTTGCTCTGGACCTAACACCCAAAGCAAGATTCCTTCATCTGCTTCTGACAAGGTGCATAACACCTAGGAGAATTCAAAGGAACAATCTCACCAAGTCAGATAAGTTTGCTCTGTATCATCTCAATCATTATATCAAAATTGATATAAATGAATTGATTCTGAAACACATGAAGAAAACAACTGATATGAAGAACAAGACTTCTTATCCTTATGGAATGTTGTTTACTATACTAGACTGGAACAAAGGAACAAGACTGGTCTCTGGTAATCTGAACATTGCTCCCATTATATCAGTAGAAACTTTATTTGAACTAAAGATGAAGAATGCTGATGGTGATGAGAGATTTCAGGAAATCTCACTCATAAGGTTGCTGAAAATATGAGTGAAGTTGCTGCTGAAGGAAGCAAGGCAAGAGTCTCTGATGAAAAAGACTCAGATGATGATAAGCCTATCGGCTCTGTCCTGAAAAGGAAGGCTTCAATAAGAATTAAAGATGTGTCTGATATAAAGAAGACCAAGTCTGTGTCTGAAGAAGCTTTTGTGAAAGAAAGCTTAACTGTTGTGGATGAAACTGAAGTTTTTTAGTCTGTATTTAGCTGTCTCAAGAAAGAAGAGATCTGATTTTAAGAGGAAATGCAAAATGTCTGAGATGGGACGCTATAAGAATGCAAGAATAGAAGAAGAAAGTGATGCTGAAACCATTGCTATATCTGATGAAATGTGGAACAGATACAAGCATGGATGGTGTGCTAGACTAAGAGGAAATGAATACATCACTCCTAAACCCATGAAAACTCTTGGTGGACCCTATGAGATGCCTTCTCTGCCGAAGAAGAAGAAGAAGCAGAAAACTGCAGATGACTATCATGTGCCTTTTCCAATGCGTCTATTGTCTGATCACCAAAGAAGAAATCTGCACCAAAGAATGAGGACTGCAACTTTCACTGAAAGAGATTTCAAGCTCTTGATTGAAGATATAAAAGGACAATGGGGTGATGAATCTTCCAGCTCTGGATTAACTGATTACTTGAAGTGGAAGACAGTGACTAAAGGTGACAAAATAGGCTTTGTGGCATTACAAGACTTCGAGTGTGAAGGACCCTTCCTCTCTATCCCTGGTACCAAAATTAAGTCTTAATCAGTATTGAGCACAAAAGAGTATCTCTTTTTGAAAACACCTATCTTTACTGTTGTGTTGGTCCGAGAATTCTGATTAAGTTTCTTTACTATTGTTTCAATTTGAAAATGTTCAGAAAAAATTCTACCTCTTCTTTTATATCTGTAGATAGTTTGTTCTATCGAGTCATTACTCCTTCTTTATTTACTCAACTGACAAGGATTGGGCAATCCAAGCCTGTCAAGTCTGACATATCTGAAAATGATTGTTTACCTCTTTTCACCTCCCCTGCATCTTTCTGCAAACCCAACATGTTTTCTGAAAACTTTCCTTTTCTAGTTTCAAAGGAAGTTTTTGATCAAATTGTACTTTTTTTGAACCTTTGTCTGTTGTTGAACCCTCTTCAGTAGTGGAATCTATTTCTGATGTAGAACTAAGATCAGCTCTTGAACCCTTCTTTGCTCCTGAACCTTTCACTGGCTTTGAGACCTCACCTGCTCCTGCATATATTCTAGAAGAAATGTTTGTTGTTGACAAGGAAGTGAAAGCAGAAATTGTTAATTCTAATGAAGAAATTGATGAAGAAATTGTGTGTGAAGATATAGTAGATGAGGAAGAAAAAGGAGAAGTTGTCTCCTTAGAAAATAGGTTAACTGTATGGTTGAAAATCAAGCCACAGACCAATCTAAAAAAGCCTTGATTCCATCTACTTCTGCACCATCTTCAAACATTATTCTTCTCCCATGGTACTCTGGAAGTCATTCTGAAGATAAGTCTTAGCTGGATGAAGATATCTTTCATGCCCAATATCTTCCATTCACCCTTTTGAAACCCTTGAGTACAGACCTTCAGAACCTAACTTCTCTCAAGCTTCAACTTCTCAACAAACCTCTGAACCGCATATCATAGATGTCTGTGATCCATTTGCTAGAGAAGGCATTGAGATTGCCAACAAGAAGCTTGATGTGATCTATGATCTTATTCAGAAGCTAGTAAAGAAATGAAGGAGTACAACAAAGTTTTTCAATGATGTGAAGAAATCTTTTTGCATATTTTTTTTAATGATTTAATATGTTTTGACAATGACTGATGATTATAAATGAGTAATTCTTCTAATAATTATATGTGATACTCATACTTCTCTGATAATTTATCTGATGTTTCCTATTTCTTGTCTATAAGAATTATATACTTCTGATATAACATGAACACTTGTTTCTAATTTTAGTATATAGTGTCCCTAAGTACCAAAGTGCTTACCTTTTTGTTGAAGCCAAAAGGGGGATAAAAATGGAAATCATATGATTTTGTCTCTAAAGGAAACTAACAACAAAGAAAAATCTGTTTAATGAAAGCATAAGTTCAGGGGGGAGCTTTGTGAAGAAAATAGTCTTTTACTCTCAAAATCTTGAAAAAGTTTAATAAGAAAATATCTTTTGGTATCTTCCTTATATTTGATTGTTAGGTTCAAATTAAATCATGTGAAATGTTTGTCATCATAAAAAATGGGGAGAATGTTAATTCAGAAAGCATCTGACTCTGTATCATGCGTCTGACTCTTTTTCTAATTACCCTTGTATTTTGATGAATCCAAACATTAAGCAAATGATTTTAATTGAACTGTCTGAGTATTGCTAATCTTCTACTTGAGAATGTGCAGGAATGACAATATATGTACATATCATACTAAGAATGAAAGAACGAACGCACATTCCATGTGTCTGGCACTTTGGATTAATGAATAAGCTAAGGCAAGGCGTCTGATAAGTTTTAAATAAGCTGAAGCCTAGTTTCAGAAGCAGTTCTCAATCTTAGATCCCTTGAAGATGAAGAAAAGCAACTTCATTCTAAATTCATGGAACGATTTGATGATCATGTTCAAAAACCTAGAAGATAGAAGTGTCCAAAAGTTAAAACCTGAAGCTGGAGATGAAGTTTTAAATTGCCTACCAAGACTACTTAGTTTGAAGACTCTATTGAAGCATGAGGGATGAAGTCTCTCAAAGCTTTTATTAAAGAACAACAAGATCTTCACATCCATGCACCAAAGTTACAATTATCAAAGAATCCTTAGAAGCTACATCAACACTGTTCTAAGCAAGAATCTAAGAAGATTGCAAAGCTAATCATGCAATCCTCTGAAGAAAACTTGAAGACCAACTCAAAAAAGATCAAGTTGTAACATCCATGTTTTAGGACCTTGTTTAAGTGCTTAAGATGTATGTTTAGTGTATAGAAGCTTGTTTGAAAAGTACGTGATCTATCAGCTCAGAATCGGACGAACGCACGAATTAGGGTTTCCTGATCTGGGTGGCATGCTCGAGCTCCCCGAGGGCCAGTGCTTGAGCACCCAGAGTGATTAGTGGTAGACACGTGTTGAAATCAGAAAGGACACATGGCAACGTTTCTTCAAGTTGAAGCAGATGACTTTGGCCAACGCTTGAGCACCTAGAGGCTAGTGGTCGAGTGCTTGACACTTGAGCGTTGGAGCTTTATGCGCTCGAGCATTGGCAGTAAAAATGAGAAAAATAAAAGTGGCCTTTCGTAAATAGACAGAACAGAGGAGAGAGTGAGAGTTCAGAGGGAAGGTGAGAACTTCCGAAACTCGATGCGATCAAACCGTTCATCCTATCGTAATTCGGACTACACCGTTGTGTTCGTGGCAATGATGTCTTCTTAACCCTGTCCTTATTTCTTTGCTAAGGCTAAGGTAAGCCTATTATCTTTTTATGTTGACATGCCGTTGGTGACAGTATGGAGGTTTTCTCGTAGCTCGGTTATTGGTTTTACGTTCCCGTCTTCGTATTTGGGGTACCTGTGACGTATATGTGTTCAGGTGAAGTTTCGGAGCACCGGATGTGCTAGTTTTCGGCGTGGCAGATTCGAGGCTTTAGTGGAGGGGTTCGTTTCGTGGTCCCAGAGCTAGCTACGTAACCCCAGGTGGGAGAAAGAAGCCACCTATCGTCGGAAACGGCTAAGTAGCATTTTATACAATAATGGTGTAGGGCGACCTAAATCCTACTAGTGAGCGAGTAATCGACAATACTAAAATCACATTGGCGACTACCTTGTAGTACCAATAATGATTTGAGGATTGTAGATTTATCGTCGTTAGGTTAATTTACGATACTTGAGGTTGTCTGATTTTTTCATGTTTGAGCTGCTTGTGATATGCTGGTTGTGATAACATGCATTATGTGATATTTTGTGATACTTGAATATTTTATTATTATTTTAATATGTGTAACATGCGTTGTATGATAACATGCTATATCTGTCAATATATGTAGTTGGCCTCTAGGTGATGATATATGTTGGTTGGAAGATATGCATATTGGGGAGAGTGTGAATTATGATTTAGAAGTGCCTAGCCTAATAAAATATTATTTTATACATTATGAGATACTTGATGTGAGTTGGTGATGAAAGGTTGAGGCACTAGGTTATGACCCAATGCGAGTCGGTGAGACTCGTATAGACTACATTGTGTTGTTCACACTCGTGTGGGTGGAACACATGAGGTCAGGGTATCCGATTACGGATACCGAATATCATGGGTCAATTCCCGAACGTGAATGGGGGAGACTACCGTGATATTCTTGTAGTCCTTGTCGAGCTACTCGGTGTATCCTAACGAGAATGGGGATACATTTATATATTGTGTTGTGCAACTATTCCCTAACGAGAATGGGGGAATAGTATCATTCTTCTAATGAGCACCTAACGGGAATGGGGGTGTGCACTGGTGTTTGTGGATGTGCCGCTTGGACAACTGACTAATATCCCTAATCAGACGAGGGATGTCTGACAGGATTGTAGGTGGCCATGTCGGCATATAGGCTTAGTTGCATGAGAGTGAGGGTAGATGATGATTCAGTAATTTTGGGGATGACTGTTAGTTATATGTGCTTCATATGTGAAGCATGTCTATGTTCTGTTATTTTATTTCATGCTATGTACCCCTTTCTATATATGATGATAGAATAGTTTCTTAACTCCCTATCCGTTTCTCTGTATGTTTCATCTTCGCTCGTGGAGTAGATCCAGTTGATCAGGATGCCACTTAGCAGTCATCCTTGGATGACAGGACCTCCGAGGGTCCCAACCATTGGCACTTTTGGTGACGTCCCGACATCCTTCTTCATGGGAGTCTTCAGGCTCGGGATGAGGCATCCGTTTTATGAGTTTTGGCATCCTCCAGCGAGATAGCATCCACATTTGTGGGACCTAGCACAGAGTTCAGCGGTGACAGGTCCCGTTGCACTGATCCCCATAGACGACGTCGGTCATAGTTCTCACTACAGATGGTTGTTCCAGTGCCGTCGTCGAGTGTTTATATCTAGTAACAGTGAGGCGACACCGTCAGCACCACCACCACAACAACATCCTTGGTGAGTCTATAGACACAGACGTGGAGAGAGTCATAGTAGTAGTAGATATCCACGTTAGTGATCGTGGAGGCCAGAGTGACTGATGTATATAGTTGTGTGTGCTGACCCATTTTAATGTATTTTGAGAGGGGATGGGCTCTGTTTGGAGTGTGCTGAGGATGCTGTTTCTGTCAGATCTTTTAATGTATCTGAAATAGACAACTATAAACACGAGAAGGGGGGTTGAATTGTGTTTATCAGAAATTAAAATAAAGTTAAAAACTTTTTGCATGCAGAAGCTAAGTTCGGACAAGTGTAAAAGGTTACACAGACAGGTCACCTGTCTATTGTAGTTTTCTCAGAAAACAACACACGTATACAGATGAAAAACAAGCTTGATAAAAACAGTTTTAACCCCTTAGTTAGAAAGCAGATGATATATAATCAAAACAACTAAAGATATTAAGGGAAGAGAGATTAACACAGTGATTTATCCTGGTTCACTCTTTAACACAAAGAGCTACGTCCAGTCCTTGGCAGCACCAAGATTTATCCACTATAACTGATCAGGTTACAGACTCCAAGTATTGTTTGCACACCTAGCCTCTTCAGGCTCCAACACAAGTATTCTTTGCACACCTAGCCTCTCCAGGCTCACTCAGATTTGTTTGAGAGTTTGGTTTGTAATAAATACACTTACAGACAGACAGATCTATCACTAACACTCAAAGAGTGATTTAAATGTAAAGCTTAGGAAAGTCTGTGTAATAACTTCAAATGATTGAAGAATACAGAGTGATTAAATGAACAGAGTAATGGCTCTTTAATGCTTTGTAATCTCTGATATGTTCATCTTCAATGACTTCTGTATTTATAGCCTTCAAACATTTAATATCCGTTAGAGACATTCCTTGCAACGATGGCTTCAAGCAGAGCTTCATTAAATGCAATATAGTCGTTCTGGGCAGCCATTAATGCAATGGAGACGTTGGTTGTACTCTAACATGAAGGATAATGGCTTTATGCATCGTGTAGAAGCCAACTCAGAGTTGTGCAGAGTGCTTTTGTACTTTTGCAGAGTACATTTCCCTTCCTGTGTAATAACCGAAAGTACTAGGGAATAAAGCATGTTGGAAACATTCTTTAACTAGAAGTTTGTCTCTGACTTCCTAGGTTGCTTGAGAGAGAGCACTTCTGAATTTCTTGATAAGCGTGAGAGAGAGATTTCAGAGTATTCTTCATGAGAGGATAGCTTCCAAAAGCTTCCTGTACTTTAAGTTCTTAACAAAGAACCTTAGACGAGTTGAAGAGCAGAGCAGAGATAGGTTGTAAACCAGTTTGCCCATAGTCAACAATCCCAGTCAGCAGACAGGTTGACTTTTTGGCTTATACAGACAGGTTGGTACTTAGGTAGACAGACAGGTGAGTTTTCTAATATTCTGATCTGTACACTAAGTAGATAGGTTAGCAACCACAAAGTAGGTTAATTAAATCATTAACCAATATTTAGTTTTCATCAAAACTTAGGGAAATGCACACAGACATTTTAGAGACTTAACAATCTCCCCCTTTTTGTTGATGACAAACAATCAGATGATTTAATGAACCTTTGAAAATATCATCTTACAGAATAATAGAAAGTAGACAGGTTGATATTTTCTATATGTGCAGACAGGTGCATTTGTGTTCAAAAAAAAGTATCAGAGCAATATGCAGCAGGCTTAAGTTCAAAATATCAGAGTATAACAGAGAATTAAAATTTTTACCAATTGTTATATTCTCCAGAACACTTAGTATATAACCATCACATAATTTTCTCCAATCATTTTACATTAATCATCTTACATTTTTCTCCCCCTTTTGTCAGCAACAAAAAGGAACAAACAGATAACAGTGGAGAGAAAAAGAGATAATAAAGAGAAAATAAGGAAGATAAAGTAATATTTATTTTATTCATCATAAGCATTTCATTTACAAGGCAGTTTCTACAGACATCTACCGAGACTGATTAAAAAGAAGATACAAAGAGTCAACTTTCTTTTCTAACAGCAGCCTAGCATGCCTCTCTGCATCCAAATGTCTTCTGACTTCTTCTAGCTCAGTCTTAAGAAGATTGAAGCTATCTAAATCCACCATCTGAGAGGAGGAGGCTTCTGTAGACAGACTGGTTGAAGCAACAGGGGTGCCTTGGGAACAGAGAAAGGTGAGGAGACATGGGGAAAGAAATACTGATGGATGGTTCTAAAAAAGAATAAAGGAAGAAAAGGTAATTTAAACAAAGGTTTGATTCTGATTAGGTCAAAATCAGGGGAGGGAAAGACACAGGAGAGTCTTTCACAAAGAGACAGACAAGTGACTCTTATTTGAATAGGAGGGGGAAGAGGTTGATTGGCTAAGATAGATGGAGGTAAGGGTAAGAGAGAGTCTATGTGAGAGAAAAACGAATTAGACCCTGTGACTAAGAGAAAGAAGTATCTAGACCTAGAGGGTAACATCACAACAGAGGCAGGATAGTGAGATCCTTCCAATGTTCTAATGAACAAAACAATAGGAGGATAGAAGAAAATCTCCCTACATGGGTTCAGAATGTGAGGTGGAGGAGAAGGGATGACAGATAAGTGAGATACACATGCAGTCATTAGAGATTGCAAATCACTCACAAACAGTCTAGATGATATGCCAGATTGTTCTCTGGGAGTTGAGTCCCTGTGAACAACTGTGTACTGACATATATCAGACACAACATCAGAAGATGTTTGGGTGGGGTGAGAAGAGACAGGTGAATGAAAAGGAGAGGCAACATATAAAGGATTGACAAAAAGGGCAGAGGGGGATGAAACTACAGAACCTTGAATACCTAGGTGAAGGGGAGAGGATGGTGCAGAAGGAAAGGTGAAAAGCTGATCTTCAAAGATTCTTGTCTTCTTCCTTGAAGGGGACAGAGAAGCAGCTTCAGGATGACCAACTGTCTGAGTCCCATCAGACAGGTCAATAGAGGTTGCAGTGGCAGCAGCAGCAGCAGGTTCTTCTGCAGGGACTTCTTCCCTTCCAGGAATGGCCATCACAGGCATAGGGTAGCCCGACCTTCTTTTTCTGGGAATGATTCCCAGATCAAGAGGTTTGATCTCCCTAGGCTCTTCTGAGGGTGGATATGTCTGCTCCCCCTGAGCAGGTGCTTCCTCTTTACTAGGCTCAGACTCCACTTGTCTGACCTTGGTAAAGGTCTTCACCAGTCTTCTCCTCTTGGTAGGTTGTGCAGAAACCACACCAGATTTTCCAGCCTCACTGGTCTTCCTCTTGGGAGAGGGTTTCTTCAGCTTGAATCTGAGAGGCTCAACTGTCTCAGCAGATCCTTCAGAAGCTGTGGGTTCCTCAGGTCTCTGGTCCTGTCTGGCCACTTTTCCAGCAGGTTTCCAGATCCTCTCAGAGATTGGAACCTCTGATTCACCAGTGGAATCAGCTGGTTCTTCTGCTTTTTCCTTCTGCTTCTGCTCAACAGCAGGCTTCTTCTTTTTCTTTTTATCTTCTTCTTCATCCTCCAGAGGGATTCCTTCAATCCCCATCATAGACAAGACCTTCTTGTCTATGGGCAGAGCCATGTCCACAAAATGGACATCAGTTGGAACAAACAACTTGTTCCTAAAAACCCTTGTCAGCAGCATTCCATAAGGGTAGGTAGCCATGTTTGTCCTTCTGATCAGAGACTCAAGATACATGTAGATGAGATCATTGATGTCTATCTTGATTTTGTGAATCAAGTGGTACAGAGCAAATCTATCCATCTTGGTCACATTGTCTCGTGATCCTTTTCTTGGCATCACACACTCCAGAAGCAGCTTGTGCAAGAACCTGCACTTGGGCACCATGCTGACAGGCTTCTTGTTCTTAGGGTTAGGAACTCCATATATGGCAATATTGACATTTTCAGTTCCTACCTGATCTTCCCAGTCAGGTCTGAAGGCAGTTCCAATCCTTGGGCATCTAGTTGCCAATTCCAGAGAGCTAATGGGAAACTGGAGAGTCACATCAGATGACATTTGAGCCTTGAAGCTCTTGGTTCCATCAACCACACTGGTGATGACCACAGCATTCCTCCAGAAGTCTCTGACAAGCTTGGGATGAACCAGCTCCTTGATATCAAAGAAGGCTGTCCACTTAGAGTATTCCAACTCTTCAGTGACATCCATTCCCCATTTCTTCATCTGTTGGAGATCAACAGTCTTGCCTGAAAGAATCTTCTCAACATCAGCTATTCTCATTTCATATTTCTCAGCAATCTCTTTTGGGGACAGACGCTTTGAAGATGCCATTTTTCAGAGAAGAGAGAATGAGAGTTTTGGAAGAGAGAAGGGTTAGAACGAGAGAAAGACGAAGATGAAAAGACTTAGGGCTTTGAGAAGGATAAAGTTTGAAACTTTCTGAAAATTGCCTTTTAAAGCAATAAAAGCAGGAGAGAGAAAATAAACATTTTTAATTTAGAAAAGGCGCGATTTATGTGGGGAACTGTAGCGCCCACTTAAGACATAATGAAAACATGATTTCGAGGTAAAAACTGCCGTGTCCATGATTAGCTTCAGATTAACAAATGGTATTAAATAAATAAATAAATAATAACCATCTTAATAAAACTGTTGAGTTTCAGCATAGTGACTCAGCAGAGTCAGACAGGTGATCACAGACAGTTTAAAACTCAGACATTTCATTCAACAATACAATGCATGTTTAAATTATCTCTAATAAATAAAAATCTTTCTTCTGCTAAAGGCTTAGTGAAGATATCAGCCCATTGATTTTCAGTTTTAACAAACTTAATATCAAAGATACCTTTCTGAACATAATCTCTAATGAAGTGATGTTTGATCTCTATATGCTTAGCCTTAGAATGCTGAATAGGATTTTTAGTTAAGCAGATAGCACTAGAATTATCACACCATACAGATATATTATGCTAAAAAATAGAGTAATCCTCAAGTTGATGTTTTACCCATAAGAGTTGAGAGCAACAACTAGCAGCTGAGATATATTCTGCTTCAGCAGTAGATAGAGCAATAGTTGTCTGCCTTTTCGGAGCCTTAGGGTTCTGGTACTTGTTTAAGTTCAAGGTGTTCTTTCCATCCAGCGTTGGTCAGCCGTGAGGGTGTTCCCGGTTGTAAAGCCCGAGGTAGGGTCGTAAATCCGTTGGTAAGCCAGGTGGTCCCGTTGTCGTGGTAAGAGTTTCTTGTGTCTTACAAGTACTAGAGCAATAAGGTTCAGTAATCATGTCTAGCCTTCTAAAGATGGTCTCTAGGAAGGGAAAAGAAAAAATAGACGATATAGGTGAATCAAGTAACAGTGCAAGTTTAGGTGAAAATCTTAATTCATCTTTGATAAATGAACAACAAATAATGTTACCTGAAATTGAACAAAAGCTAAATAATTGGAATATCCCTTCCATGGATATTTCAAGTATTTACAAAACAAAGCTCTTAGATATGTTTAAATCAGATTACATCATTAAAACTGCTGAATATACAATAAAAGTTGATAAAACTCAAGAGAGTTTAAATTTATTGAGTCCTTCAATGTTAAAGGAACACAAGAAAAAATATAGATTTTTGCATATTGGTTTAATACAAGTTGCAATAAAACCTTTGCATCGATTAGGCATAGATACACCTGTATGTGTATGCCTCAGAGATACTCGACCTGCAAAGTTCGAGGATCAGATTCTTTCAATAATTGAGACCAACCTTCACAGTGGTCCAACCTTTTTTAATAACTATCCAAACTATACTATGTCTTTAGATAGTCTTGGAAAAAATAAACATAATATCAAATTAGATATTAAAATAAAAGAAGGGATTTGGAATCCAGAATCCTATCCCATGGCTGTTATTTACAAGATATATTATAAAGCTATGAAAACTAATATTTCTCCAAAAGCTTTGAATATATCTTCAAAAGAAGAAACTTTGCTTTTACAAGTCAATCTTGAAAAGGCAAATGCTGTCACCCCAAAGAGACTTAACCATGATCAAGTCTCTCGAAATTTGGATTGGCAACTAGAGGAAGTTCTGCCCCAAGAGGAGCCAGAACCTTCTCAGGTAACCATTCCCATAGAATACAAATCTGGTAATGTTTCAATAAGTTTTGCACCTCTCAGTAGGAGCAATTCAACTAGATCCTACAGAACTCCTGAAGGATCTAGACAATCAATTAATTCCAGAAGATCAATTGATATTAACCCAATTCACTCATTAAGATTAGCAGGAATTAGGGATCATCCTGTTACTCCTCAACCGGAGTATAGGGTTGAAACCCCTCAAACAGTGCAACAGAGAGAGTCTCCGACTCAATCTGAGATAAATCAAAGTTTTGAAGTAAATCAATGTTTTGTTATTACAAAATTTTACATTGATAAACAGAAACTTCAAAAAGAATTTATGAATCCCATAAATGATTTAAAAAGAAAATGGTTTTTTGACACATTTTCTCAAGATCAAATAAAGCATTATAGGTCTTCCTATTATGCTTATTTAGAGGAGGTAGAGGACGATAACATCACTTACTTCCAATGGTTTAAAGAATTTTGTTTTCCAAAATTAGAAATTAAAACATTAAAATCTGCAAAGAAAATATGGAAAACAGCTAAGGGTAAAGAAGTCATTTCAGAAATCCCTTCCTTAGAAGAAATCACTTTTCCGCATAATAAAATGGAAATAACTGCATCACCATTTAAAATAATGGATGAAGATCCAATAAAATTAAAAATACAAAATTCAACCAAATATGATATAAATAATGTTTACAAACAATTAAATTACACCAATCAACTTCTTCATCAGGTTGCTAGTTTATCTGACGAAGTTGAACCTCCAAAGGTTGAAAAAGCCTCCACCTCACAGAAGCTTGAAAAGTCACTAATAACCCCTTATAAACTTTCAGACTCTGAAATCAAAGAAATAAAAATAGGCAGGGAACCTACAAGTGATCTTTTAGAAGAAATTAATAAAAGACTAACCAATCTAAAGATATCCCAACCTTCAGTCAACATGATAAAAAATGATGATATAGAAGAATTAGAAAAACAATTTAATAATACACACATTGAAATTGATACAGTAAATAAAATAAAAAATACTTCAAGAAATTATCCAACCTCTAGAAATTATTATCCTAAACCTACAATGCCAGACATTCAATTTGAAGAAAACTATTTAGATTTAGCATCACAATATAATGGTGAAGGCATCTGTGAATGGAACATTGATGGTTTCACAGAACACCAAATAATGCGAAAATTAGAAGAAATGACAATGGCGGCAACTGCGTACAGAGCCAAACGCAATAGTGCTGCTAGTACAGTAAAAATCCTTGTTCAAGGTTTTACTGGAAGCCTGAAAGGATGGTGGGAAAATAATTTAAATGAAACTGAAAGACAAAGTGTGTTAAATTGTACAAGAACCGAAATAAATACAAATGAAAGAGGAGAAATAAATACTAATGTAATTGAACAACAAGTTGAAGCATTAATATATGCGATCTCAAAAGCGTTTATTGGAGACGCTAATGTTTTTGCTGATAGATCTTTAGAGATATTAAATAATCTGTATTGCCCAACACTTGGAGAATTCAGATGGTACAAAGATAATTTTATAACAAAAATTTATACTAGGTCAGACTGTAGACACGCCTACTGGAAAGATAGGTTTATCTCTGGTCTCCCTAAAAACTTTGCTCAAAAGGTAAGAGATAATATCAAATTAAATTATGATGGCATACCAATGGAAGACATTTCCTATGGAAGTTTAATCTCATTAATTAATAAAACAGGTTTACAATTTTGTACTGATATTAAAATGCATAGACAAGCAAAATTTGAAAGTAAAACCAATCACAAAGAATTAGGTAATTTTTGTGAACAATTTGGTTATGAAAAAATAACCCCTCCTTCTAAACAAAGGAAACCAAAACAACAAACATTTAAAAGATATAAACCAAAATATTATAAGAATAAACGAGAAGAAAAACCAACAAAACCTTATAGAAAGCCTTATCATAAAAAATATAATAAAACATATAAGAAACCTTTTACAAATCTTGATAAAAATATAGTTTGCTACAAATGTGGTCGCACTGGTCACATAGCGAAACAATGCAAAGTTAAACAAAAAATAAAAGAATTAAAAATGGATGAAGAAATAAAAGAACAAATAACAAAAATACTTTTATATGAAACAGATTCATCCAATGACTCCTCTACTGAGGATGAACAAGAAATAATATATCAGAATCAAGAAACATCTTCTGATTCTGATGTAGGATGTATCAGTTGTGGCTGTTTAGGTGATAACTGTGAATGTAAATTCACTATTAATGTTCTCACTAAAGAAGCTCGTGTCCTACTAGATTTAATAAGTACTATTGAAGATCCTCAAATAAAATTAGCAATGTTAGAAAAATATAAAGAGTTAGAAAATCAAGAAATCACTACCCAAGAATTTAAAGGATATAATTTACAAAATATTTTAAATCCTCAATCGACTTTTTTAGAAGAACCCCTAACTCTACCTTCTTTATATAAAGAAGTTAAGAATTTAAAATCTGAAATTACTCAATTAAAACAACAATATAAAATTTTATCACAAAATTTTCAAAAATCGTTGGGGAAAGGTAAGGAAATTGCCTCTTCCTCCGCTTCTCTTTATGATACAGATCTTGAAAACGAATTTAATAATCTGTACAAAGAACATACCGAAACTGTTAAGGATACAGATTTCTTTTTACAAATAAAAACAATGCAACAAAAATGT
Organism: Echinosophora koreensis; assembly: GCA_035048595.1. Lineage (NCBI taxonomy): Eukaryota > Viridiplantae > Streptophyta > Magnoliopsida > Fabales > Fabaceae > Echinosophora > Echinosophora koreensis. The sequence goes on from JAPCYP010000136.1 coordinate 840,140, forward strand.
CATGTAAAGGTAAATTTAAAAATACAAAACTCTTTTCATAAACCATTTATTGCATTAATTGATTCAGGAGCAGATTTAAATTGTATTCAAGAAGGATTAATTCCTACACAATATTATCAAAAGACACTCCAAAGATTATACACAGCTAATAATCAAAAATTACAAGTAAAATATAAATTAGAAAATGCAAAGATTTGCAATAATGGAATTTGCTTCAAAACCCCATTCCTCTTAGTAAAAGATACATCAGAACAAATAATTCTAGGAACTCCATTCTTAACACAACTATATCCAATAAATATTACTGAAGATGGTATAACAACAATAAAAGATAACCAAGAGATTCTTTTTGAATTTATAAACCCTATTAAACATAAAGAACTCAATACATTAAATGATAAAATTGATGAAAAGAATTTCCTATCAATAATTAAAAGAAAAGAAAATCAAATAGGCTTTTTGCAAAAAGAAATTTTATATGCAAAAATAGAAAAGCAAATTCAAGATCCTTTGATAAAAGAAAAAATATTACAAATACAAAAAGAATTTGAACAAGAAGTTTGTTCAGAAGTCCCTAATGCTTTTTGGGAACGAAAAACTCATATGGTTTCTTTGCCATATGAAGAAGGTTTTCATGAAAGTAAAATACCTACAAAAGCAAGACCCATTCAAATGAATAACGAAACCCTTGAATATTGCAAGAAAGATATTAAAGGTGTTCTTGATAAAAAATTAATCAGGTCAAGCAAATCTCCTTGGAGCTGCACAGCTTTTTATGTTAATCATAATGCTGAGCTGGAACGAGGAGAACCTCGCATGGTAATAAATTACAAACCTCTAAATAAAGTATTAAAATGGATTCGCTATCCGATTCCGAATAAAAGAGATTTACTGAAAAGATTATATGACTCTGTCATATTTTCTAAGTTTGATATGAAGTCAGGATTTTATCAAATAAAGCTGACAGAAGAAGACAAATACAAAACTGCATTTACAGTTCCTTTTGGTCATTATGAATGGAATGTAATGCCCATGGGACTTAAAAATGCACCTTCAGAATTTCAACATATCATGAATGATATTCTGAATCCTCATTCTGAATTTACTATTGTTTACATGGATGATGTTTTGATTTATTCAAAATCAATAGATCAACACTTCAAACATTTACAAACATTCAAAGAAACAATTAAAAGAAATGGCATGGTCATTTCTGCAAAGAAGATAAAATTGTTTCAAACAAAAATGAGATTTTTAGGTCATGAAATTTATCAAGGAACAATAACCCCAATAAGCAGAAGTATCGCTTTTGCTGAAAAATTTCCAAATGAACTCAAAGATAAAAAACAATTACAAAGATTTTTAGGATGTTTGAATTATGTCTCTGAGTTTATTCCCAATATTAGGATAAAGTGTAAACCTCTGTATTCTAGGCTTAGAAAGACCTCTAATCCTAAGCCTTGGTCAGAAGAGTTATCTAAACTAATAACAGAAATAAAAAGGATGTCAAGTCTCTTCCATGTCTTGGTATCCCTCATCCAAATGCTAGTCTTATTGTTTAGACAGATGCATCCGACTTAGGATATGGTGGTATCCTACTCCAGATCCTTCCAGAATCAAAGGTTGAACAGATAGTCCGTTATCATTCAGGTCTTTGGATCTCATCTCAATTAAAATATAGTACTATTAAAAAAGAGATTTTATCTATAGTACTATGCATTACAAAATTTCAAGATGATTTAGTCAATAAAAGGTTTTTACTTCGAATTGATTGTAAAGCTGCCAAAGATGTTTTACAAAAAGATGTTCAAAATTTAGTTTCAAAACACATATTTGCCAGATGGCAAAGTTTACTAAGTTGTTTTGATTTTGACATTGAATATTTGAAAGGAGAAAATAATTTTATCCCTGATTTCTTAACCAGGGAATTTTTACAAGGATCACCTCCCGGATGACAACCAGGTCCCGTGGTGGATCCTCCTCTCGAGGAGGAATACCCCCCTCTCCTTCCAAATCCAAAGAATTAACCCTAGATGATTTTGCCCCATCAGCGGCCCAAATAACCAAAACCAACTTCCCAAGTTTACCAAAAAGCCCAGCTACAAATAACCCATCAACCTCCAATAGATTTAGCCTATTAACTCCAGAGACTCTAGCCCATCTAAATGCCTCTGTTGAAAAAGCTACCCGTGAGCCTCTACTATTCAAAACAAAGTCTCAGTGCAATAAAATAACAGTCACAGAAGCTGAATATGGTAATTTAGATATATCCCCTTGGGATATGCTCCAGCAATTAATCCCAAAAGGTTATGGATGGATCCCCTCCAGTAACTACAAAAAAGATTTACAGTTTTATCAATTCATCCTTATTGAAACCCAATCAATAAAATTGGAAGAAAAAACTAATGATAATAATCCAGGAGTTATTGCATATTCCACATGCAAGATATTTAAAGTTCTGACTCTGACTGATTGGGGTCAAGAACCACAAAAGCACAAAAGATTCTCCAGGGTGTATGACCCTCCTGTTTACAATTATTTTGATTATATCGCTGCTTGGGATATGGTTCTCCAACAACCGAATCCTAGGCATTCGTGGTACTTTAATTTCCTCAATAACCAAACCAGATTCCCGCATTGGTTTATGGAATGGTTTTGGCATTATGGCCTGTCAGCCGAAATCTTGCCCAATTCCATCTTTGCAATTTATGAGGAGTACAAAAAATTAACTCCTACAATTCCGATTTACAGCAAGTTACTTCATTTCTGTGCCCAATTCGGCATAGCCTGGTTACTTAAATTCAACTTTGAATATCATCAGCATCTCCCCGAACCATTTCCCAAATACATTTGCTCAAACAATATTGTATCTTGGTGGCAACGGTTCAATAATAATGTTGTGGTCACAAAATTCAGTACTTGGAAGAGGACCCGATCTAATAAATCAGTTAGTTCTATTCCTCGGTCCCCTGCTCAGAAGTTAAAAGAAGTATGCAATCCTTCAGAAGAACCATTAATTGCATCTCCTTTCTCAGTAAACATCAGTGCTGCCTCTCCAACTGAGTACAAAAAGCTACTATTAGAAGCTTTATCCTCAATAGACTCAGATGAAGACGAAGCTGATAAACAATCCTCCCATGGATCGGATTATAATCCTTATCTGGAAAATCATGATCCAGACGAAGGATTCTTTGATTAAAGACTCAATAAAGAAGTTTTGTCGCTTAGTGCCGACAGAATTAGCACTGGCCGACAGCGTCATTCAGTCACTCACATTAAAGGAGTTTCGACTTTATTAAAGTAGTTTGTTTTGTTGTGCCGACACTGACTTATGGCCGACATGTTCACATGGCTACAGTTAAGTCGAAGTCAAAAGTTCAACAGTCCTTACTTTTGCGGATTCCAAACTCATTCAAGTCCGCTCGAAGGCTTCTCCCCTTCTATAAATGAAGTCCCTCGATGAAGTGAAGACTTAGAGCTTTGATACTCACCTTGTACTAATTCACTTGTTTTGTAATCTTGTAGTTTGATTTTCATAGTCAAAGAAAGCTGCTACAGCTATTGTCTGTAAGTACTATAGTTCTACTATAGTGTGTTTATTTATGTACTTGTGCTTGTGAATTATCAGTTTGAAATAAAAAGATTTTCATATACACTGTTTTCTATTACTCTGATACAACTATTTTCACTATATTTATCTTAATCATTACTTGAGATGATCCGCAGTCTCCACTCATTTCATCCATTCAGTGCCTGCGGTGAGGCGCAACCCCCCAAAAAGGGGGGAAAGCTTGCTTGCTGTAGCCCTATTAGACTAGGCTTGGTAAGCTAAGCTATTTAAGTAGGCTCGAGAAGGGTAGGCTTGCAGCTTCGCTCAGCAGAATAGCCTTTTCTATTTTATTTTATTATTAGTAAAGCGCTAGCGCCCTATGGGCTTTGAGGAAGGACTGCTAGTCATCACCGAGGGTATGACCAAGGAACTGCTGCTGAGAGCGATAGACTTTATTGAGTTCGAAGAAGGCGGATTCCTATCGTAATTCAATGACTCAAACTATTCCCTCCACTGGTGCTTTTTCTTTCTATTCTGTCTCCAGCAAAGTCAGCATCACAGAATCCCACTAATCTGTATTCTTTAGTTCTTAAATATAGCAAACCAAGATTAGTAGTACCAAGCAAATATCTAAATATTCTCTTAACAGCTTTAAGATGAGATTCTCTTGGGTCAGATTGAAATCTAGCACACATGCAGACACTAAATTGAATATCAGGTCTGCTTGAGGTTAAGTACAGCAAAGATCCAATCATACCTCTGTAGACAGTTTGGTCTACCTTTTTACCTTCATCATCTTTACTTAGTTTTGCATTGGTTTCCATGGGAGTTTTCATAAGTTTAGCACTTTCCATTTTGTATTTCTTAAGCATTTCCTTGATATACTTTTGTTGATGGATGTAGATTCCATCACTTGTCTGTTTTATTTGTAGACCAAGGAAGAACTTCAATTCTCCCATCATGCTCATCTCAAATTCTGCTTGCATCAGCTTTGAAAAATCCTTGCATAGCTTTTCATTAGTTGCTCCAAAAATAATATCATCAACATATATTTGGACTATAATGAAATTTTCTTTAGAGCTTTTCTTAAACAGAGTAGTATCTACTTGACCTCTTGTAAAACCATTATGCATGAGAAAGGAGCTTAGTCTATCATACCATGCCCTAGGTGCTTGCTTTAAACCATATAATGCCTTTTTAAGTTTAAAAATATGATCTGGTTTATCAGTATCTTCAAAACCAGGGGGTTGTTTAACATAAACTTCTTCTTCAATTATTCCATTAAGAAAATCACTTTTCACATCCATTTGAAACAGAGTGATTTGGTGTTGTGCAGCATATGACATCAGTATGCGAATAGCTTCTATTCTAGCTACAGGTGCAAAGGTTTCAGTATAGTCAATACCTTCTTGTTGGTTATAGCCTTGAGCTACTAACCTTGCCTTGTTTCTGACAACTTTGCCATCTTCATCTAACTTGTTTCTGAAGACCCATCTTGTTCCAATGACAGACTTGTTTTTGGGCTTGGAGACAAGTGTCCAGACATCATTTCTGGTGAACTGGTTGAGTTCTTCTTGCATAGCAAGAATCCAGCTTTCATCATCAAGAGCTTCTTCAATGTGTTTTGGCTCTATTTCTGACATAAAGGCCACATTGCTTGATTCTCTTAAAGTGGATCTGGTTCTCACTCCTTCTGAGGGATTTCCAATAATGAGATCCTTAGGATGATGAATTTTGAATTTCCAGTCTCTTTCAAGAGGATCTTGACTTGTCTGTTGACTTGTCTGCTCCACTTGTCTGTCTGGTTCTGCTTTAGGTTCTGATTTGGTTAAGTCAGGTTGTTGATCTTCTGACTTGTTTATATCAAGACTTGCAAGATCATCTTCTAGATCTGACAATTCCTTATCAGTCTTTAAGTTATCATTAAATTTGACATGAACACATTCTTCAATAACAGATGTTCTAGAATTGTAAATTCTAAAACCTTTAGACATTTCAGAGTATCCCAAAAAGATACCTTTGTCTGTCTTAGAGTCAAACTTTCCAAGTTGATCCTTGGTATTTAAGATTCAGCATTCACAACCAAATGCATGAAAGTAAGAAATGTTGGGGCTTTTTCCTTTCCACAGTTCATAAGGTGTCTTCTTTAGAAAAGGCCTAATGAGTATTCTGTTTTGTACATAACAGGCTGTGTTTACTGCTTCTGCCCAGAAGTACTTAGGGAGATTATTCTCATTGAGCATAGATCTAGCCATCTCTTGCAGAGATTTGTTCTTTCTCTCAACCACTCCATTTTGTTGAGGAGTTCTAGGTGCAGAGAAATTGTGAGAGATTCCATTCTCCTCACAGAACTGTCTCAACTGCTCATTTTCAAATTCTCCCCCATGGTCACTTCTAAGAGTAGAAATGCAGAAACCCTGCTCATTTTGTACTCTTTTACAGAATACTGAGAAAGCCTTAAAAGACTCATCCTTGTGGGTTAAGAAGAGTACCCATGTATACCTAGAATAGTCATCAACTATGACAAATCCATATTTCCTTCCAGCTAAGCTAGCAACACTAACTAGTCCAAACAGATCCATGTGTAACAACTGAAGAGGTCTAGAGGTTGATACTTGGTTTTTAGATTTGAAACTTGATGTTATTTGTTTACCTCTCTGACATGCATCACACAAAACATCTTTCTTAAAACTAATATCAGGCAATCCTCTCACAAGGTTATCCCTTTTTAGTTTTGAAATTAGTTTCATACTGCCATGTCCTAGTTTCTTATGCCATAACCATCTTTCATCCTCTTTAGACATCAGACAGGTTACACTTTGATCTGAGAGATCAGTCAGTTCAATCTTATACAGATTTTGTTGCCTTTTAGCTGAAAAGAGGGTTTTGCCACTTAGATCTTTAACTATACAGAAATCTTTGGTAAAGGAGACATCAAATCCACTGTCACATAATTGAATTATGCTAAGCAAATTGTGTTTTAATCCTTTAACCATAAGAACATTTGATATAGAGGGAAGAGGAGGTTTACCACCAATAGTACCAATTCCTATAACCTTCCCTTTCTGATTTCCACCAAATGCCACATGTCCTCCTTTCTTAAGTTGGAGGTCTAGGAACATAGACCTTTCTCCTGTCATGTGTCGCGAGCAGCCACTGTCCAGGTACCAGCAGTGGTGTTTTCTTTGTGCTGTTGAGGACATCTGCAACAGAGATTATTTGATCTTTAGGTACCCGTAGTTTTCTGGGTCCTTTTCTGTTAGTTCTAGGAGTCTGTGAAGATTTCCTTCTTTTCTTATGAAGACACTTAGACATAACATGTCCAGTCTTTCCACAGAAATTACAGACAGGTATGGATTTAATAGAAGTAGATGTAGTAGACACTTTAGAGTGCTTAGTTGATACTTTATGATGTGTTTGATGGACATATCCAATACCTTCTTTGTTAAGGGAGTGCCTCTGACAGCCAAGCAGCTTGGTCAGATTTTCTCTACCAGTAACAAATTTAGCAAGATCAGAAGTGAGCTCTTCCACTTTCTGTTGAAGTTTTTCAACTTCTTCAGACTGTGATGTATCACTAGAGATCTTAGCTTCACTAGACTTTTCAGTCTTCAGCTCACTGTTCTCCTTGGTAAATTTCTCACACTCTAGAGATTTCTGTTTATGCTCACTGAGGAGCTTAACATGATCTCTCTTGAGAGATTTGAAAGCCTTAGATAAACAGTTGGATTCCTCCAACAATTCTTCATAGGCATCAAGTAATTCCTCATAATCAGAATTTACCTCATTATCTGAATCTGAGTCAGTGTTAGCCATTAGACAGAGATTTGATTCTTCCTCTGTCTCTTCATCAGAAGATGTTGACTCTAGATCTTCCCAAGTAGCCATTATTCATTTCTTCTTCTTTTTGAAGAACTTCTTAAAAGGGGCTTTCTTGAGTTGAGGACATTCTGCTTTGATGTGACTTGGCTTCTTGCACTCATAGCAGACAATTGAGTTCTTGTCTGTTGAAGTGGAATCTTTGAAGTTCTTGTCCTTGTTGAATCTTCTGAATGGCTTATCTTTTCTGAACTTCTTTTTCTGTAAGAGAAGCTTTATCTTTCTGGTTAGGAGAGATAGTTCTTCATCACTTTCAGAATCCTCAGGTTCAGACAGGTCAGCATCACTGGATGACTCGTCTGCCTTCAAAGCTTTAGAAGCTTTGGAAGACTTTTGATCAGCCTTCAGAGCAATTGACTTGCCCTTCTTTGTTGAGACTTCATCTCCAAGTTCTTGCTCATGAACAGTAAGTGGTCCAAGGAGTTCATCCATAGTCAAGGTGGTAAGATCTTTGGCTTGAGAGATAGCAGTTACCAGAGGTCTCCACTGCTTAGGCAGGCTCCTAAGTATCTTTCCAACCTTCTCAGCATTAGAGTAAACTTTGCCAAGAGACTTTAGACCATTGATGATAGTTTGGAATCTCCCTATCATTTGAGCAACAGATTCTGCTTCCTCTATGAGAAACAGTTCATACTTTCTGACAAGTATGGCAATTTTTTATTCTTTGACTTTGGCTGTTCCTTAATGTGTGACAGCTAAGGTGTCCCATATTTCTTTGGCAGAATCACAGGGACAGACCTTTTCAAACTCATCAGGACTGAGAGCACAAATAATGTTATATCTGGCTTTGTGATTCAGCTCCCACTTTGTCTTTTCTGCAGGAGTCCACTGAGCTTTTGGCTTGTCAGTGTTGTCATCATTTTTAGGAATGAAAGGACCATCTATGATGACATCCCAGAGATCAGAGTTTGTAGATAGAATGAACCATTGAAATCTATCTTTCCAATAGTTGTAGTTTTCTCCATTGAAGAATGGAGGTCTGGTTAAGGAGGCTCCTTCAGTCTAGTGACTTCCACTAGCTCCAGCAGTCATGTCTATTCTTCAGGATCTTTTACCTCTACACTATTAGATGCTCAACCCAGAGGCTGAGCTCTGATACTAACTGAAATAGACAACTATAAACACGAGAAGGGGGGTTGAATTGTGTTTATCAGAAATTAAAATAAAGTTAAAAACTTTTTGCATGCAGAAGCTAAGTTCGGACAGGTGTAAAAGGTTACACAGACTGGTCACTTGTCTGTTGTAGTTTTCTCAGAAAACAACACACGTATACAGATGAAAAACAAGCTTGATAAAAACAGTTTTAACCCCTTAGTTAGAAAGCAGATGATATATAATCAAAACAACTAAAGAGATTAAGGGAAGAGAGATTAACACAGTGATTTATCCTGGTTCACTCTTTAACACAAAGAGCTACGTCCAGTCCTTGGCAGCACCAAGATTTATCCACTATAACTGATCAGGTTACAGACTCCAAGTATTGTTTGCACACCTAGCCTCTTCAGGCTCCAACACAAGTATTCTTTGCACACCTAGCCTCTCCAGGCTCACTCAGATTTGTTTGAGAGTTTGGTTTGTAATAAATTCACTTACAGACAGACAGATCTTTCACTAACACTCAGAGTGATTTAAATGTAAAGCTTAGGAAAGTCTGCGTAATAACTTCAAATGATTGAAGAATACAGAGTGAACAAATGAACAGAGTAATGGCTCTTTAATGCTTTGTAATCTCTGATATGTTCATCTTCAATGACTTCTGTATTTATAGCCTTCAAACATTTAATATCCGTTAGAGACATTCCTTGCAACGATGGCTTCAAGCAGAGCTTCATTAAATGCAATATAGTCGTTCTGGGCAGCCATTAATGCAATGGAGACGTTGGTTGTACTCTAACATGAAGGATAATCCTTTATGCATCGTGTAGAAGCCAACTCAGAGTTGTGCATAGTGCTTTTGTACTTTTGCAGAGTACATTTCCCTTCCTGTGTAATAACCGAAAGTACTAGGGAATAAAGCATGTTGGAAACATTCTTTAACTAGAAGTTTTTCTCTGACTTCCTAGGTTGCTTGAGAGAGAGCACTTCTGAATTTCTTGATAAGCGTGAGAGAGAGATTTCAGAGTATTCTTCATGAGAGGATAGCTTCCAAAAGCTTCCTGTACTTTAAGTTCTTAACAAAGAACCTTAGACGAGTTGAAGAGCAGAGCAGAGACAGGTTGTAAACCAGTTTGCTCATAGTCAACAATCCCAGTCAGCAGACAGGTTGACTTTTTGGCTTATAAAGACAGGTTGGTACTTAGGTAGACAGACAGGTGAGTTTTCTAATATTCTGATCTGTACACTAAGTAGATAGGTTAGCAACCACAAAGTAGGTTCATTAAATCATTAACCAATGTTTAGTTTTCATCAAAACTTAGGGAAATGCACATAGACATTTTAGAGACTTAACAGTATCCTTGTGTCAGATATACCAGTGGGGCCCTACTGAGGGGGTACCCTTGACAGTGTGTGATCTTATGTTTATGTGCTTTATGTTTTATAGTGTTTAATATTTATGGTTTCTATTATGTTTGTTTAACGCTTATATCGCGATTAAGGTTTAGTTAGTTAGGTTTTTCTTTAATGGGACATCGGGGTGTCTCACAAGTTACAGACTAATTCATCAAATCTTCTAATGTATCTCTAAAGCATACCTCAAGCAAAGCCTTAGAAAAAAGCATCTGAAGACCTAAGAAGGCATCTGGAAATCTGTTAGAACCAAGAAGGCGTCCGAAAGCATGTCATCACTGACAAGTACTAAGAATACGTCTAAAGCACTAGACAATTGTTGGAAGGTATGTTAAAGAAAGCATTTGAGCAAAAGGCCATAGTCCTTTGTTATTAGGGACTGTCAAAGGAAGAATATTTCTTGAAGCCTCACTCTAGGATCTGAAGGAAAGAGAGTTATCAAAGGAAGGAATCAAACATTCAAAGGAATATAATAATATAAACTCTCTTGTCTTAGAAAGGTATGAAAAGCTGAAAGCATGAAGAGACTTCTATAATCCTCTTTCCTGCTATAAATTAAAACCACCTTTCTCTGAGCATTTCTCAGTGTTGCACAAATAAGGAAAGTTACCCTGCCCAAGTCAGAAAAGCATCTCTGCTCAGCTCTCTGCTCAACAAAAGCTCTCCAACCTTCATAAATATTTAATTCAAGTCAGAACGGCCATTTTATGTCTAGAAGACAAAGAGAAGATCTATGCAAAACTGAAAATTGTATCCCAACAGATCTTTCTTGGATATGTATAAAAGGAAGAACACAAAGGCTGGAGATTGTAACACCATGTTTTTCGTTTTAAGCCCTTAAGAATGTTTATGTATTGCATGTTGTTAAGGTTTGACCTTAGGGACATTTAGAGGGGCTAAATGGGACTTTCAAAGTGGAAAATCCCTTTCTGGTGCATGAGCACAGCCATGCTCATGTACCAAGATGCCCGTACTTGTTGGCGTGCTTAGTGGCTTAGTGACCCACGAGCACGGCTGTGCTCTGGGGGAGCACATCCTTGTCGGAAGTACGAGCGAGTGACGCTAATGTTGCAAGTTCGTGCTTAAATGAGCACGACCCCGTACACGTTAAGCACGGTCATGCTTAGTGGGAGCACGGTCGTGCTCGGTTCTGAAGTTTATAAATAGAAGAGTTCCGTGAGGGTTGCAAGCCAAACCCTCATATTGGCACTTTGGGCAATCCTAGTGTGACAGAAACCTCTCCCCTTTCCCTTCCCTTGAACCCTTCAAAATTCTTGGTGTTCTTGAGTCCATTTGGGAGAGAGGTCATGCGCACTAGTGCCATTAAGGTAACGTTGTCATCCTCTATTATTCTCTTTTCTTATCTTTGATTTGGAGATTAATTGGTTACCTTTTTTGTGTTGGCCAAGGCTAGAGGAACTCGTCAAGCAGCTCGAGGGAACGAGGATAGTTTGCTTGCATTGTCAATAGTTGGGATCTTCATACCAGGTATGGGAAGAAGGGATAGTATGAACATGTAGGCATTGGGGGTAGCGTAAGATGAAGGGTTAACCCATGACCCTATTGCGTGCTAATTTCTATATGTTTGTGTATGTTTTTATGTGTTAATCATTGTTGGCATGCTTATTTGTACTTATAATCGACGATGATGTTTTATGCCATGGATGATGTTTGGTTTGATGATGATATTCATGACTATGAATGAATGTATCTTGAGTTTGATGTTGTTTACGTTAATAAGACATTAAAAGATGTTAATAATGATGTTTAAGAATTAAGGGATGTTTTCCCCAATGTTCACAAGACTTGAACGATAGTAATGAGAGCAAGGTTATTGCTCAAAGGTTTAGACAAGACCTCATGAGCGTTTTAGGGACATTAATAATGAAATAGGAATTAAAGGATTAAGTCCCAGTAATCCTAAGACATGGAGATTAATTGAGAATAATGAAACTGATGATTGATGGTTAGTTAAAAGCTAATAGGATTGATTTTTGAATGTCCTAGGGAACTTAGCAAAGGGTTCCCAACCCTTTCTGCCCAGATCAGTACAACCATGCTCCAACGAGCACGGTCGTGCTGGGGGGAAGCACGACCGTGTTCCCCAATACAAAACAGAACGCTGAAACAGGAACACGGGTGTCTTACCCCAATTGTTCCCAACAATGAAATAAGACACCAAACGAAGTAAAGACAAGATGAATAACTCAATGAAGACTTAACAAAGATAATTTATACGAACGTTAAAGATGGTTAAGTCAGTAACGATGTTACCGCACGTTGTTGTATCTTGGTGCTTAATGGCCAAGGGGACCTTGATGCTTAATGGTCAAGGTGTTGTTAATGTTGAACCTTGGTGCCTAGTGGCCAAAGGGGCCTCGATGCCAAGTGGTCGAGGTGTTGATGGTGATAAAACTTTGGTAGCCTAGTGGCCAAAGCAGAGGTAGTGATTGTTGATTGTGTGTTGTTGTTCCTCACGCATTCATGCATCGGAGATATTAGTGGGGGATGTTCAACATAGGGGATGTCGTCCGAGAGTAAGGCAATCTGGCTGTCCGCAGTGATTCCTCCGATAGTTAGGTGAATCTGGGCCCCTGTGGTGGCGCATCCGAGAATAAGGTGTGTCGACTATCCAAGGGGTTCACTCATGGTTTGGTAAATTGCCGGTGTTGGTGCTTAATGGCCAACGTGGATATGTAACTCTAAAGTTGACTTCCTAAGGTAGATTGGATCCACATGCATAACGGAGTAGTGGGGTAGTGCTGCACCGCATAGCATACATTGGTTGAACTGTTATGGATGATGTAATTATGTTATGTATGATGATTTGTGATAACATGCTATATTATATGATGTATGCTCATATTGCTTACTACTTCCATGCCATTATGTTTTATACATGTTTCTTACTCCCCGTCTTTTGTTGTTTGCTTTGCAGATACCTTTTTTTATGCAGAGGACGGTGAGCAGCCTGTTGAGGAGTGACTCTGAGGAGTCGCTACTCGTAGTTAGGATTTATCTTTAGTTTAGTTTGTTTATCCGAGGTATTTCCGTATTGTTGGTTACCAGCTCTGTAATGTGACATCGGGCTTAGGTTTTGTTTTCAGATATGTTTCAGTTATGTTTTCTTTTAAAATTATGTTTTTTTCCGTGTTGTGACGTTGTTACAATGTGGTACCTTTTACCTTGGTTTTTAATATTATGAAATAATATGCATGTGTTTATCCTATCTCTTTTATTTTATGCTTTATAAATACATACGGGGTAGAGGGTGTCATAGAGATAAGGACATTGATTGAGAATACAAAAATCAAAAGAAATCACTCACACGGAAAAACTCTCATAAACTCTGATATTCTTCTCTCAAACTATAAATCATTTAGAGAAGATCATACTCTGCAATCTACCAGATCCTAGGTTCCTATTCACTCTGTGAAGTGTTAGATGGTTGATTCGCATTTATGTAATCTTGAAGTTGTGCTTCAAAGCAACTTTCATACTCTTAGAGCCTGGAGAGGCTTGCTAAAAGAATACTTGTTGTTGAACCTGAAGAGGCTAGGTATGCAAACAATACTTATTGTTGAGCCGGGAGAGGCTAAGTGTGCAAATAACACTCATCTGTAACTTGATCAGTTATTGTGGAAAAACTTGGTGAAGCCTAGGACTAGATATAGCCCTAAGTTTGTGGGTGAACCAGGATAAATCTCTAAGTACACTATTCCCTCTCTTAATCTTTTACAAAGCATGTTATACACATTAAAATAATAATAAAAATATTCATGTTATCACATATTCACTTAAAAATACTCATTTCATTACCTTATTAAATTTTATACATTATACCTTAGGAGTGTCTGTCAACTAGTTAGATTGAAATAATGTATACAAACACTATAAGTCAGAGTTCAGCCAACCAATTGCAAGACAAGAGTCCCAACACAGCGCACTTCTTCAGATGTTCTTTTCAATCAACTATGTTATTGTTTGCTGTTCTGTTTTTGGAGTGATATGCAGAAAAATCATGTTTCTTTAACTCCCTTCTTCTTCTTCTTTTAAAGTTTTCATTTTTTTCAAATATAATGTTCTTTTTATTTTTAAGGTTTTCATTTTTTTTTTCAAATATAACGTTTCACTCAGCTTGCATGAGTTATTATATCATTTATTTTATATTATTTTTTCCATCATATACCGTTTTACAGGCAACAATGCAGAACAATATCAATGAGGGTAATGTAGAGAAAATTAGTGTTTTTCATCAAAATGCACTCCCATTCTCTCTAATGGCTATCCTCAACATGTATACATATAACTTAAGCTTATTCAATTAAATTAGATTAATAATTCTTACTAGGTTTATAAAAAAAAATATTAAACTATTTATCTTTTACTATTTTCTTTTGTTTTTAAAGTTTTTTTTTAATAGTTAAATTTCGATACATTGTTAGTGTAAAGTATTTTATACTATTATCATTCACGAATCATCTTATGTATGACTTTTAAAGTTGTAATAAGAGTACAATAATTTTAAGGCAAATTACACTTTTAGTCCCTTAAGTTATTTGTTTTGTTCAAATTGGTCCCTTAAGTTCTTTCTGTGACAAACTAGACCCTTAAGTTAGACTCGGGTGACAAATTGGTCCCTTAAGTTTTTTTACAACAAACTAGACCCTTATGTTATATTCGGGTGACAAATTAATTAGTCCCTTAATTTGTCAAAGTGACCAATAAATTAGACCCTTAATTTATTATTTTTATTATCTTAAAGGACCAATTTGTCATTCGAACATAACTTAATGGTCCAGTTTTGTCACAAAAAACTTAAAGGACTAATTTGTCACCTGAACCTAACTTAAGGGTCTAGTTTGTCAAAAAAAATAAATTTGAGGGCCCAATTTGAACAAAACAAATAACTTAAGGGAGTAAAATTAACAATTATATTAATTACATTCAAAATATTTTAAATGATATAATATTATTATAAGAGAGTATGATAAATATTAAGAAAAATTAATAGGTCAAAAGTTTGTATCTTAATTATACAAATTATTTTTTAAAGCAAATATTTAAATTGGTGTCTGAAAAAAAAAATCGAAGACACACTTGGTCCCTTAAAATTGAAAAATATCATTTTGATTCTCAAATATCTCAAATGTCAGTCAAAATAATCTTTATAGAGACTAAAATATCCTCAAAACGTACTCTCATTCTCTCTAATGACAATCCTCAATATGTATACATATAACTTAAGCTTATTCAATTAAATTAGAGTAATAATTCTTACTATGTTTGGGTAAAAAATTAAATTATTTATCTTTTACTATTTTCTTTTGTTTTTAAAGTTTTTTTAAGAGTTTAATTTTCATACATTGTTAGTGTAAAGCTTTTATACTAATAATCATTCACAAATCATCTTATGTATGACTTTTAAAAGTTAATAGAAGAGTAAAATATTTTTAATTATTGGTTGACCAAGTAATTAATGAATTATTAAAAATTTAACAATGATAATAATTACATTCAAAATCTTTTTAATGACATAATTTTATTATTTGATAATATAATTAATGTGAGTATGATAAATATTAAGAAAATTAATAGGTCAAAAGTACGTATCTAAATTATACAAATTTTTTATAAAGTAAATATTCAAATTAGTGTCTAAAAAAATTGAAGGCACACATGGTCCCTTAAAAAATGAAAATATTATTTTGATTCTCAAAAATCTCAAAATGTCAGTCAATATTGTCTTTAAAGGGACTAAAATATCATCAAAATGCACTTCTATTCTCTCTAATGGCTATCCTCAATATGTGTACATATAACTTAAGCTTATTCAATTAAATTAGACTAATAATTCTTACTAGGTTTTTTGTAAAAAAATTAAAATATTTATCTTTTACTATTTTATTTTGTTTTTAAAGTTTTTTTAAGAGTTTAATTTTGATAAATTGTTAGTGTAAAGTTTTTTTATACTATTAATCATTCACAAATCATCTTATGTATAACTTTTAAAGTTATACTCCCTCCGTTCTTTTTCTTTGGCAATTTTAGCTATTTGTTTTTGTTTCAAAACAATGAGTGTTTTATAAACCCAAGACATATTTGACCATTTTTTTTTTCTATATATACCTTTATAATATAATTAAATTGAAATACCTTGAAAATACACAAAACCTTCCTAGTACATACATGGCTAGTGGAGTATGGAGTAAATGTAGTTAGAATTTGTAAATAATTAATGGTTGAAATAAAGGTATTTTGGTACAAATATAAACATATTAATGATTTATTAATCTATGTGTAGAAACCTTAAATTACCAAAGAAAAAGAACGGAGAGAGTAATAAGAGTAAAATATTTTGAATGATTGGTTGACCATATAATTAATGAATTATTAAAAAAATTAACAATGATATTATTTACATATTCAAAATCTTTTTAATGATATAATATTATTATTTCATAATATAATTAAAGTGAGTATATTAAATATTAAGAAAATTAATAGGTCAAAAGTTCATATCTTATTTATATAATTTATTTTTTAAAGTAAATGTTTAAACTGATGTCTAAAAAAAAAAAATTAATCGAACACACACTTGGTCCCTTAAAAATGAAAAATGTCATTTTCATTCTCAAAAAGTTATAATAACAGTAAAATATTTTTAATGATTTGTTGACCATGTAATTAATGAATTATTAAAAAAATTAACAATGATAATAATTACATTCAAAATCTTTTGAATGAAATAATATTATTATTAGATAATATAATTAATGTGAGTACGATAAATATTAAGAAAAATTAATAGGTCAAAATTTCGTATCTTAATTATAAAAATTATTTATTAAAGTAAATATTCAAATTGGTGTCTGAAAAAAAAATTCAAAGGCACACTTGGTCCCTTAAAATTGAAAAATGTCATTTTGATTCTCAAATATCTCAAACGTCAATCAAAATAGTCTTTATAGGGACTAAAGTATCCTCAAAATGCACTCCGATTCTCTATAATGACTATCCTCGATATGTGTACATATAACTTAGGCTCATTCAATTAAATTAGATTAATAATTCTTACTAGGTTTTTTTTTTTTAAAATAAACCTTTTATCTTTTACGTTGTTCTTTTGTTTTTAAATTTTTTTAAGAGTTTAATTTTGATACATTGTTAGTGTAAAGTTTTTTATATTATTAATCATTCACATATCATCTTATGTTTGACTTTTAAAGTTATAATAAGAGTAAAATATTTTTAATGATTGGTTGACCATGTAATCAATGAATTATTAAAAAAATTAACAATGATATTAATTACATTCAAAATCTTTTTAATGATATAATATTATTATTTGATAATATAATTAATGTGAGTATGATAAATATTAAGAAAATTAATAGGTCAAAAGTTCGTATCTTAATTATACAAATTATTTTTTAAATTAAATATTCAAATTGGTGTCTGAAAAAACAATTCGAAGGCACACTTGGTCTCTTAAAATTGAAAAATATCATTTTGATTCTCAAATATCTCAAATGTAAGACAAAATAGTCTTTATAGGGACTAAAATATCCTCAAAATTCACATTCATTCTCTTAAATGGCTATCATCAATATGTGTACATATAACTTAAGCTTATTCAATTAAATTAGAATAATAATTCGTACTAGGTTTTGGTAAAAAATAAAATATAAACTATTTATATTTTACTATTTTCTTTTGTTTTACAAGTTTTATTTAACAGTTTAATTTTGATACATTGTTAGTGTAAAATTTTATATTTTTAATCATTCACAGATCATTTGTAACACCCTGATTTTCACTACTTTCTAATATCGGTAATAAATATATAAATATTTATATTTTTATCTGAGACTTGGAAAATGATTTTGGGAAAACCAAAGTCATATTTATATTATAATTATTTTTATAAGGTTACGGTTAAATTTTGGGTTGAAAATTCAGACGGAACCCGGTCTGCGTATTCGCTGACAGTAAAATTTTACTACTCAGAAGACCTAATTTTGACTCGTGAACAAAATGGTTAGGTTTTATATCGAATTTCCAACGAATTTGGTATTTTTGAAATTTTTCACTTAAAAGTGAAATAATATATATTATTCGGGCGATATATTTAATCGGGCGAACGACGGAGCTGAATACGGGATTTCTGGGACTCGTTAACAGATAATTACATGGTCATTCGTGAGTGACTCATCTAGGTGAATCATATAGGTGACTCACCATAGTCATGATGAGCTTAGAGGTGAAATGTCTTAAATGTCCCTAAGCTTTTATTAAATTCCAATTTGGTCCCTAATCTCATTTACCCTTTTGTCCTTAATGAACAAATGTTGGAACTCCAACTCCCCAAAACTCCCGGCCACAACACCCCTCACATGAGTCAAGTTCATTCATTCCACTCATTTCATCTTCTTTAAGCTTTTCTCTCATTTTCTTAAGTTAACCATAACCAAATTTGTGAAGAAACCACTTGTTTTCTTGCCATTTTTGAACATCCAAGAGGTATACCATACTCATCTCACTCAATCAATAGCATGTTCTTCATTCATTTTCTTGATTCAAGGCCATGATCATCATTTGAAATTCCTAGATCTAGAACTTCGAAAATCTCTAGAAAATCATAGAAAAATCCTATGATCATGAAACCAATTCCTATGAACTTGTCATCATCTTTATGTTTATAGAGTATGAATCAAACAAAAATTTCTTCCCTATTTTCCTTGATGAGGCCGAAACCCTAACTTGTGTGGGTGGAGGAATTTTTGTTCAATCCTTTAGACAATGACAATGGATTCCATCTTTCTAGTTCATAAATGTATTAAATCCAAGAGATTGAATCAAAATGAAATCCCTAGTCTATTTTTTTTGTGAAGGCCGAATCCATGTTATTGAGAACTTGGATGATTTTGTTTTATTTTTCAACTTATGATCATTGTTCTTAACTCTATACTACTCTAAGGTCATGGATCTAAGAGTATGTGAAATTTTGAGATCTCTAGCTAATTTAGCTAGTCATGGCCGAACCTACATCATAGGAGTTAGTAGGTTTTTCTTCAAAATTTAACTTGTTTCATGTTGTGGTTGTTGAAGGATAATCATTTGTGTGAATCATGTACGAGTTTTATGGAGATCGGACGTTCGGCAAAACTTATTTCGGGAGGAAAAACACTTTGAGGTAAGGGGAGTTACCTGATGAGTTTTTCCGATAGTCATATGCTATTAGTTATGGGTTTGTTTAATTTATATTAATTTCGTTGTGGGTGTTTAATCATTTTACGTAGTTGTTTATTTTATGTGGTTGTTTTATTTGCGTATTATTTGTTTATCTGCAAATATGTGGTATCGCTTTGATGCATGTTATAACTGTGACGTGGAAATTTTATTGTTGTTGAATGTTGATTGAGAAGCCTAACAGTGGTCAGTGCTCAATTAATTAATTAAGATAAAAGATTTAATAAGCTTGACTTGGAATTTTAACTATTTTAAATTGGTGGAAATGAGAAAAAGTTGAAAATAATATTATTTAATGATTTTACGGTGAGAGATTAGTCTATGAGTAACAGTGAGGATGAAACCGTGAAAATTTTTCAGTTACGATAATCTTTACGAAATAAATTCAACAATAATATAAACAGTTATTTTAATAAATTATGTTTCGAAAATAATTTAAAAGTTGATGTGGAAAAACATTTTATAGGAGGAAAAGTTTTTAGAGTTGGAATATAATTTAATTTTAAAAGATGAGTAATTCAGAAAATGAATTTTTCAGCAAGATGATGGAAAATGATTTCTTCTTTGGATAGAAGTAAGTTAAGAATGATTATTTTAAGGAAAATACGTTTTCTTTGGAAAGAGATTCCAAGAGAAAAGAAGTTGAAAAAAATGAATCTCACGGTGATTTTAAGTTTTACAAATGAATTTGCAAAGAAAAAGAATTTCTCCAAAAGAGTTTTACTCCTTATAAATGATTCCGGTAAACTTGGATAAGTTTCGGAAATTTTATTTTGTATTTGTGTTTCACCGAACGAAAAACGATGTTGACGTTGAAAACGTGAACCTAGTAGCCGAGACGTCGGGATTATAGTGTTCTGTGATAAAAGCACGTAGATCATTGATCTGTATTACGTTGTTTTGGACTTTGTGTCCTATAAAAATCTATTGACGTTGTTGGCAGTGAATGTTATTTTATACAACCACAAACCTAAGACTGGTGCATCGGTCCAAGGCTTTGCGATTGAACACTCGGACTTCGTGTCCTGTATATGACGGTGAAAAATCTAAACGTTGAAATTTACGAATGGTCATGAGTCTTTGAGCTTCGACAAGAATAGAATGAACAAAAAGAAAATGACTAGAATAAAATGTTTTACATTTACATTTGAAGCAGATGTGCCTGACGTTGTGTCGTGAGACCTTGATGGACAAGGTATCATGTGACGTTGTACATTGTGCCTTAATGGACAATGAAACCATGTGACATTGATCATTGTGCTTCGAGTTGGACAATGGTATATGGGAAATTGACGTGATGTTGTGCCTTATTTTGCAATCGAGCTTGATCAACTCATTTAAAAACGAAGTTGGGATCTCCGGAGATTAAGTATAAAAGTTAGACGTTGAATATTGAAGTGTCATGCATTTTTTTAAAGTGACGATGACTGTCGGGTATGAATCTCAATGATTAACTATGTGGTTTGTTTTCTTTTAAACGTTATAAATACATGTATTTTTTGTTTGTTGTGTGTCGCAAATGTGATTATCATTATAAACTCATATATTGGCATATCACCCTTGCATTATATCTGTTTTTCTTGGTCTTGCGGTTGTACCGTGGGACGCAAATATAGAAGTTGTCAAGGAGTTCCCGGATTCATTTGGAGATGCTAGTACTGATCTTTGAAGAGAACATTGATAGTAAGGATAACCACGGGAAAAGAAAAACAATTTACCACCTCTTTTGAGTAAGGATGAACAACTAGAAAATAGTATTTTCCGTAAGTAACCAGCAAATTTATTTTAAGTTTTATTTCCGCATGTGTTCACGAGGTAATGCCCAAGGGGGTGTTACATCATCTTATGTATGACTTTTAAAGTTATAGCAAGAGTAAAATACTTTTAATGATTGGTTGACTATATAATTAATGAATTATTTAAAAATTTGACAATGATATTAATTAAATTCAAAATATTTTTTATTATACAATATTATTATTTGATAATATAATTAATGTGAGCATGATAAATATTAAGAAAAATTAATTGGTCAAAAGTTCGTATCTTAATTATACAAATTATTTTTTAAAGTAAATGTTCAAATTGGTGTCTGAAAAACAAAATTCGAAGACACACTTGGTCTCTTAAAAATGAAAAATATCAATTTGATTCTCAAAGATCTCAAATGTCAGTCAAAATAGTCTATATAAGGACTAAAGTATCCTTAAACATTATTTTTAAAAACTAATTTGACCGACATTTGAAATTTTTTAGGACCAAATTCATATTTTCCATTTTCCACTTACCAAATACATCTTTGTGTTTCTTAAGGACCAATTACCCTCTATTGTACTTTTCAGCATATATAAATTGAGGTGGAGAAACTCTGATTCAACACACAAGTTTGAATTCTCTCCAACCACCCTCTGTCCATCCTTTCTCCATTGTCCATCCTCTCTATCTCTCTAATTTTTTTTCTCCTTTTATCCTTTAATTTCCCATTTTTCTCCATATTCTCTCTCCACCCATCCTTATTTTTCTTGCTGCAGAGGCAGCACATCAAGAAAGAATCCATTTTGTTAAACACACACCTTTTCTAAGCCATATCTTTTGATTTGGGATGGTGGCATCAACATCTCACTCACTAAAGGTGAGTGATGCCTTTTTCATCATTTTTCAGTCCCTCATTTTATACGGATCTAAAGCTTTGAATTTCTATGTTTCAGGATTTAGGGGTATGGTATGTATAGTGCATCTTGCATATCTGTTACTTTTAGTGCTTTATTTCAAGGTATTCTATTCTTCTTTTTCCAATTCCAATTTTTACAGATGTATTCAAGTTTTTTATTTTTGTGCATTTTTGAGTTTGCTCATTTTTTATGCTGCTATAATATTTTTTCCTTTCTTATATATCAAAATCAATTCATCTTTGCTTCTCTTATAGGAAACTGTAATTGGAAAACTAGAGTTTGTAAATCAATGAAGTCCGCCAAAGAAGAATCTAAAACCAGTGTTGAATTCAGGTATATTAATATAAACAAGTTATTTTTGTTCTTAAATGTCAGTAATTCACAATGTTATTAAAACCGAACCGGTCATTGACTCGGTCAGGGCACCGGGTCAATGGGTCACTGGTCGAACCAGTGAGTCACTGGTCGAACCGAAGGAATCGGTATATATTAGTTATATAAATTTTATAGTTAAATTATGTATATATAATATTTGCAAACTTTATACCAAATGACATTAGTGGCGCAGCAGTAAAGCTTGTTGTAGCTCTCCTGAGGACCAAGGTTCGAGTCCCCTATTTGGAAATTTTGAATTTCTTGTTCTCGAAGGCATGCATATGAAGCACATCCTTGGACAACGTGCGAGCGTGTGGATCGCTGGGTCAGCTCGGTGGTTCGACCGTGACCGGTTCATGCTATTTAATCCGGTTCGACCACGGTTCAGTAACGTCAGCACCTGTTCAGTTGCTCATCCGATCTGATACGTTGACCGAACCGACCTTAGGTCCAATTTCCGGTCGAACGGATCCGACCGGCTGGTCCGGTCCGAGTTTAATAACACTGGTAATTCACTTTAATATCTTTTGCATTAGTTTATGTGATATTTTATAAACCTAACTTTTTTTTATAGTAGTTGTCCATTTTCTTAGAAAATTAAAGGTGATATTCTATGTACTTGGAGTGGTTAGTCACAATGGAAGTGTACAACATCTCTATGTGAATTCTACCTACAATATTAAGGGTTCGAATGCTAGAGTCGTCACTTTTTGATGATTTTACCTAACAGTCCCTACCGAGGGTCTGTCTCACATCTCTGTCTTTGGCATACTCAGTCAAAGACATAAAAAGGCAAGCTTGCATATTTGGCTAGATTATGTATTAAACCCTGCAAAAACTTGCACAATTATTTCAATTACTCAATGTTCGTTGTCTTCTTTCTTCCCAATCCAAAGATTTCTTATTACTTCCAAATATGTAACAAAATCCAACACTTTCTTACTTTTATTTTTAAGGATACTTTTATTATTGAAGAACATACCACACTATTCCTATATTTTATTAAAGTAAGATTTGGATTTACTTTAGAAAAAAGAATGAAAAGCCAACTTTCATTTTTTCTACTCATTGATAAAAGCTGCTTCATCCAAAGTGCATTAAGTATAGATCTTTGCCATATAAAAAAACTAAGTGAGAATCGACCATACAAGTAAGACTATAACATGTTATAAGAGATTCTAATAAAATTTCGACACTGATATGTTTTTCATTGATGGACAAGTAGGTCCTATACTAACGAGAGGAGGGGGGTTCTTTTTCTTGCTTATACAGATATTAGGGAGTTGAGATATTATATTTTCATTGTCTCTATTTTTATAACTTTATTCATTGTTTTTGGTCCTAGGAAGATTCCTTTATTTTTCTCTACTTTTCTCTGAATAGTCTTACATTCATTTTAAATTGTGTAAGTTATACATGTTTCATTATGTATTATTTGGATAACTGTTTTGTCGTCTTTTTCTATGCTTATTTTGATTTTTCCTTGTAGATTTTCTGGAGGGCTCAGTGGCTGCTAATTTTTCATTGAATCGAAAGTTTATGTTGTGGCATAGTTATCAGAATTTATAAAATATGATAATCCGAAAAAATATAATGAAACAAAGTGAAACAAAGAAATTATCACTTTGTTTCATTATATCTTTTCGGATTATCATATTTTATAAATTCTGACAACTATGCCACAACATAAACTTTCGATTCAATGAAAAGTTAGCAGCCACTGAGCCCACCAGAAAATCTACAAGGAAAAATCAAAATAAGCATAGAAAAAGACAACAAAACAGTTATCCAAAAAATACATAATGAAACATGTATAACTTACACAATTTAAAATGAATGTGGGACTATTCAGAGAAAAGTAGAGAAAATGAAAGGAACCTTCCTAGGACCAAAAACAATGAATAGAAGTATAAAAATAGAGGCAATGAAAATATAATATCTCAACTCCCTAATATATGTGCAAGCTAGAAAAAGAACCCCCTCCTCTCGTTAGTATAGGACCTACTTGTCCATCAATGAAAAACATATCAGTGTTGAAATTTTAGTAGAATCTCTTATAACATGTCATAGTCTTACTTGTAGTGGTCGATTCTCTTTTAGTTTTTTTATATGGCAAAGATCCATACTTAATGCACTTTGGATGAAGCAGCTTTTATCAATGAGTAGAAAAAATGAAAGCTGGCTTTTGAAGCTTTTTTCTAAAGTAAATGCAAATCTTACTTTAATAAAATATAGGAATCGTGTGGTATGTTCGTCAATAATAAAAGTATACTTAAAAATAAAAGTAAGAAAGTGTTGGATTTTGTTACATATTTGGAAGTAATAAGAAATCTTTGGATTGGGAAGAAAGAAGACAACGAACATTGAGTGATTGAAATAATTGTGCAAGGTTTTGCAGGGTTTAATACATAATCTAGCCAAATACGCAAGCTTGCCTTTTTATGTCTTTGACGGGGTATCCCACAGACATAACTGTGAGACAAACCCTCGGTAGGGACTGTTAGGTAAAATCATCAAAAAGTGACGACTTTAGCGTTCGGACCCCTAATATTGTAGGTAGAATTCACACAGAGATGTAATACACTTCCACTGTGACTAACCACTTCAAGTACATAGAAGATCACCTTTAATTTGCTAAGATAATGGACAACTACTGGGGAAAAAAAAAGTTAGGCTTATAAAATTTCACATAAACTTATGCAAAAGATATTAATGTGAATTACTGACATTTAAATACAAAAATCATGTTTTTTTATATTAATATACCTGGATCCAACACTGGTTTTAGATTTCTTCTATAGCGGACATCATTGATTTACTAACTCTTGTTTTCCAATTACAGTTGCCTACAAGAGAAGCAAGGATGAATTGATTTCAATATATGAGAAAGGAAAACATATTATAGCGGCATAAAAAATAAGCAAATACAAAAATGCACAAAAATGAAAAACTTGAATACATCTGTAAAAATTGGAATTGGAAAAAGAATAATGGAATACCTTGAAATAAAGCACTAAAAGTAGCAGATATGCAATATGCACTATACATACCATACCCCCAAATCCTAAAACATGGAAATTCAAAGCTTTAGATCCATACAAAAGGAAGGGACTGAAAAATGATGAAAAAGGCATCACTCACCTTTATAACTTGTGATGTAAATCTTCTCTAGCTTGGTTGATTTTCTTATAGGAGTAAGATGTTGATGCCACCATCTCAATCAAAAGATATGGCTTAGAAAAGGCATCTCCCCGAGCTCACTATTCGAAGGTATGTCTTTAACAAAATGGATTCTCTCCTGATGTGCTGCTTGTGCAGCAAGAAAAATAAGGATGGGTGGAGAGAAAATATGGAGAAAAATTGGAAATTAAAGGATAAAAGGAGAGAAAAAAATTACAGACATGGAGAGGATGGAAAGAGGGTAGCTGGAGAGAATTCAAACTTGTATGTTGAATCAGAGTTTCCCCACCTCAATTTATATATGCTGAAAACTATAGTAAAGGGTAAACTGGTCCTTAAAAAACACAAAGATGTATTTGGTTAGTGGAAAATGGAAAATGTGAATTTGGCCCTAAAAAATTTCAAATGTCGGTCAAATTCGTATTTTAAAATATTGTTTTAAGGATATTTTAGTCCCTATATAGACTATTTTGATTGACGTTTGAGATTTTTGAGAATCAAATTGATATATTTCATTTTTAAGGGACCAAGTGTGTCTTCGAATTTTTTTTCAGACACCAATTTGAACATTTACTTTAAAAAATAATTTGTATAATTAAGATACGAACTTTTGACTTATTAATTTTTCTTAATATTTATCATACTCACATTAATTATATTATCAAATAATAATATTATATAATTAAAAAGATTTTGAATGTAATTAATATCATTGTCAATTTTTTTAATAACTCATTAATTACATGGTCAACCAATCATTAAAAGTATTTTACTCTTATTATAACTTTAAAAGTCATACATAAGATGATTTGTGATTGATTAATAGTATAAAAAAACTTTACACTAACAATGTATCAAAATTTATGTCTTAAAAATAAACTTTAAAAACAAAAGAAAATAGTAAAAGATAAATAGTTTAATTTTTTTTACCAAAACCTAGTAAGAATTATTAATCTAATTTAATCAAATAAGCTTAAGTTATATGTACACATATTGAGGATAGTCATTTAAGTGAAAGGAGTGCATTTAAGAAAATGGGAGTGCATTTAATAATTCATTAATTACATGGTCAACCAATCATTAAAAGTATTTTACTTTTATTATAACTTTAAAAGTCATACATAAGATGATTTGTAAATGATTAATAGTATAAAAAACTTTGTACTAACAATGTATCAGAATTAAAATCTTAAAAGTACTTTAAAAACAAAAGAAAATAGTAAAATATAAATAGTAAAATATATGTATACATATTGTGGATAGCCATTCCCTATAAAGACTATTTTGACTAACATTTGAGATTTTTGAGAATCAAAATGATATTTTTCAATTTTAAGGGATCAAGTGTGTCTTTGAATTTTTTTTTTCAAACACCAATTTGAACATTTACTTTAAAAAATAATTTGTATAATTAAGATATGAAATTTTGACCTATTAATTTTTCTTAATATTTATCATTCTCACGTTAATTATATTATCATATAATAATATTATATCATTAAGGAAAATTTTGCCATGATTCCATGGCAAATTTGGAATGCACGAAATGAATTGTTATGGGAGAACAAGAGGCGAGCCGTCAATAGCATCCTTCATAGCGCAACTCAGTTTTTGGAAGATTGGAAAATGGCAAATTCTGTTGCAACCTTGCGCACTTCTTCTCACCAGGTGAGCGCATCATCTAATTCAGCTTGGACTGCGCCTGGAGTTGGTAAGTTGAAGTGTAATATAGATGCTAGTTTTTCACAGCAGAATAATACAACAACCCCAATGTGTATTAGGGATGAAAAAGGTGATTTTGTTATTGCAAAAACAGAAACCATCCCCTTTTATCTTCCAGCACGTGAGGGTGAAGCTCTCCAATGGGTACAAGACATGGCTATGAATTCACAACAAATTTTTTTTAAGTTAGATTGCCAGGTGGTGGTTAACATTAATGTTAATACTCCAAAATTTGATGTTTCTGATTTTAATTATTAAATCCTGTTATGATGTTGAGCTTATCTAGGGCAATGTCTTTCTTAACTAGCCACCATATTTTTTATCATGTTCCACTTTATACTGTACATTTGATTATTAATGAAATGCAGTGAGTTTCTTGTTTCCAAAAAAAAAAAAAAAAAACAAAATAGATTTTGAATGTAATTAATATCATTGTTAATTTTTTTTAATAATTCATTAATTAAATGGTCAACCAATTATTAAAAATATTATACTCTTATTATAACTTTAAAAGTCATATATAAGATGATTTGGGAATGATTAATAGTATAAAAAAACTTTACACTAACAATGTATCAAAATTTAAGTCTTAAAAATAAACTTTAAAAGCAAAAGAAAATAGTAAAAGATAAATAGTTTAATTTTTTTTTATCAAAACCTAGTAAGAATTACTAATCTAATTTAATTGAATAAGCTTAAGTTATATGTATACATATTGCGGATAGCCATTAGAGAGAATGGGAGTGCATTTTGATGAGAAACACTAATTTGCTCTGCATTACCCTCATTGGTATGGTTCTGCATTGTTGTCAGTAAAACGGTATATGAGGGGAAAAATAATATAAAATAAATGATATAATATAACTCATGCTAGCTGAGTGAAACATTATATTTGAAAAAAAAAATGAAAACCTTAAAAGAAGAAGAACTTTATATTTGAAAAAAAAAATGAAAACTTTAAAAGAAGAAGAACAAGGGTGTAACACCCCCTTGGGCATTACCTCGTGAACACGTGCGGAAATAAATTAAAAAGAAATTTGCTGGTTGCTTTTGGAAATTGATTCACTTTAAGTCGGAAATCTGGGTGTAAAAAGTTTTCTTCTGAATACTTCGAAAAATAATGCGCACATCACCGTAGTAAAAACTATCTCATACTTGACAACACACATACCAATTTTATTTACAAACAAACCTTCCAAAGCGTACGGGTTTTTCCCAAAAGTTTTTCCTTATAAACCCTATACATATTAACAGGACACACGTACTAACCTTCTTAGACATACATCCCCAAACACAAACCTAAGCTGGTCGTTTTACAAGACATTCTCATGGCAAGACCCCGTGGTCATCTCCCATGATCAAACACCACTTCAAACATCCGAACTTAAGTCCCCGAGTGACTTAAGGAACTCATCTACAACATCTGCACTCTTGTACTAGGGTACAATAGCAAAACCAGAAGAACAGATATGTGCAAGGGTGAGAACCAATATGTGGATTTTAAAACGATAACCACATGTGCGACACACAAAACAACATATAACATGTATAGTTATAACAACATAGATGTTCAAAAGTAAACAAATAGTTTATCAAAGGGTTTCATACCCGATGAGACGCCCCGATGTAACACCCCCCTTGGGCATTACTTTGTAACACGTGCGGATAAATCAGAACATTAATTCGCTGGTTGCTTTCGGAAAATAATATTTTCTTAAGTTATAATCTTATTTCAAAATGTTGATACAAATTTTTCCTTATCTTTTCTTTTTTGACAACCACATCAACAACGTAAATATAACCGTATAGGAGTAAATATGTATATAACATCTTACAACTACATAACATCTTACAACTATATTGTGTCATACTGTTTTCACACCTAGACCTTTATAAGTATAGGTCCCCTTATTGAAAATCAACAACATACTAGAAACAAAACCTAAGCTGGTCACACCTAACTACAGACATAACGGTAGTAAGTATACGTCGGCATACTCCTAGCTAAGCAAACTTCTTCGGATAGTCATCACATCCCTTGAGTGGTTCATCTGGACTCAGATATAACACAAGTAGAGAAAACAACAATAAAACATGCAAGAGTGAGAGTCCAATAACTAGATTTAACACGACAACTACATGCAGGACACAACAGACACATATACATTCATGCATTTCCATAAGTAAACAAGTACTCTATCACTGGGTTTCATACCCGATCACAGTCTGTTGAAAAACAATGCATGAACACTTCAACTTTCAACGTCTAATTTTTCACTTAATCTCCGGAGATCCCAACACCAACTAAATGAGTTGATCACGCTCAATTGCCAGGTATATTAGGCACAACGTAGCCTGAATGTATCAGACATCGGACGTAACAACAACGTAGCCCGAATACCCTACCATTAAGGTACCAGACATAGGACAACAACGTAGCCCGAATACCCTATCATTAAGGTATCAGACATAGGACGTGGGCACGTCTGCCAATGCATGCAGATAAAACATTTTGTTCTCATTATTTTCTCTGTGTTCATTCTTCTTTTGCCGAAGCTCAAAATGGCTTACGACCATTTGTAAATTTCAACGTGTTAGACTTTTTAACGTTAACACAGGACATGAAGTCCGAGTGCTCAATCACAAAACCTTAGACCTTGCAATCAGTCATGGGTTCGTGGTAATAAAAACAATATTCTCTATTAACAACGTTCATCACAACGTGCAACAACGGTACAATGTGCAACTACGTAACACGGATCAAAGATCTTCGTGCTTATAATTAAGAACACCAGTATCACGGTGTCTCGGATACTAGGTTTACGTTAACACTATTTTCGTTCGGTGAAACACAAAATCAAAACAAAACTTCCGAAACTTATCCAAGTTGTCGAAAATGACCCGTTGTATAAAACTAGTTTACAGAAAATACGTGTAAGTTGGAAATTCGTTTTACAAACTCATCAGAATCACTTGAAACTCATTTCCTTCTGAAAATATTTTTCCTAGAAACTCTACTCTTTTAGAAAGACCCATGTGTGAATGATTACTGCTGTTTTTAAGAAACGTTTTAGTCATATTTTAAATTTTTCCCACTTCATAATTTTCTAAACATCAATATTTTCCATTAAACATTTAATATAAATTTTAAAGCTTCTTAAAGCTTTTATCTGGTTAATTGATTGTGCACTGACCAATGTCAAGCTTCTCAAATCTCAAACAAACATTTCATAACAATATTCCCAGGCAGATCATGCATCACAACATCATTATATAACTGCAATTAAACACTTAATCCTTAAATAAATAAACACGGATATAAATATCACAACTTAAAACCAGTCAATCAAAACACCACAACCACAGATAAATATATAGACCAACCACAGATAGCACATAGCCATCGGATAAATCCCTCAGGCAATCCCCTCTTACCTCTTGAAGACTCAAGCTTTCGATTAAAACTTTGACACGAATCCAGAAACGGCGACACACGTACAAGGCACACGTCTTTATCCTTCAACATTCACAACTCAACCAATCAAAATCAAACAAATACAATCACCTAGACACTAAAGATAGGTCACGGCCTCACTAGGGTTTTGTGACTAAAAATTTCCTAAAATTGTTTAAGCCTTTGGATTAGTGATCCTTAAGTACTTAAGACATAAACCATGATTATTTGACAAGGGTTTTGAATCAAATTCTCCTAACTTACATAGTTAGGGTTTCGGCCAAGACCATCAAAATTAGCTAGGGATTTCAAAATTTCACATACTCTTAGATCCATGACCTTAGAGTAGTGTGGAGTTAAGATAAATTATCATAAGTTGAAAAATGAAACAAAATCTTTCAACTCCTCAAGAACATAATTTCGGCCATGAGTACAAATATGGCTTAGAGATTTTCATTTGATTAAACAAGCATGGATTCAATACCTATATGAGCCATAAGATTGAATCAAGCAAGACTAGTCTTAAAAAAATAAACAAAATCCTTCCCCCACAACAAGTTAGGGTTCGGCCTCAACAAAATAAATAGGCACGAAATTTTTGTTTGATGTATCCTCTTGGATCTTAAATATAGAGAGGATAATAGGATCATAGAAATTGGTTTCACATTTTTAGGATTTTTCTATGATTTACTATGAATTTTCAAAGTTTCTAGATCTAGAAGTTGAAAATCATGAACAAGGCTTGAAAACATGAAAACAAATGAAGGACATGATGATAATTAAGTGAGGAGAGCATGGTATACCTCTTGGAAATGAAAAATGAGCAAGGAATCACCAAGTTGTTTTACAAAATAAGCTTATGGAAACTTAGAGTTTTTTGTAAAAATGGAGGAAAGCTTCATGGTGAAGATGATGAATGCCTTAAATAGCATGAATATGGGCTCCTTGGGGTGGTTTGGGCCGTGAGTTTTGAGGGAGAAAAGAGTCCAAGCATAAATTTTAGGGACAAAATGGTAATCTTGTACAATGGCATTTTGGTGATAAAAACCAACCTTAAGGACATTATGGTACATTCCCTTCAAAAGTCATCATTACTAAGGTGAGTCACCTATATGACTCACCCCTTGTGAGTCACCACTTGTCTCCATCCATTGAATGTCGGCTTTTGTCTCTGCACGTCCGTTTTCAGCTCTGTCGATTACCCGATTAGGGTTTCCGTCTGATTTTCGATCGAAAATTCTCAAATTAACCAAACTCGTTGGAAATATGTTTTAAACATAATCCATTTCGTTCACGAGTCAAAATTAGGTTTTCTAATCATTAAAATCTTTCTGTCAGTGAAATCACCGACTGTTTTCCGTCTGAACTTTTACCAAAATTCATCCGAATAAACATAATATTTTATTTCTGATAAAAAATTTGGAAAGTAGAATTCCTCACGGACAAAATATAAAAAAATCTAAAAATTCAGTTTTGGATCAAATTAGGGTTTTCTGCCGGTATAAAATTATACTGTCCGTAAAAACGCAGACCGGTTTCTGTCTGAGTTTTAAACCCAAAATTTCACCGTATACTTATAAAAATAAGTATAATATGAATATGACTTTGGTTTTCCCAAAATCATTTTCTAAATTTCGAATAAAAATATAAACATATTTATATAATTTCCGAAATTAGAAAGTAGTGAAAAGTCGGGGTGATACACTCGACGTCCCATTAAAGAAAACCCATAATATTTAGGTCCTAGGCATGTTATTATCGTTATGCGTATATGTTAAAAATGGCGGAAAAATTTAAAACTTAAAATATAAACAACATAGATACAGACTGATAACAAAAATACATAAAAAAAAAAAAAAAGCTAAAGAAAAGATACCTCACCACCTCTCGACACCCAATCCTCTCTCAAAATACATCAAAAGCCTCACACATGCACCTACGTGAATAGCCCTGGCCTAGGCTATCACAGACTACTACCCCTGTTGTAACCCTGAGGTCTCGACGGGCCTGCCTCGACTCCACTGCTACTAGAAGATCTCCTATCTGTGGTGGATATCTGAAACAACCGTCGGTACTCCCTGGCATCTCGGGATGATAGTCGTCGGGAGGATACTCGGGAGGACTCTGACCCGGTGGCCCTAATCTCGGGTGGTGCTGGGGCCTCAGGAACGGACAATGGGTCATAGACTGGATCTGCGGGATTCACACCCTTTGGAACTGGGGCAAGTCCAGGCTCTGGTGCCGGTGCAAGTGCAGATATGGGTCCTGGTACCAGGGCATCAAAAGGTACCATGAAGGGTACTGGGGCCATCTCGAACATGGGCGGCATTGGTGGTACAAGTCCATCGGGCTGCCTTATCGGCAAAGGAAAGGTCGTGCCGAAACGAAATGTGCCAACAAAACTGATGAGCACTCCCTGCCCAAGTCCCGTAGTGATGGACATAGGACCCGTATATTATGACACCCTTCTGAAATAACCAAAGTGAACACAAGAAGGGGGGGTTGAATTGTGTTTACCAACTTTTTGGGTTACTAAAAAGATTTTCGCAGGCACAACAAGCAATGTTTGAATAAGAGAGGTTTAGACGAGTGACACGTCTAATATTTAAAACAGAATGGCACACACACAAACAGAAAAGGTTTTAAAAGAGTTTGATAATCACAATGTTAACTCCCCAAGTTAAAAGCTAGAACAGAAATAATATTTTAAGTAAATTAAAAGATAAAGGGAGTAGAGATATCACTCAGAAGATTTATACTGGTTCACCCCAAAATCCACAGGGCTACGTCTAGTTTCTTGGCAGCACCAAGTTTCCACTATAACTGAGTAAATCACAGTACAATATTCTTTACACACCTAGCCTCTTCAGGCTCAACACTCAAACAAGTATTCTTTTCTCACCTAGCCTCTTCAGGCTTAAAACAGTAAGGAATAAAAGGTTTTGTGTAGTTAATACAACTTGCAAATCTTTCAGGTCACACTCAGAGAGTGGAATAAATATGAAGTATGAAAGACTGCGAATTTATATCAAATGATTGAATGTATATTCAATGAAGGAATGAAGAAGTTAATGAAGAGAGTAAATGCTTCTGTGTAAAGTTCCTTTGATATTCAACTTCTTAGCTTCATCTTCATTGTTTGATCTATTTAAAGGCTTCAATCAAGAGATCCGTTTTGACACAGCTTCAGAAAGTGTTTGCTTCTGTCTTGAGCTTTCTGAGACACCATTTAATGCCAAAGAGTCGTTCTGAGTATTCATTAAATGCTTGAAAACGTTGAGCATTGTCAAGAGTGTCCAAGAGTACACTTTAGACTGAGCAGCTGTTCTTTCAGAGTATATGGCAGCAGGCTTCTTGTACTTGTTGCAGAGAGCTTTCCTCTTTCAGTGCAACATCAGTTCACTTTCCATAAAGTACTTTTACTTTGTACTTAAATAGGAAAAAGGTTACTGCAGTGATGCAGAGATAGCGTGTTTTATTCCTTAAAACCTTGAAACAACGTTCTTTATTCTTTGTCCTTTGAGCTATTGTCCAGAGGTCTTCGAGATCCTTAAGGATGGTATATAATTTGAATAAGGTGACTTGGACTTGATTTCTGACATACTGACTTGGTGTCAGTAATGAGAATTTTTAGACGGGTGAAAGTCATCCAAAACTTAGACGGGTGATGATCATTCAAATATTAGACGGGTGCTGTCATGTTCCAAAGTTAGACGGGTGATCAGCTGAGCCAAACTTAGACGCATGCTTCTTGCCACGTCATCAAGTGAACTTGGTCTTTCTTGAGCGTTGACTTTCTTTAACTAACTATTTAGACGAGTGGAAACTTAGACGAGTTAGTGCTGAGCTTCTACTAAAAAGTAGACGGGTCAAAATTAGACGAGTGACCTCAAGTCTATTTTCCTGCACACTTATCAAATATATCAGTAATTTCATTTGGTTCAATATTATCATACTTGAACTATTTGGAATCATCAAAACATAGAGGATTTACACTTTGAATGTGTTTTAGACTTATGAGGTCTCAACATTCTCCCCCTTTTTGATGATGACAAATATCTTTTCTGATTTTATTGAACATCAAAAAGAAACAGTAGAAATTTCTAAACAGATATAGTTGATCAGGGTATGTTATGCTCCCCCTTAGTTTATGCACTAAGTAAAGACAAATATCAGAACATCATGATATTAGAGAGAATAACATATAGTTGAAATATAAAATCATGAAAACACAGTTATATTTTCTCCCCCTTTTGGCATCAATCAAAGAGATAAATATTATAGAAGATAAATTGCCAAAAGAAAAAACTCATTTCATTTGATCAAAGTCAAGAAGGGTTACAAGTGATAGACATCACTGACTTAGTACATTGCATTGACTCAAAAAGAAATGAAAAACAGATTCCTAAAAACTAAGAAGCTAGGGCCTCCTTGGCTTTTGAAGAAAGCTTCCATCATCTGCTGCATTGCTTGCTGCTGAGCTAACATCTGAGCTTGAAATGCAGTCTGTTGAGCAATTGCTTCATCCTGTCTTTGAATGACAGTCTGCAAACTTGTAGCCATTTCATCAAGTCTCTGATGGGCAGCAGGATCATATGCAACAACTGGAGCAGTAGTGTCTGTAGTGGCCAGAGAAGTTCCAGAAGTTGATGGACAAGGAGGAGGGGTAGGAGGTAACTCTTCAACAGAAATATCATCCTCAGGGTGAGGATCTAGAAAGACATTGGTTGACAGAGTGGTTACAAAATCATTATTAGGGATAGAATTCCTCTAGAAAAGCATGAATTCTGGCACTATGTAGAGGAGAATCTATGACAGACAGAAGAAACTCATAAGATCTCCTAATGAGATTTATGTGAGTGAAAGGGGCAGTTTCAGGAAAGTTTAAAATAAAGAAAGGGAAAACCATGAAGAAAGGAGGGAGTGTGTAAATGGAGGGTGAAAAGGGGTAGAGGGCATAGGCTTGGCTACCTCTGGTGGGAATGTCTGCCTTCTCTTCTTCTGTTAACCCAGAGCTGGAGCCACATCTCCAGTAGATGTCTCTAACTTTCAGAAACTGATGATGAGTCTCAGTGGTCAGAAGATTCTTCCTGTACTTGCATTTTCTGTCATTGATCTTGATGAGACAGAAATGTTGATCCCCTGGTAAGTCAATGATCTTTTGCTTTCCTTTCAAAGTCATCGAGTCAGGCATCACTTTGATTGCAGTAGAGGGCTTCATGAAGATGTGAGGATTGAAATAGCCATTTTCCCACTGGCTTTAGTGATCTTTCTAACCTCACCATCTGTCTTTCAGCTTCCAAGGAGGCAATCATATCCAAGGGTCTTGCCATCAAGATAAGAGGGACAG
Source organism: Echinosophora koreensis (assembly GCA_035048595.1). NCBI lineage: Eukaryota > Viridiplantae > Streptophyta > Magnoliopsida > Fabales > Fabaceae > Echinosophora > Echinosophora koreensis. The sequence continues at coordinate 876,082 of JAPCYP010000136.1, forward strand.
GATTCATTTGTGACAGAGAAGGGGGTGGTCCTGGAAGATGAATTGTAGGGAGATAAAGTGGCTAAGGGGAGAGAGTTGTGTCTGGTTTCAGAGAAGTGAGTCTGGAAAGACTGTTCTCAGAGGCACTTGGCACTGGTTAGTGATATGGTCAGGGATGGGTGATTGTGGTGAGGGAGGTGGAGTAGGATTGTCAAAATACTCGAAAGTCATTGATATCCTCAGTTTGAGGAATATCAGAATGGTGAGAGATTTGTGGTGATGGTGGTATAGGTGAGTGAGTATCAGACATGTGAGGTTCTGATGTAGTAGGGTTAGGTTCAGAAGAGTGATGGTCAGGTGATGTATGTGGTGGAGTTTGGATTTGTGGTGAAGTATGTGGAGTGGGAATTCTTGGTGATGGAGGTGGTGTTGGAATTTTTGGTGATGTAGGTGGTGTTGGAATTTTTGGTGATGTAGGTGGTGTTGGAATTTTTGGTGATGGTTGGGGGGATGGTAATCTTTGTGGTGGTGAAGGTGTTCTTTGAGGAGAAGGTTGTGGAGTTGGAACTGTTGTGGTAGAAGGTTCTGTTTCCTGAGGTGGAGGGGTTGAATCCTTCTGAGGTGAAGGTGATGGTGATGGAGATGAAGAGGGAGGCAAAACAAGTTTCCTCTTTGTGACAGTTGTCCTCTTCTTTTTAGGGATCACAGTCTCTTCTGATTGAGACTCCCCCTCAGCTTGTACTGTCCTCTTTCTCTTAAACACCTTGGTAATCTTAGGTGCAGAGGCAGCAGCTTCCTTAGAGACAAGAGCAGCTAGCAGGTTCAACAACCTGAGTAGTTTCTTCAGTCACAGAAGTTTCAGCAGTAGTTTTTGTGACTTTCCTCTTCTTCCTCTGAAGCTGATTACTGATTTCCTCAGCTGGTTCCTCAACCACTTCAGCTTTAACACCAGGAATGGAAACAGTTGCTTCCATTTGAGCAGAGGCTTCAGCATTGTGACCAAGAGTAGGGGTCAGGTTCATCTTCATTAAGGCTAGGGTCTTTGTTGTAATCTCAGTACAGAGATCAGCAGAAACAGCCCTTCTTAAATCCAATTTGCATGCCCTAAAGATCCTAGTCATAACCATTCCAAAGGGTAATCCTTATCTTTTCCTTTTACTGCTTTTTCCATATGAATGAAAGATCAGATCAGTTATGTCTATCTTGATTCTTTGGACAAGATGAAACAGGGCAAACTTTTCCAGCAGATTGACATGGTTTCTAGACCCAGTCCTAGGCATTACACAGTTTATAAGTAAAACATGCAAAATCTTGCCTTAGGGGTCAGATATTTGGAGTCCATGTTGCCAGGGTTTGCAGTCCCATAGAGCACCAGATTCACATTGGCTTCCCCTTGATCCTTCATCCAGTCTTTGTAATGCCCAGCTCCTTCCCTAGGGCATTTTGTTACTTCAGCGAGTAACTCGTGAGTGATGAATATGTGATCCTCACCAACATCCCCAGAAATCATGTGGGTAGTAGGTATCCTTGGTGATCTTTGCTGTGGTCCAGAAATCCCTAACTAGAGCAGGGAAAACATGTTCTTGCAGTTGAAAGAACGGTAACCATCCGGCATGGTTGAGCTCTGGAAGTACGTCCAAACCCTTGGTTCTGAGTTCATCAAAGTTTGGAACTCTTCCAGGGAGCACCTTCTTCAACTCAGCAACAGATATCTTAGTCTTCTCAGATAGCGTCTCAAGGAGGCTTTTGGGTGCCATTTGATTTGAGAGAAAAAGGTTAGGGTTTGACAGAGAAGGTCTCGAGAAGGTGAAGACGAAGAGAGCTTAGAGAGAGAGTTTGTAAGCAAGAAATTTTTGAGTGGGTAGTTTTTGAAAAGACACGGGTTTATGCAAAGAAAACGCTTGAGTGCTTTTTGCGTTGGGAATAAGGAAAGAGAGTGTTGCCATAAATGACAATCAATCAATTTCAAACAAAATATAATAAAATATTTAAGAAAAGGAGGGAAAATGCAATGTACATGTGTCTCAGTCAGAATTTAGCACTGAGTGCTTTTAGCCACGTCATTAGACGCTTGGCTAAAATAGACGAGTCAAGTAATCATAGAAAATATAGACAAGTAATTTTTCTGACAACACAGCAAAACATTTAATCAGGTACATTATGCATGTTAAGATTTCTTCTAATAAAAACAAATCTATCTTCACTTAAAGGTTTAGTAAAAATGTCTGCCCACTGATAATCAGTGTTTACAAACTTAATTTCAAAAATTCCTTTTTGAACATAGTCTCTAATGAAATGATGCTTTATCTCTATATGCTTTGCTCTAGAATGCTGTATTGGATTTTTAGACAGATTAATAGCACTAGTATTATCACACCAAACAGGTATATTATGCTCAATCATTGAATAATCTTCAAGTTGATATTTTACCCAAAGTAGTTGTGAACAACAACTAGCTGCAGATATATATTCAGCTTCAGCAGTTGATAGAGCAATGGTGCTTTGCCTTTTGCTTGACCAAGAGATCATATTTGCTCCAATGAAGTGGCATCCTCCACTGGTGCTTTTTCTATCAATTCTGTCTCCAGCAAAATCAGCATCACAAAATCCAGCTAACCTGAAATCTTCAGATTTCTTATATAATAGACCAAGGTTAGTGGTTCCAATTAAATATCTGAAAATTCTTTTGACAGCCTTGTAATGAGATTCCTTAGGGTCTGATTGAAATCTAGCACAAAGACAGATACTGAATTGAATATCAGGTCTGCTAGCAGTTAAATATAGCAGAGATCCAATCATACCTCGGTAGACAGTTTGATCTACCTTTTTACCTTCCTCATCCTTGTTTAGAACAACTGTTGGATGCATAGGAGTACTCATAGGCTTTGAATTTTCCATTTTATACTTTTTCAGAAGTTCCTTGGTGTACTTCTGTTGATGGATATAGACTCCATCATTTGACTGTTTTATTTGAAGACCAAGGAAGAACTTCAATTCTCCCATCATGCTCATCTCAAATTCATTCTGCATCAACTCAGAGAACTCTTTGCAGAGCTTTTCATTAGTAGCACCAAATATAATATCATCAACATAAATCTGTACTACTATGAAGTCTTTTCTTGAGCATTTCTTGAAAAGTGTAGTGTCTACTTTTCCTCTAATGAAGTTATTTTCCATTAGATATGTGCTTAATCTATCATACCAAGCTCTAGGAGCTTGTTTAAGTCCATACAGAGCTTTCTTAAGCTTATAGACATGGTGAGGATTCTCAGAGTCCTCAAAACCAGGAGGTTGCTTGACATAAACTTCCTCCTCAATTATTCCATTTAGAAATGCACTTTTAACATCCATTTGATAAAGAGTTATATCATGTTGTGCAGCATATGACATGAGAATCCTAATTGCTTCTAGTCTAGCTACATGGAGCAAAGGTTTCAGTGAAATCAATACCTTCCTGTTGATTGTAGCCTTGAGCAACTAGTCTTGCCTTGTTCCTTACCACTTTTCCATTTTCATCTAGTTTATTTCTAAACACCCATCTGGTACCAATAATGGTTTTCTCTTTGGGTTTAGAAACTAGTGTCCAGACATCATTCCTTTTGAACTGATTTAGTTCTTCTTGCATGGCTAGAATCCAGCTTTCATCTTGCAGAGCTTCTTCAATCTTTTTAGGTTCTAAGTCTGATATGAAGGCCATGTTGTTGTTTTCATTGAAAGCAGATCTGGTTCTAACTCCTTGAGATGGACTTCCAATGATGAGATCTTCTGGATGATAGGTCTTGAATTTCCAATCTTTCTTCAGAGTCTGAGTTTCAGACTTATCAGCATCAGTCTGTATTTCAGACACGTCTACTTTTGACTTGTCTGAAGATTCTTCTACTGCAGGATTAAGTTCAATACCTGCAACATCATCCTCTAGATCTGATAGTTCCCTATCAGTCTTTAAACCATCATTAAACTTTACATGAATTGATTCTTCTACTACAGAAGTTCTAGAATTAAAGATTCTAAAGGCTTTAGACATTTCAGAATAACCAATGAATATTCCTTTATCTACTTTAGAATCAAATTTACCAAGATGATCTTTTGTGTTGAGAATATAACATTCACAACCAAATGCATGAAAATATGATATGTTGGGTTTTCTATCTTTCCACAATTCATAAGGAGTCTTATTTAGAATAGGCCTAATCAGTATTCTGTTTTGTACATAACAGGCAGTGTTAATGGCTTCTGCCCAGAAGTACTTAGGAAGATTATTTTCATTAAGCATAGTTCTTCCCATCTCTTGAAGAGATCTGTTCTTTCTCTCAACTACTCCATTTTGCTGTGGAGTTCTAGGTGCAGAGAAATTGTGAGAAATACCATTTTCCTCACAGAACAGTTTGAACTGCTCATTTTCAAATTCTCCTCCATGATCACTTCTTATAGCAGAGATACAAAAACCTTGCTCATTTTGTACTCTTTTACTGAATACTGAAAATGCCTTATAAGATTCATCCTTGTGGGTTAAGAAGAGTACCCATGTAAATCTAGAATAGTCATCAACTATGACAAAACCATATTTCTTTCCACCTAGGCTAGCTACACTGACTGGTCCAAACAGATCCATGTGTAACAGTTGCAAAGGTCTAGAGGATGTGACTTCTTTCTTGGATTTGAAACTTGATTTTACTTGTTTACCTCTCTGACATGCATCACACAAAATATCTTTCTTAAAAGAAATGTCAGGCAATCCTCTCACAAGGTTATGCTTTTTCAATTTAGAAATTTGTTTCATACTAACATGTCCTAATTTCTTATGCCACAGCCATTTTTCATCCTCTTTAGACATAAAGCATGTTACACTTTGATCTGAAAGTTCAGTCATGTCAATCTTATACAGATTGTTTTGCCTTTTGGCAGAGAAAGAGGGTTTTTCCACTACAAGTCATTGACTATGCATGCATCCTTAGAAAAAGATACAGAAAATCCACTGTCACATAATTGGCTTATGCTAAGTAGATTATGTTTTAATCCTTTCACAAATAACACATCATGAATAATAGGTAAGGGAGGTTTACCACCAATTTTACCTAAACCAACAACTTTTCCTTTCTGGTTGCCACCAAAAGTTACATGTCCACCTTTCTTAGGTTGGAGGTCTAGGAACATAGACCTTTCGCCTGTCATGTGTCGCGAGCATCCACTGTCCAGATACCATGACAGGTGTTTGCTTTGTTCTGTTGAGAATGTCTGCAACAGGAATGATCATGACCTTAGGTACCCATATTTTCTTGGGTCCTTTTTTGTTAGTGTGAGGAGTCTGTGAAGACTTCCTTCTCTTTTTGTGAATACACTTGGACATGATATGTCCAGCTTTTCCACAGTAGGAACATATAGATTTAACAGCTACATTCGAAAACTTTGTTGATCCTTTATGATGTTCTTGATTGGAATATCCTATACCTTCTTTGTTAAGGGAGTGCCTCTGACTTCCTAAGAGTTTAGTCAGATTATCTCTACCATTAACAAACTTGGCAAGATCTGAGGTGAGCTCTTCTACTTTCTGTTGAAGTTTAGTTACTTCTTCAGATGGTAGAGTTTCAACTAAGATCTCAACTTCAGACTTTTCAGTCTTAAGTTTACTATTCTCTTCAGCTAACTTCTCACACTCTAGAGATTTCTGTGTATACTCATTTGAGAGTTTAGCATACTGTCTCTTGAGGGATCTGAAAGCTTTAGATATATAGTTGGATTCTTCCAATAGTTCATCATAGGCATCATTCAATTTTTCAAGTTCAGAATGTACCTCAGTTTCTGATTCTGAATCTGTATCAGCCATAAGACAGAGGTTTGCTTCAAGCTCCTCTCCTTCACTTTCAGTGGAGCTTTCATCAAGATCTTCCCAAGTAGCCATCATTCCTTTCTTCTTTTTGTTGAAGAATTTCTTGGAAGATTGCTTTTTGAGTTGAGGGCATTCTGCCTTGATGTGACCAGGCTTTTTGCATTCATAACATACAATGACATTTCTGTCATTAGATCCACCATCCTTGTTGTGCTTGTCTTTGTTGAAGCGCCTGAAGGGTTTGTCTTTTCTGAAGTTTCTTTTCTTCCACAGCTTCTTCATTTTTCTGGTGAAGAGAGACAGTTCATCATCTTCATCATCTGAGTCATCCTCATTTGATTCTCCAGATTCTTCTGAAGATTCATCTACTTTGAGAGCTTTTGAACTTGCTCCCTTAGATGACTTCTTGTCAGCCTTGAGTGCAATGGACTTGTTTTTCTTTCCATTGTTCTCTTCAATCAGTTCTTGTTCATGAATCTGAAGAGTTCCAAGAAGCTCATCAAGCTTCATTGTTGATAAATCCTTGGCCTGAGACACAGCAGTTACAAGTGGTCTCCATTGTTTTGGAAGACTTCTGAGAATCTTTTGAATGTGTTCCTCAGTCTTGTAAACTTTTTCCCAGAGATTTCAATCCATTGGTTATGGTTTGAAACCTTCCATACATTTGGCCAATAGTTTCACCTTCCTCCATTTTAAACAACTCATACTTTCTGACAAGCATGCTGACTTTGGTTTCTTTGACTTTGCTAGTTCCTTCATGAGCAATAGCTAGTGAGTCCCACATTTCTTTTGCAGACTCACAAGCACAGACTTTTTCAAATTCTTCTCTGCTCAAAGCACACATGATTGCATATCTAGCTTTGGCATTCAGCTGCCACTTAGTTCTTTGATCAGTAGTCATGTTTGCTTTAGGAATTTCCTCTCCTTTGTCATCTTTAGGAATAAAGGGACCTTCATCAATGATATCCCAAAGATCAGAATTAGTGGATTGTAAAAACCACTTCATCTTTTCTTTCCAGTAGATGTAGTCCTCTCCATTGAAGAAAGGAGGTCTCGACATTGAGGATCCTTCTCCAGCATGGTTCTTGCTTCCACTGGTTTCTCCTGCCATCTCCAAGATCTTTTCCTCTACACTGTTAAGTGCTCAACCCAGAGGCTGAGCTCTGATACCAACTGAAATAACCAAAGTGAACACAAGAAGGGGGGTTGAATTGTGTTTACCAACTTTTTGGGTTACTTAAAAAGATTTTCGCAGGCACAGCAAGCAAGGTTTGAATAAGAGAGGTTTAGACGAGTGACACGTCTAATATTTAAAACAGAATGGCACACACACAAACAGAGAAGGTTTTAAAAGAGTTTGATAATCACAGTGTTAACTCCCCAAGTTAAAAGCTAGAACAGAAATAATACTTTAAGTAAATTAAAAGATAAAGGGAGTAGAGATATCACTCAAGAGATTTATACTGGTTCACCCCAAAATCCACAGGGCTACGTCCAGTTTCTTGGCAGCACCAAGTTTCCACTATAACTGAGTAAATTACAGTACAAGTATTCTTTGCACACCTAGCCTCTTCAGGCTCAACACTCAAACAAGTATTCTTTTCTCACCTAGCCTCTTCAGGCTCAAAACAGTAAGGATAAAAGGTTTTGTGTAGTTAATACAACTTGCAAATCTTTCAGATCACACTCAGAGAGTGGAATAAATATGAAGTATGAAAGACTGCGAATTTATATCAAATGATTGAATGTGTATTCAATGAAGGAATGAAGAAGTTAATGAAGAGAGTAAATGCTTCTGTGTAGAGTTCCTTTGATATTCAACTTCTTAGCTTCATCTTCATTGTTTGATCTATTTAAAGGCTTCAATCAAGAGATCCGTTTTGACACAGCTTCAGAAAGTGTTTGCTTCTGTCTTGAGCTTTCTAAGACACCATTTAATGCCAAAGAGTCGTTCTGAGTATTCATTAAATGCTTGAAAACGTTGAGCATTGTCAAGAGTGTCCAAGAGTACACTTTAGACTGAGCAGCTGTTCTTTCAGAGTATATGGCAGCAGGCTTCTTGTACTTGTTGCAGAGAGCTTTCCTCTTTCAGTGCAACATCAGTTCACTTTCCATAAAGTACTTTTACTTTGTACTTAAATAGGCAAAAGGTTACTGCAGTGATGCAGAGATAGCGTGTTTTATTCCTTAAAACCTTGAAACAACGTTCTTTATTCTTTGTCCTTTGAGCTATTGTCCAGAGGTCTTCGAGATCCTTAAGGATGGTATATAATTTGAATAAGATGACTTGGACTTGGATTTCTGACATACTGACTTGGTGTCAGTAATGAGAATTTTTAGACGGGTGAAAGTCATCCAAAACTTAGACGGGTGATGATCATTCAAATATTAGACGGGTGCTGTCATGTTCCAAAGTTAGACGGGTGATCAGCTGAGCCAAACTTAGACGCATGCTTCTTGCCACGTCATCAAGTGAACTTGGTCTTTCTTGAGCGTTGACTTTCTTTAACTAACTGTTTAGACGAGTGGAAACTTAGACGAGTCAGTGCTGAGCTTCTACTAAAAAGTAGACGGGTCAAAATTAGACGAGTGACCTCAAGTCTATTTTCCTGCACACTTATCAAATATATCAGTAATTTCATTTGGTTCAATATTATCATACTTGAACTATTTGGAATCATCAAAACATAGAGGATTTACACTTTGAATGTGTTTTAGACTTATGAGGTCTCAACACCTTCTACCCCACATGTTATAAGCCATTTAATTAAAAACACTTAAAGGAAAACATGCACTTATTATTGAAAGAAATAAAACAATTGTCCATGGGTAGAAAAGTCCCACATGAACCGTTTACAACACGGAATTAAAATGAGTTTTAAACATAACAAACTAATATAAATATCCGAACCCCGATGTCACCTACAGAGCTGGTATAACTGTTCCGGGATAAACACCCACGGAATTACAACTGAAAACTAACATAACACAAACTAGCCCTACTATGAGTGGCGGCTCCTCAGAGTCACTCCTCTCCGGGCTGCTCGTCATCCTCTGCAAGGTGCCAATCAGGCCAAACACAAACAAACATGAGGAGTAAGTTCATGTAATCATATACAGCAAGAAGTAGGAAGTAAAGTAAACAGTGAACACAACAACATTACACCAAACATCAACATTATCATTATGTTATGCAGTGCAATGCAGTCCTACTCCGCTAAATCAACAATGCATGTGGATCCATTAAACTCGAGATGTACGACTTCGGAGTTACATATCCACATTGAGAATCTACTCAACGCCGGAGAATCTACTCCTTGGATAGCCAGCGCATCAAACCAACGACTGCCTCATCACGGGGGCGCTAGGAGAATCTACTCCAACCGTGGATGGCCAGATCGCCGTACTCTAGGACGATCTCCCCTATGTCGAACATCCCTAAACAACATCTCCGATGCAATGCGTATGCAACATAACAACAACGGCATTACCACCTCCATAACTCCAACGGAAATGACCGAAGGTAACAGCGGAATCAACCGCACCAACTTGCCTCGCGGAATCTACCTGAGGACTTAAGCGGAATCAACCGCAGTACCTGGGGCAAACTCTCAGCCACCAAGGCACATAACAACAACACCTTAGACCCAAACCGTGGGGTCAAGGCTTCCTTGGCCAAAAAGCACCAAGGCACAACTCATCAGTTTGCGGCACCCAAAAGGGTATCGACTTAACCTCTCACCATCTCATCATCTTTAATTATCTTTAGTAACTTTAACCAAGTTGTCTAATCAGTTATCATCATAGGGAAGTGGGGTTTAAACCCCTTAAGTCCTTAAATCTTGTTCTGTCCAGGTGGGTTGAGCACGGTCGTGCTTGTAACCCAGCACGATCGTGCTTAAGCACGTGAAGGGCGTGCTCCCCTGTAAGTGAAGCACGGTCGTGCTTCTTAACGAGTACGGTCGTGCTCAGCAGCACGGTCGTGCTGAACAGAGCGGCCATTTACCCAGAATTCAACCGTGCTCCCTGTTCAGCACGGTCGTGCTCATCACGCGACAGTGCTGTTCTGGGCAGGAACAGTAACCGTATCCTATCAAATTTCAAGAGTTTAATCAATTAACATCCTAAATCAGTTATCAACGTATCTTAAGGATCAAACTCAGTAATAATATCAACATCAACATAACAGGGGCATCAACCAACAACATCATCATGTTCATAGTAAAGCAACCAACATAAACTCAACCAACATTATGAACATAAGCATACATATTATCAACATTAGCATGTTATCAGAACAACCAACAAATCACGCATACATGAACAGTCATTCATACAAACAAAACCGGGGCCATGGGGACCCCTTTACTCTACTCTAACCCCGAGCCTATGATCACACTACCCTTCTCCCCATACCTGAATTGAAGGTAGCTCTAACGACGTCCCAAGAAACGAACTGAGTCCTTTCCTTACAGCAACTCACACCGAAACGAATCTTAGATCATCAAAACAAACCAAAGATTAGTTCCCTATTCACAATAATGAAAGGAAACTAAGGAAGGGTAAGGAACGTTACCTATGCACTAACACAGTTAAGCTAGCGGTCTCCCAAGGCTCCCAAAACTAATCAAGAGGAAGAAAAACGGAAGAGGGTTCGTTCTGGCCGCACACACAGGAGCTGCTGCTACCAAAAACTAGGGTTAAACGTAAACCCTCGAGTTCTGCTTTGTTAATATAAATCTCAGACTTGAGCACGGTCGTGCTTACTATTGAGCACAGTCGTGCTCAATTTAACGTTACGAGACGCGGTCCATGCATTGAGCACAGGCGTGCTCCGTGTTGAGCACGGTCGTGCTCAACTTAAAATCAGAAACACACTTCTGACTTTAAGCACGGGCTTGCTGGCTAATGAGCACGGGCGTGCTCATGTACCAGAGAGGGACTTTTAGCCAAAAATCCCACTATGCCCTCGACCGATAAATCCAACTTAATAAACTTAGCTTAATTAAAATATTCTGAAAAATAGGGTGTAAGCACTCCACCTCACAAGTCCCCGAGAGGGGGAACCCTGGATCCTGAGTTATCCATGGGTGGTCTCAGTGTGCCATCTGCTCTGTCTGGGTCTGAGGTACAATATATACAAAACAAACACACAACAAAAGAAACGGGGATAAGAAACAATATAACGCCAAACGTGGAAAGGGTTTAGCGACATTTAATTCTATAACAGCAAGATAAACATCTGTCTCCCAAAATATAGTATATATATATCACAACCATCCTCAATCCATATATAGGGTCTTTCCTCTACTCCCCATCATGATGCAATGCAAATGCTGTATGAATCACCACAGGTAGTCGTCCATATCCGGATATTCACATCAATCGACACGTCCTAGAGGCCCCGGCGCACACCCTCGTCCGCGGATGGAGGATGCCCATGCAAACCAATGGCACTATAGCAACACAATCCGGTGCACACCTCTGAAGCACGACCAGGGTGCTCATGCAACGCATGAACTATAGCTGCAACTAAAATGAAATCATGTCTGGGACGGTCCGACATTAGCCTAGACCCCGGGAATTCTCCCTCCGAGGAATAGACCCCAACGACCATGTTTCAGGACCACATAATGACCATGTTTCAGGTCTACATATCACAGACCATGTTTCAGGTCACCCCCTAGTGTCCTAACCGCTCATCATCACCTCATAAATATCCTCAATAAAATCTCATCTCATCAATCTCATCATCATATCACATCAATCGTCTCGGTTAAGCACTACTAACACATAAAGTATGACTTCCCCAATACATCATCACGACTCGTCATATCTCATTACTTACTCAATCTCTACTCAAAATCATTACAATCACATCATCATACTATCATGTCATCATATCAATCATATCATCATTCCCAATAAAATAATATATTTCCAATATAGCAAAATAATCATTTTCATAATAAATAACTTCAACACATCATCAATCATAATAATAATCCAATCAGTCCAAATAGTCACAGTAGCCAATCACAAAATAATAAAAATAATATAATAATATATATTTATCGTCACGACAATAAACGCACAATTTCAATATCATCATCGGTGCCACTGAGTAGTCCCCAATGTGATATGGACATTGTCTGTTACTCGTTCTCAAGTAGGGTTTAGGTCGCCCTACGCCATTATTGAACTAAATGTAACCGCGTCGTTTCCGACGTTAAATAGTTTCTTTTCCCCACCTGAAAACCGTACGACCTCGGAAACACTACGAGATCGCTCCCACGCGAATCCTCTCGATTCTACCTCACATCGAAAGAGGTCCCCGAAACTCTGGTATTCCACCTAAACATCACATTTGAAAGGCACAAAGTAAGGAACTCAAATACTGCAGTAACATTGGTAAATCCGCCACTGTTCTGGCTCAATATCTCAAAATACGGACTTCTGTTCAAATATTTGACCATTGAATTTAAATAACTACCTTTCCTTTACCTTCTATAAAAATTCCAGCTGGATCCAACGGTGAATGAGTCTGGATCGAACCTTCCAATGTGACTGGTCAGGAGCTACTCGGGTTGAGTTTCTTTCCTCCTTATGAGTTGAATAACTCACACTATGGAGATTTCTTAGTCGATTGAACCGTTGGATATGAAGAACTACCAACCTAGAACCTCTCTATGAAATTTCAACACGATCTAACGGTGGAAGAAGGTGTGGTGAGGGATTTACAGAAGCTGTTCCAGCTTCAAAGCTCTTAACAATGGTGGTTTAGGGTTCTCTCCTCTCCCATTCTCTATCTGTCTCTCTATTTCTCCCGCTCTCTCTAGAACTCTCCTTTCTGTTCTATGAACTCAGCTCAGCTCTCTGCCTCGTATTCGTTTGGTTATGACTTAAGTGTCTTAAGTCACATAAGTCATTTTATTTTTGCTGAAACACGTCCCCAAGCTCGAGCTTGAGAAGTTCCACGCTTGAGCGTTCCCACGCTTGAGCGTGGGAATAACCAAGCTTGAGCGTGGGAAGGCAAGTACGCCACCGTGCCATGCAACCATTCCTGGAGTACATCAGTCCTGGTGACACGTGGCACGTCAACGCATGGCCCTGTCTGGTTGACTTGGGCGCTTGAGCGTGGATACACTCACGCTTGAGCGTTAACTTTTGACCAAAAGTCAACTTTTTGCGTTCAGGGTCCGTTCGACGTCCGATTGACCTCAAATTTGAGATATAGGATCATTAGGACCTAATAAACAACCTCCAACCATAAAAAATGCCTAATCTCATCTCTAACTCCAATATTCTTATTTCACACTCAGATGTCCTAAAGTCGATAATCAGGAAAACCCAAAGTTTTGCTCACATTTAAACTCATTCCTGATGATTGCTTACTTTCTATGCAAAAATTCCTAGACTTTAACTAGCATCTTAACCATATAATCCAAGTCTTAAACATGTTCCTCTTACATAAATCAAAACCCTAAAACTTGGGATGTTACATTACTACCCCCCTTAAAAGAAATTTCATCCTCGGAATTTTCTGTAGGGGTTACATGCAACATCAACTCCGCTGCGCACTCTGATACCATTATTAATAACACAACTTTACTGATTCTTATACTTTTATTATCACAACTTAAACATACACCAACTTATCGATCCATACTTCACACATATTATTTACATACCATGCCATCAGAATCTATATATATCATCATCTTAAACTCAAAATCCTCGGGCATATATATCCAGTCTCTAAACCATCTTGATTTAACCGTAAAATACTCAAAATCCTACCCAATACTGCTTAGAATAATAAATCTTTCACCAATTCCAAATTTACTACTATTTTCATAAGTCAAATATCTTAATAACATCCAATGGCCTCAAAATTATATTCTCAGCATAAGGACTTAAATCCCATCATGGACAAGCCACACTCAAATCAATTTATTTTATAAACACCATATACCTAAACTTCCTTTTCTTTAAACCAACTTATCATCATTAGAAAATAAGTCCATCTTCACATCAAAGCATTAATCCCATAAACTTAAGTTTACTCCCAAACACTATCTTATCTTACACCTCTCTAAAATCTATCAATCTTACCTTCAACCTTTCTAGTTCATCATAAATCCGAAAAGCAACATGTATATAATATGTAATACAAGTCTTATCTTCAAATTCTCCAAATCCAATCATAACTAAATCAATTAACACAAGCTACAAGTTGAAGATGCATTTGAACTTAATCCTTAATCATCAAAACTTCCAATCAAATCTCAACTTACAAACCCCATTGGAACAATACATTAAGCTATTCCAATCATAGCATTCAAGTGAAGTTCTAAAATCACCTTTTTAACAAGAACAGCATGCCCAATCATATTCTTTATCCTCAAATCCCACTTTCAAGGTGATCATCCTTTTTCTTACTAACAAGCTAACAACACTTACACTCCTTATCTCTTCCTAATTTCAAATTATAAACCTATATCCCTAGTCAAATCCACAGCTCTAACAATCAACTCAACAATAAAAAGGCTACAAGGTTTTAGCCAAATCAATTCCCTTAATAACAACTTCTTTAAACAACTAGTTCACTGCCTCTTACCCCCAAGAAAGAATTCTTCCGATAACTTCTTGTCTAACACTCATTCCAAATCTTAGTCCCTATTAATTACATGTCCTAAGAACTAAACTTCCTCCATCCTTAATTTACGACTGTAAATGATCCACATACTCATGCGAGATAACTGAATGTGCGACGTCTAATTTAAACAACACTGACGAGAATCTACCAAATATCAAGCACATACCTTGGATAAGGTTGGCAGATTGAGAGGATTCAGCTCCCCTCACAGTAAACACCTTCCCTATAGCCTGAGGTCTAGCACTATGCTGTCCTGATACTGGGGCTCTTATACTAACTCCATCTCCGCCAGCTCCGGCTCCTCGTCTAACAGCTACCGGCGGCTGCCTAGCTCTCGTCTGCAGTCACGAGCCAAATGACCTGGTTTACCACAAGCAAAACAACCATGACTCTCCTGGAAATTTCAATATAATGTGGTCACCCGCATCCAAAACAAACTGGGCCTGGCTGCTGCTGACCCCCTCCATTAACTGATGTAGAAACTAGTAATGGTGCAGATATCTGTACTGCCTGCACTAGTCTGGTATAGGGTCCTCACCTCCCATGAGAACCACTATCGCTCCCCCCTCTGATCACTAGATCTGATCGGGCCTCCACTGCGTTGCTGTCTCAACTCTATCTCTCGCCTCTGATCAATACTCTCAATGCTCCGGCACATCCAGTCCTCATCCGGAAACCTCTGGTAGAACTCATAAAACTGAATCAAGGCCTCGAATCTGGCCTCATAATCACCCACATACCTATCTCCCTGCTGAAGACTCATAAACTCTCTCCCCTTATCGCGTCTGACTAACCGCGGGAAGTACTTCTCGAAGAAACACTCTCTGAACAGCTCCCAACTGATCAATCTGCCCTCAGCCTCAAGCAATCTCCTCTTACTTCTCCACCATGACTCAGCCCCTCCGGTCAACATGAAGGCGGCGTAAGTCACCTTCCTGTCATCTCTGCTTCTCATGGTGTCAAAGATCTTCTCCAACTCTTGTATCCACCACTCAGCTCTCTCTCTGGGTCATACACTCCTCCAAACTGTGGTGGCTTACCTTTCAAAAAGGTAGCCAACCCCGCATCCTCAGCTTCAACAGCTCTCCTCCTATCCTGTTGTTCCTGTAACTCTGCATCTCTCTACATCCTCTGAGCATTCTGCTGTGCCTGCTGCAACAGAACGATGCTAACTCACAGATAGTCCGAAGAGTCTTGGAGAACTCTCCTCCACCTCCAATCCCTGCCTCTGGCTGATGATGCTCATCCTCAACACCTTCTATAGCTCTACCACCACATCTACGACGTCCTCGTCCTCTACTTCGAGCCATGATCTTATCAAAAGAAATCATTAGCCCACATCAATATGACATATAATACTACATAAAACTGGAATATAAATACTATATGTCATAGAAATGTCGCGTCGGACTCCCTACCCAACTTCTAAACATAGTCGTTATCCGATATGGATTCAACTAAATGGCCAGTTCACCATAATCACAGTCCTCATAGTCCGTTTCAGAACCGAACCGCTCTGATACCACCAAATGAGACGCCCCGAATCCCATTAAAGAAAACCCATAATATTTAGGTCCTAGGCATGTTATTATCGTTATGCGTATATGTTAAAAACGGTGGAAAAATTTAAAACTTAAAATATAAACAACATAGATACAGATTGATAACAAAAATACATTAAAAAAAAAAGCTAAAGAAAAGATACCTCACCGCCTCTCGACACCCCATCCCCTCTCAAAATACATCAAAAGCCTTACACATGCACCTAGGTGAATAGCCCTGGCCTAGGCTATCACAAACTACTACCCCTGCTGTAACCCTGAGGTCTCGACGGGCCTGCCTCGTGTCCACTGCCACTAGAAGATCTCCTATCTGTGGCAGATCTCTGAAACAACTGTCGGTACTCCCTGGCATCTTGGGATGATAGTCGTCGGGAGGATACTCGGGAGGACTCTGGCCCGGTGGCCCTAATCTCGGGTGGTGCTGGGGCCTCAAGAACGGGCGTCAGGTTTGGTGCCTTTGCCTTTGGGATGTGTGGGATGGTGTTAATCATAGAGATGCTTCTTTTGTTTTGTTTGGGCTGCTCGGTCTTTTTTTCAATGAGTTGTGCAGAGTTTTGGAATAGTTCAGCTTTTCTTGGATGTAGTCTTTAGCTGGCTTTCACCGTCAGTTTTCTTATTCTCTTTTGTAGTGAGCTGCAAATGATTGTTGGGGTTTGTGGTGCCAACATAGTTGGGATGACTCTCCCCTTTGTGATGCTTCTGCTTGCTACTTTTTCTCTCTTTGTATATGGGTTAGAGTACCCCTTGTACTCTTTTATTAATAAATTAAAATTCTTTTGCTTATAAAAAAAAAGGGTCATAGACTGGATCTGCGGGATTCACACCCTCTGGAACTGGGGCAAGTCTAGGCTCTGGTCCCGTAGTGATGGACATAGGACCTGTATATATCGCGAAACGAGTAACCGGGTCCACAAGCCACCCTTTCGGGTCTAAGCACTCCACCTCACAGGTCCCCGAGAGGGGGAACCTGGATCCTGAGTCATCCATGGGTGGTCCCAGTGCACCATCTGCTCTGTTTGGGTCTGAGGTACAATATATACAAAACAAACACACAACAAAAGAAACGGGGATAAGAAACAATATAACCCCAAACGTGGAAAGGGTTTAGCGACATTTAATTCTATAACAGCAAGATAAACATCTGTCTCCCAAAATATAGTATATATATATATATATATATCACAACCATCCTCAATCCACATCACCATCCTCAATCCACATCTAGGGTCTTTCCTCTACCCCCCATCATAATGCAATGCAAATGCTGTATGAATCACCGCAGCTAGTCGGCCATATCCGGATACCCACATCAATCGACACGTCCTAGAGGTCCCGGCGCACACCCTCATCCGCGGATGGAGGATACCCATGCAAAGCAATGGCACTATAGCTACACAATCCGGTGCACACCTCTGAACCACGGCCAGGGTGCTCATGCAACGCATGAACCATAGCTGCAACTAAAATGAAATCATGTCTGGGATGGTCCACTGTTAGCCTAGACCTTGAGAATTCTCCCTCTAAGGAATAGACCCCAACGACCATGTTTCAGGTCCAGATAACGACCATGTTTCAGGTCCACATATCACAGACAATGTTTCAGGTCACCCCCTAGTGCCCTAACCGCTCATCATCACCTCATAAATAACCTCAATAAAATCTGAACTCATCAATCTCATCATCATATCACATCAATCGTCTCGGTTAGGCACTACTAACACATAAAGTATGACTTCCCCAATATATCATCACGACTCATCATATCTCATTACTTACTCAATCTCTACTCAAAATCATTACAGTCACATCATCATACTATCATGTCATCATATCAATCATATCATCATTTCCAATATCATAATATATTTCCAATATAGCAAAATAATATTTTCATAATAAATAACTTCAACACATCATCAATCATAGTAATAATCCAATCAGTCCAAATAGTCACAGCAGCCAATCACAAAATAATAAAAATAATATAATAATATATATTTATCGTCACGACGATAAATGCACAATTTCAATATCATCATCGATACTACTGAGTAGTCCCCAATCTGATATGGACATTGTCCGTTACTCGCTCTCAAGTAGGGTTTTGGTAGCCCTACGCCATTATCGAACTAAATGTAACCGCACCGTTTTCGACGTTAAATAGTTTCTTTCCACCACCTGAAAACCGTATGACCTCGAAAACGCTACGAGATCGCTCCCACTCGAATCCTCTCGATTCTGCCTCACACCGAGGTCCCCGAAACTCCGGTATTCCACCTAAACATCACATTTGAAAGGCACAAAGTAAGGAACTCAAAAACTGCAGTAACATTGGTAAATCCTCCACTGTTCTGGCTCAATATCTCAAAATATAGACCTCTGGTTAGAAATTTGACCATTGAATTTAAAGAAATACCTTTCCTTTATCTTCTCTAAATATTTCAGCTCGATCCAACGGTGAGCAAGGCTGGATCGAAACTTCCAATGTGACGGATCAGGAGCTATTCGGGTTGGGTTTCCTTCCTCCTTCTGAGTTGAATAACTCACACTCTGGGGATATCTCAGAAGATCGAACCATTGGATATGAAGAACTACCAACCTAGAACCTCTCTATGAAATTTCAACACGATCTAACGTTGGAAGAAGGTGTGGTGAGGGATTTACAGAAGCTGTTCCAGCTTCAAAGCTCTTAACAATGGTGGTTTAGGGTTCTCTCCTCTCCCATTCTCTATCTTTCTCTCTATTTCTCCCTCTCTCTCTCTGGAACTCTCCTTTATGTTCTCTGAACTCAGCTCAGCTCTCTGCCTCGTATTCTTTTGGTTATGACCTAAGTGACTTAAGTCACTTAGTCATTTTATTTTTACTGAAACACGTCCCCACACTCGAGCATGAGAAGTTCCACGCTGGAGCGTGCCCACGCATGAGCGTGGGAAGCCAGGTACGCCACCGCACCATGCAACCATTCCTGGAGTGCCACGTCAGCCCTGGTGACACGTGGTAGGTCAACGCATGGCCCTGTCTGGTTGACTTGGGCGCTTGAGCGAGGTACACCCACGCTTGAGTGTTGACTTTTGACCAAAAGTCAACTCTTTGCGTTCAGGGTCCGTTCGACGTCCGATTGACCTCAAATTTGAGATATAGGCTTATTAGGACCTAATAAACAACATCCAACCAAGAAAAATGCCTAATCTCATCTCTAACTCCAATATTCTTATTTCACACTCAGATGTCCTAAAGACAATAATCGGGAAAACCCCAAGTTTTGCTCACATTTAAACTCATTCCCGATGATTGCTTACTTTCTATGCAAAAATTCCTAGAATTTAACATAGCATCTTAACCATTTAACTAGCATCTTATATAAAACAAAACCCTAAAACCTGGGATGTTACACCCGACATTTTAAAACCAATGCATGACACTTCAATATTCGCTATCTAAGATTTTGTATTTAATCTCCGGAGATCCCAACACCATATCAAATGAGCAGATCAAGCTCTCTTTGCCCAACAAGGCATACCGGATTTAACCATAACACTGTACAAAACTAGGCACAGTGGTTACTGTCTATAGTATATGGTTTCATTGTCCACCAAGGCACAATGATGCAACTGCATGATTATCTTGCCATCAAGAAATCAAGTTCAAACCCATTGGCACGTTTGCCAGAAATGCATGGAAAACATTTTGTTTACGTCATTTTTCTTTGTGTTCATTCTTTCCTTGTCGAAGCTCAAGGGCTCACGACCAACTCAACTTTTAAACATTTAAGTTTATCATCAATTTCAACCAAAAAGGATCCCAAATCCAAATGTGCAAATCACGAAGTTTAGACCAATGCATTCAGCCTTAGGTTCGTAGATTATAAAGCACAAAACTTATACAACTTTTATAGGACAAAATAGTCCATAACTTCACCTTTAGGACATACAGCCCATAACTTATAATAGAACACTAGGGTCCCGACGTCTCGGTTACTAGGTTCGCTTTTCAACTTAAAAATCATTTTCGTTCTGTGAAACACAAATCCAAAATAAAACCTCCGCAACTTATCCAAGTTGTCGAAAATAACACCATTGTATAAAACTAATTTACAGAAAATCCTTTTATGTTGGAAATTCATTTATAAAATCATCAAAACACTTAAATCTCATTTTCTTAAAAAAAAAATCTTTATTTGAAACTTTAGTTCAAAGAAAACATTGATTTGAGACTAACTCTCAGTTTTAACAAATATTACTGTTTTTAAAAATTGATTTCCATAAATATTTTCAAAATCAACCGTCGCTTGCATTTTCAAAACGTGTTGAGTCAAAATTTGACTTTTCTAGTAAAATAATTTTCTCAACACCATAAGTAAATTATATACTTAACTTTTTATCATAACATTTTACATTATTTTATAATTTCTTATGTAAACATTAGCAGCACTAAAATATTTTCACGGTTACGCCCTCACTGTGACTCATAAAACACTCTTACGTCGATAAATCATTAAAATAATAGTATTTTCAACTATTCTCATTTCTAACCAATCAAATAATTAAGTCATATTATATTTATATTCTACCAATTAAAAATACAATTTTTCTCATAAAGCTTTTTAATGCTTTTATCTTCGTAATTAATTGAGCACTGACTACTGTCAGGCTTTTCAGTCAACAAACAACATACATAACTATTACACATCCACAATATTGCATATAAAACAGTTTATAAGATGCATTAAATACTATAACAATTAAATGCAGATAAACAATTAAAAGCAGATAACAACAACAAATAAAATAACTACGCAAGATAATTTAAAAACACCACAAAGACACTCAAATAAATTATACAGACCACAAACTAGTAGCATGTAGCTATCGGAAAAAAAATCCTTCAGGTACTCCTCTTACCTCTTGGAGATTTTTCTTTCCGAAATAAATTACGTCGAATGCCCGATCTCCGCAAAACTCGTACACGATTCACACAAATATTATCCTTCAACAAACCACAATATAAAACAAGTTAAATTTTGAAAAAAACCTACCAACTCCTACTGATGTTGGTTCGGCCATGGCTAGCTAATTTAGCTAGAGATCTCAAAATTTTACATACTCTTAGATCCATGACCTTAGAGTAGTATAGAGTTAAAAACAATGATCATAAGTTGAAAAATAAAACAAAATCATCCAAGTTCTCAAGAACAAGGATTCGGCCATGAGTGTAACAGCCTGATTTTTAATTACGCTGTTTAATCAGTTAAAATATAATTAATTATATTTTAAGCTGAGAGTTAGAAAGTGATTTTAAATAAAATAGAATCATATTCATAGTCTATCTTACGGTAGAAGGTTACGGTAAAAATTTGGGTTGAAAATTCAGACGGAACCCGGTCTGCGTTTTCACTGATAGTAAGATTTTACTGAGCAGAAACCCTAATTTCGACTTGTGAACGAAACCATTAGGTTTTATATTTTGTCCCGGAGTATTTTCCAAGTTTTGAAAAAATTCATTAGGGATGAAATTAATATTATTTTATTCGGGCATAATCGTTAAGAAAATGCGTAAAACCTAAGTCCGTGGATAAATTGGGTAAACAACGGAGTCGATTATGGAGTTGAGGTATTAGAAGAGATTAATGTAGCAGAGAGGACAAGGAATCCGGCCTTAAATTTTAGTAATCGAGAATTTTCAAGGGAAATGACTAAAATACCCCTAAGCTTAACCTAACGGACGTTGAGTTAAATTTTAACCATGGTTAAGGAACCAAGGTTAGTTCTTGTGGTCTAAAATCAGCCACACCTCCCATGAATTCTTGACCACATGATCTTAACCATAGTTATCAAAGTAACCCTAGTTAAGATAATTATTAACCATAGTTAACTATTATATTATTTAATATTCACAAAACCCATTAATTGGACTCTAAGGAACCAAACAAAGCCTTAGACTTCCCCTATAAATACTCCCCATGGCCGCAGCCCCCTCCCCACATTTATCACTTCATCTCTTTCATTTTCTTCATCTTTTTCATTCTTCTTCTTCATTTATTCACAAACTCCATTATCATCTTCAAAAGCTTTAAGTGTTTCCATTAAAGAACTTGCTAAGATTATCATCATTTCTTCATTTCCTTCATACATTTGGGGTAACATGATCATCCATGATCATCTCCTCTCTTCTTGAATTCATTTTCTTCCTATTTCATGAGTTTTCCATTTCTAGATCTAGAACTTTAAATAATTCTAGAAAATTGTAGAAAAATCATAAAAATGTGAAACCAATTTCTATGATCTAGTTATGATCTCTACTTTCATTATCCAAGAGCATGTAATCAAAAACATTTTCCTTCCCTATTATCTATTGATGGCCGAAACTCTCTCAAAAATGAGTTTGATGATTTTGTTCAATTTTTATAGTCTAATACTTGATTAAAGCACACTAGTACTTGTATGATTTAAATCCAAGAGCTTAAGTCCAACTAAATTTTCTAACCTATTTTTGTATTTAAGGCCGAAACCCTACCCTAAGTGGTTGGATGATTTTTACTCCATATTTTCAACTTATAGTAATTTATCCTAGCTATCTAAGACATGAGTAGTTAGTACCCAAAAGATTAGAATGAGAAAATGATCCTAGCCCTTGTTTAAATTGAATGGCCGAATCTAGCATAAAGTGGTATAGTTGGGTTTGTTTGATTAATTATAGTTATGTTGTTTTGGTTCAAGGTGAAACTATTAAGCTGTGGTGCGATAGCGAGGAACGTCAAGTTCGGGATTTCGGTGCTAACACGAGTGGGGGAAAGAATCAATCTACCATCGGAATCGATAAGTAGTATATTTTATAATAATTGTGTAGGGCGACCTAAACCCTACTAGTAGTCAAATAATCGACAAGACCAAAATCGCATTGGAAACCTTTTCTGTGAAACCAATGGTGATTCGGGAATTGTAGGTTTATCGACATTAGGTGGATTTTAAGTATTTGATGATGTATGACTTTATGTTTATTTAATTGATTGTGATACGCTGGTTGAGGTATTCCACTGCATGTGACGTCTTATTTTTTATTTTTGAATATTTTGTTGATTAATGTGCTATGCATGATCTGCCTGGTTTAATATTGTGCTTAGTCGACTTTAAGCAAAGATATATGTTGTTCGGGAGATATTTTTTTGGGTGAGAGAATGAATTGAATGTGTCTTAGAGGTGCCTAGCTTAATTAAATTATTTAATGGATCAGGTGTGACCTAGAATGCGAGTTGAGGCTATGATGGGAGCTTGAGGCACTAGGTTGTTATTGATGCGAGATAGTAAGATTCATATAGAGGCTTTGATGCATATACTTTTTCAGTCCATGATGCGTTGATCTGATTTACCCTATCAAAAGATAGAAGTGCACTATATCGAGTTCTAACCTATCAAAAGATAGAAGAGCACTTAACCGAACCCTATCTTATCAAAAGATAGAAGAGCACTATACCGGGTCCTATCCTATCGAAAGATAGAAGTGCACTACGCCGAGTCTTATCCTATCAAAAGATAGAAGTGTACTATACTGAGTTCTTTGCATCAGACTGCCATGGACTATTGACGAATGTGAAAGGAATAGAGACAATTACGTTAGCATAAGGGTTTAGATTGCATGAATTGAGGGAAGAGGACAATATCATAATTTGAGGATGATTTGTTAGTTATGTGTGTTGCTTGTCTCTGACATTTATTGTATGACATACTATGACTCTTTTCCGCTATGACTCTTTTCCGCTTTTTGATGATAGAATCGCTTCTTATCCCCTATATTTCTGTATTTTTGTGGGTTTACTTTATTTACGTTAGAAGACCCGATGGAGGATTATGTTGTTGAGGAGCTGGACGGAACTCTGTCTGAAATGGAGATTGATGAGGAGTTGGATGGAACTCATTACGAACCAGAGGCGGGAGGTCGAGCTGTGACCTATGGTGATTAGAGTATAGACAGTATGGCCAGTGTGTCTAAGAAGTATTTTTATATGTTTCCGCTAAGTATGAATTTTATTTAAGTTTATGCCTGTGAGGGATCCTACTGAGAGGATACCCTCAACAATGTTTTGTAATATGTGTAAAACATATGGCTGTATTCGCAATATAATTATGGTAAAAAGATTTAAGTAGTTGAAGTTTGTATGCTCATTAACTTAAGTTTTTAATTTTTAGGTCTTTTCACGTTAAGCGCGAGATTAAGTAATCAATTAAGAAGTCTTTAATCTAATAAAACACCGGGGCACAACGGGGTGTCTCAATGAGGTGTTCATATGGCTAAGAATTTTCAAAAATTCCTAAGCTCTTGGATTAGTGATCCTTAAGCACATAAGACACAAGATTAATGATCAAAACACAAAAATTGAAATAATATATTTCAACTTCACAAGATACAAATTTCGGCCATGAGCAGAATAATAGGTTAGAGATTTCATTTTGATTCAACAACTTGGATTCAATACATACATGAATTAGAAGGATTGAATCAAGTATAACTTTCCAAAAAATTGAACAAAGTTCCTCCACCTACACAAGTTAGGTTTCTGCCTAGTTCCTAACCTTAAGAGGATTTATTCTTTGGACAAGGGATTTACAAAACGACAATATAAAAATGACAATAGTCCGACAAAATTCAGACTGGATCACTTTTACCAAAAATAAAAGTGACTAGACTAAGTCTCATCTAGAAACTTCTTTTATCCAGAAAGTGACTATCCTGAACAACAATAGGACAGCTCACAAAAATTCCACCATAATTGGTTCAACAATTGAAGTTTGAAAAAATCACAGTCTTTAGGAAAAAAAATGGTCTGACCCCAAAATTTAGACTGATCACATCAATCAAAAGAAAAGGAACTGGAATAAATTTTCTTCAAGAAACCTTTATTCTCAAAAAGTCATAACTAGCATACACTCACTGAAAAGACTAACAACATAAAAGATTTTAGAGAGTCAAATACTCAAGGGTACCTAAATATGATTCTACTTAGAACCCATTACAAACTTAACATGTACCAATCATTAAAGCACGCATCTTACATATAATATTCCTATGCACAACTACATCTTTGGTTCATGATTCGATTGCTAAAAATTCTGAAGAACTTTGCAACTGTATTCTACAAGACTTTTAGGTTGTGAAGTTTTCAACATTACTCCTGATGTAAAAGATCCTCAAATTATGAAGCTTCAGCACCACTTGTGGTGTAGACTCTTCTCCTTTACCGTCGATTTATTGGTTCTTGTGTTGTTGACAACTGGTCCACGCCTTGGTGCACAACAAATATTTGATAAGTGTCCTACTCGATTACAATTGAAACACTTCATTCCCTTAATCAGACAAACATTAGCCTTGTGCCTTATATCTCCACATTTGTAACATCTCCTAACTTGGCCTTGGCTTTGATAATTCTGGCCTCCACTACCTGATGCAGCAGCAACTGGACGATATGATTACTGATTCTGGCCATTTCCTAGTGGTCAGAAATACGGCTTCCTCCGAACTTGTTTCCCTTTCTGATTCTGATTGTGGTATTGGAATCGAGATGGTTCGCCGGTATTACCCCGAAAGTCTTTACCTTTCCCCTTCTACTCCACTTTCCGGCACTTTTCCACTAAAGCTTGAAGGTTGCGAATTTTAAATGGTAGCACAAACTCTTCGATTTCGTACCGCAAGCCTCCTTCGAATCTCTCACATTCCCAGCCTTCATTAAGGTGAGTTTGGAAGAAACGGAAATACTTGACTAGAAATTTAAACTTTGCTGTATATTCATCAACAGATAGTTCGTTCTGTTGTAATCGTAAGAATTCATGTCCCTTCTCAACTCTGGTATTCTGAGGAAAATACTTATCCAGAAAAACAGTGTGGAAAACACTCCAAGTTATTTCCTGCTTGCCCGATTTCAGTATCTGTCTGATATCATCCCACCAGCATCCTGCATCTCCTAACAGCAGAGAAAGAGCATACGGGACCTTTGTTTCTTCAGGGCTGTTGATAAAATTGTTGAGGTTCCAGTTCTTGTATCCACAAGTCAGCCTTCTCAGGATTGGCATTTCCATAAAATTGTTGAGGTTCCTGATGTTTGAAGTTTGCTAGACGTTCCGCTTTGGAAGCCAGCTCAGCCCGAACCTGATCTTGCTCATTTTGTGTAGATATGATAGCAGCAACACTAGTCATAGCCTGAACAGCCTGGTTCATCTGTTCAATCACATCCTTGGTGCTAACGCAAGCATTATCACCATCACGACCACGTCCACATCCACATCCCATTCCTAGTTCTATAACTGACCTACACGACAAAATCAGTCAGTTGGCAACCAGAAACTGAAACATATACTTACGTGTCTAAAACACATTACTTCTAAGAAGTAATTCGGTCAATGTACCATCTACTGTTCATGGATTCTCACAAAGTCTCGACTACATCAAAACCCATTAAAACACACCTACTTGTGTACCATCACACATTGTTTTGACAAGGAAACAACTTAAGCAAGGTCCAACCAGAGATCATACAACAAAAACCTAACAGACCTATTCCCCAAGGTTCCCGAAAGACTCGACCAGCTCTGATACCACTCTGTAACACCCCCCTTGGGCATTACCTCGTGAACACGTGCTGAAATAAATTAAAAAGAAATTTACTGGTTGCTTTCAGAAATTGATTCACTTTAAGTCGGAAATCTGGGTGTAAAAATTTTTCTTCTGAATACTTCAAAAAATAATGCGCACATCACCGTAGTAAAAACTATCTTATACTTGACAACACACACATACCAATTTTATTTACAAACAAACCTTCCAAAGCGTATAGGTTTTTCCCAAACGTTTTTCCTTATAAACCCTATACATATTAACAGGACACACGTACTAACCTTCTCAAACATACATCCCCAAACACAAACCTAAGCTGGTCATTTTACAAGACATTCTCATGCCAAGACCCCGTGGTCATCTCCTATGATCAAACACCACTCCAAACATCCAAACTTAAATCCCCGAGTGACTTAAGGAACTCATCTGCAACAACTACACTCGTGTACCAGGGTACAACAGCAAAACCAGAAGAATAGATATGTGCAAGGGTGAGAACCAATAAATGGATTTTAAAATGATAACCACAAGCGCGACACACAAAACAACATATAACATATATAGTTATAACAACATAGATGTTCAAAAGTAAACAAATAGTTTATCAAAGGGTTTCATACCCGACAGTCATCGTCATTTTTAAAACCAATGCATGACACTTCAATATTCACTATCTAAGATTTTGTACTTAATCTCCAGAGATCGCAACACCATATCAAATAAGCTGATCAAGCTCTCTTTGCCAAATAAGACATACTGCATTTAACCATAACACTGTCCAAAACTAGGCACAGTGGTTACTGTCTATAGTATATGGTTTCATTGTCCGTCAAGGCACAATGATGCAACTGCATGATTATCTTGCCATCAAGAAATCAAGTTCAAACCCATAGGCACGTCTACTAGAAATTCATAGAAAACATTTTGTTCACGTCATTTTTCTTTGTGTTCATTTTTTCCTTGTCGAAGCTCAAAGGCTCACGACCAACTAAACTTTTAAACATTTAAGTTTATCATCAATTTCAACCAAAAAGGATTCCAAATCCAAATGTACAAATCACGAAGTTTAGACCGATGCATTCAGCCTTAAGTTCGTAGATTATAAAGCTCAAAACTTATACAGCTTTTATAGGACAAAATAGTCCATAACTTCACCTTTAGGACATACAGTCCATAACTTATAATAGAACACTAGGGTCCTGGCGTCTCGGTTACTAGGTTCGCTTTTCAACTAAAAATCATTTCTGTTATGTGAAACACAAATCCAAAACAAAACCTTCGCAACTTATCCAAGTTGTCGGAAATAACACCGTTGTATAAAACTAATTTACAGAAAATCCTTTTATGTTGGAAATTCGTTTATAAAATCATCAAATCACTTAAATCTCATTTTCTTAAAAAAAATCTTTATTTGAAACTTTAATTCAAAGAAAACATTGATTTGAGACTAACTGTCAGTTCTAACAAATATTACTATTTTTAAAAAAATGCTTTCCTTAAATATTTTCGGAATCAACCGTCCCTTGCATTTTCAAAACGTGTTAAGTCAAAATTTGACTTTTCTAGTAAAATAATTTTCTCAACACCATAAGTAAATTATTTTTGAAAATTAACTTTTTATCATAACATTTTACATTATTTTGTAATTTCTTACGTAAACATTAGTAGCACTAAAATATTTTCCGGTTACGCCCTCACTGTGACTCATAAAACACTCTTACGTCGACAAATCATTAAAATAATAGTATTTTAAACTATTCTTCATTTCTAACCAATCAAATAATTAAGTCATATTATATTATTATATTCCACCAATTAAAAATACAATTTTTCTCATAAAGCTTTTTAATGCTTTTATCTTCATAATTAATTGAGCACTGACCATTGTCAGGCTTTTCAGTCAACAAACAACATACATAATGTAACACCCTGCTTTTTACTGTTTTAAATAACAGAAATGCATACGAATATGTTTAAATAGTTATTTGAGCTTTAGAAAATTATTTTAAATAAACGGAGTTCATCACTCAATTCTACTTGAACGTAGAAAGCTATGATTAAAATTTAGGTTGAAAATTCAGGCGAAACCCGGCCTGCGAATTTGACTGACAGTATATTTATACTGATCAGAAGACCTAATTTAAATTCGTGAACGAAACACTTAAGGTTTTTATTTTATTTCCTACAATTTTGTATTTTTAGAATTATTTTGTTAAAAGTAAAAAAACATATGTTTTACGGGCGTTATGTTCAATCGGGTAAACGACGAAGCCGATTACGGGAGTTTTGAGACTCGATAAGTGGATAAACCCTATATTCTCTTAGGAATAAGTCATCCATGTGAGAGGTTTAATGTGGCTTAGAGTTATGTTAGCAATTTTTAACAATTGCATTTTTATCCTTAAACTATCTATTAATTGCATTTTGGTCCCTAAACTAATTTCCATGATACACTAAGTGAAGTGGGCCAAATTCTTGCCATTCAAACCCATTAAGGGCTACACCCAAAAGGCTCAATTTCATGGTCAAGGATTCATTTTCATGAAGCAAATTCTAGTCTTAAACTTTCCTATGTCTTCATTATGCCTTAAACTATTTTCAAGTGCAAAATTAATTGGGCTTGGGCTTTCTTGGCCCAAAATTTCGTAAGGCCCATGGCCTTTGTGGCTTGCTCATAAATTATAGAGGCTACTTGAAGCTCTAGTTCATCCTAACACCTTCTACACTATTCCATCATCTTCTCCATTCTTCTTTTTCTCTTAAGCTTCCATAGCTTGATTTGTGAAGCAACTTGGCGATTCCTTGCCCATTTTCAAATTCCAAGAGGTGATTCATGTTCCTCATCCTCTTTAAGCTATTGTTCTTTCATTTCAATTCTTGTATTAAAGACTTTTTCATGATGTTCACCTTAGTTACTCTTAACTTTGATAAATCATAGAAAATCATAGAAAAATCCTAAAAATGTGAAACCAATTTCTATGTTCCTATTATCATCACTTCTATCATAATCCGAGAGTATGTTGAAAACCAAAATTTCCTCCCCATACTTCTTGATGAGGTCGAACCTTCTGTGATTAGTGGGAGGAAGATTTTGTTCATTTTCTAAACAAATGATCTTATATACTATCCTTCTAGTATGTACTCATGGTGAATCCAAGTTGGTTAAGCAAACAAAGATCCCTAGCACCATGAACTCCTCAAGGCCGAATCTAGGGTTTTGGAGGGTTGGAGAATTTTTGATCCAAATTTGTTGATTAGTTACTAATCCATTGTCTTAAATAATTAGGATCATTAATCCAATGACTTAGGCAATTCTAGAAATTTCTAGCCACTAAACCTATGGAGGCCGTGACCTATTATAGGGAATTAGGAGATTTTAATTGTTTGATTAGTAATTATTTGATTGTGATTGATGAAGGTTTAGTAAGTTCGTTGTGTACGTGAACCCGGATTTCCGACAAGTTACGTATTACACCGCGGAGAAATCTTCGAGAGGTAAAAGGGGATTGCCTGAGGGATTTATTCGATGGCTATGTGCCAATTGTGTTGTCTGTAATTATTTATTTGTTGATGGTTGTTTAAGTTGTTTTATTTTTATCTGTGTTGATTTATCTGCGTATAATTGTTTATCTGCAATTATTTATTTTAATGCTGTGATGCATGATTGATAATCTGCTAGATTATGTGATTTATATATACTTTTTGAGTGGATTTTTGCTCCTAATTACGCTAATTGATTGAGTTTTGTCCCTAAGTTTAATTAGTTGAGTTCTTAATAGTGTTTTACATATTTTATTTTAATTTCATGTTTTTTAGAGTTAATCTAATGATATTTTTACTTGTTTGCATTTGTAAAAAATAATAAAGATGAGTCAGTGATAAAGCATGTATTTAGGAAGAAATAGAAAATCAAAAGAAGTCCAAATTCCAATTGTTGATTTTTGCTAAACAGGCATGAGTTCTTTTTATAGAAGAAAAGTTGGTAATTGGTGTGGGCCCATGGCACATTCATACTTGGATACTTGCTGCACTAAGGAACTACACGTGAAGGGCTAATGGACTTGAAGTAAAAATGAAGCTGCAGGCCCATGTGTTAGTAATTGAAAATGAAGAAGTAACTTGGCTATAGGAAATTAAGAAGGCCCTGGACGTGAGAAGAATTTAGAAGTGGAGCGTCAATAATAAAAAGGAAAGAAAACGTAAAAGGAACTTTAAAGGAAAATGAAAGGAGTTGACCTTGGGTGATTAAGGAGGAGTAACGTAAAATAAAAAAAGGACCCGAGGAACAGTAGCGTGAATAAAAAAGGGACTTGCACCAGAGAGCCAGACCGAACAGAGCCGCACAGGGGCGCACGAGACAGCAAAGAAATAAGGAAAGAAAAAGGTCCTAGGGTGTGAACCAGAGACGCACAGCAGCAGCGTAAGGAGGAATCCAGCACTGGTGTTGTGTTCTCTTATTATCACTATCATGGAGTTTTTTCTTATCTCTTTGTCTCTATTTTATTGTATTTTTGGATTTAGCATGTTTAGCTAATTTCCTTTTTGCTGGGGTTTTGATGTAATCCTTTTATGATGAAGTTTTAATTGACTCTCTGATTATCTTATGAATATTTGGTATCGATGATGTGATGTTTACTGTTCTTACTGACATCTGAATGTTTGGCCATCATTCCTGTGTTTTGAGGGTTCATGTATATGCTAGGAATAGTGATATGTGGACTTTGCCTCTTGTAAGCATTACTGTTAATTGGGTTAATCTAGGAATAGATAACTGGATTAATATGGACATTTCACAAATTCCATAAAGCTTTTATCATCATGCCTTGTTAATTAGACCTAAGGAATTAGGGTAATTGTTGAGGTTTGGTAGAATTGATTCACTTAGGAATTAGGCTTCAATTAATTAAGGGAATTTGTCCTTCAACATGCCAATTGGGATTAGGATAATTAGAGTGTCGGTAATTCACAGGATTCCTTGTCTATGAGGAATCCGGATTCTTAATTGGATAAAATCAAATCCCTAGCGTTTTTATTTCTATTTTATCTCAACCAAAATTCCAAAAATATTTTATTGTTCTTTTGTTTTATTTTATTTCTTTTGAGCTCTCTTCATATCAACAAACCACAACATAAAACAAGTTAAATTTTGAAAAAAAACCTACTAACTCCTAATGATGTTGGTTCGGCCATAGCTAGCAAATTTAGCTAGAGATCTCAAAGAACAGCTGCTATATACTCTGCAACAAGTACAAGAAGCCTGCTGCTATATACTCTGAAAGAACAGCTGTTCAGTTTAAAGTGTACTCTTGGACATCCTTGTCAAAGCTCAATGTTCCCAAGCATTTAATGTTTATACAGAACGAC
This sequence comes from Echinosophora koreensis, assembly GCA_035048595.1. NCBI lineage: Eukaryota > Viridiplantae > Streptophyta > Magnoliopsida > Fabales > Fabaceae > Echinosophora > Echinosophora koreensis. Next base: position 908,075 of record JAPCYP010000136.1, read on the forward strand.
TCTTTGGCATTAATGGTGTCTCAGAAAGCTCAAGTCAGAAGAACACACTTTCTGAAGCTGTGACCAAATGGATCTTTTGATTGAAGTCTTTAAATAGATCAAACAATGAAGATGAAGACAAGAAGTTGAATATCATAAAGAACACTGCGCAGAAGCATTTACTCTCTTCATTAACTTCTTCATTCTTACATTGAATACACCTTCAATCATTTGATATAAATTCGAAGTCTTTCATACTTCATATTTATTCCACTCCTTGAGTGTAATCTGAAAGATTTGCAAGTTGTATTAATTACACAAAAACCTTTTCATTCTTTGCTGTTGTTGAGCCTAAAGAGGTTAGGTGAGAAAAGAATACTTGTTTGAGTGTTGAGCCTGAAGAGGCTAGGTGTGCAAAGAATACTTGTACTATAATTTACTCAGTTATAGTGGAAACTTGGTGCTGCCAAGAAACTGGACGTAGCCCTGTGGATTTTGGGGTGAACCAGTATAAATATCCTGAGTAATATTTCTCTTTCCCTGATCTCTTTAATTTGCTTAGGTTTTTTTTTGAATAAGCAAAAAGTATATTAATCAGAGTACAAGGGGCTCAAAACCTGTATACAAAAATTTTATAGAACCACAAAGTAAATAAAACAGATGGTATTCTCACACCCGTTCAATACACTTTATAGGGTCTATACACCAATCAGAGAAAGTACAGATATTTCCTTTTGATTTTGCATTAAACCATCTCCAAGAGCAATCTTTTATCCTATCCAAACTGAAAACCATATCCATCTTCTGATCACCAAAAATTATCCCATTTCTTAGTTCCCAAATGCACTATACTACCACGTTCCAAATCATAATCCAATGTTTCATTTCGGTCCTTGGTGGCACTTCCTCACCAAAACTAACAAAAAAAGGAACAACCTGCAGATTACAAGACAAATTTGCACCCAACCATGTGGAGATTAATGACCAAAGAAGAGAAGTAAATGGACAGTGTACAAAAAGATGTTCCCCATTTTCCTGTTGGTTGTCACACAGCACACAATTTAGAATGCAAGTAGAATCTAGCACCTTCCTATGCAGCAAATTCATTCTTGTTGGAAGCCTTTCCAATAACAATTGCCAACAAAAACAATTACCTTCAATGGAGCCGAGCTATCCCAAAGGAATTTGAAAGCCTTTGTTCTTGGATCCATCACTGGAATTGCCTGAATAGACCTCTCCACCAAGAAGTCATAAGCTGTTTTCACATTATAAATACCAGAGGAGTGGTAAGTCCAACACCAATAGTCCTCCCTTTGGATCAAATTAACCGCAACAAAAGAGTTCCTGAATTCCAAGAACATATTTTCCTCCCACACAAAAAAACCTCTTCTCCACTTGAAATCCCACATCCACATCGTTAATCCAATGTCCAAAATCAGCAACCGAGTTGTGTTGAAGAGTGGAAATTGCATACAATCGAGGATAGGTTTCTTTTAAAGATTCCATGCCAAACCAAATATCATGCCAAAAAAGAACTGAAGAGCCATTTCCTAACTTCTTCCTAAACCCCTCCACCACCCAGTCACCCACCACACCCCCACTATATCCTATTCTACACAAAACCTTCCACCAACCGAAGCCCTACTAAAACTACCCCCCACACCCAGGTTTAAGTTAGAACTCACCCTGCACCATACTTTACTTTTAAAACCGATACCCAAAGTGCTCCCTCCTCCTCCAAAAGTCTCCATCTCCATTTACCTAAGAGGCTCAGGTTAAATAAATCAATATCTTTTACCCCCAAACCCCCTTGACCTTTTGGTTTACGCACATCCGACCATTTGACCCACGGTATTTTTTCTCTCTCCATTACACCACCCCAAAGAAACTTCCTCCAACCGCAAACATAGCCCACACACACACCCAAAAAGATGGACTCTTACCAACATCATCATCTGGCTGTGGCTTCTCAGCTTATTCCCCACGTGGCTCCAACTATGGCCGAGGCTATGACCGAGGCAAACCTAGAGGCTTCAACTCCCGTGGCAACAGGCCACCACCACATTGCCAATTCTGCTCTGCCATAGGACATACTGCTCGCTACTGTCCAGAGATTTCTAACCCTAGCAACCCTCCAATGGCTCACTATGCATCTGCCACTCCAACAAACCCTAACTGGGTCTTTGACACTGGGGTTAGTCACCATGTTGCAAACAGTCTGAATAATATGCACATCCATTCAGAATATAATGGTCCCGAAGAAGTACAAATCAGTGATGCTACAGGTTTAAAAATCTCTCATATTGGCTCAACTACACTCCCCACACCAAACACTACTTTCCATCTCAAAAACATTCTTTGTGTTCCTCATGCAAAACATAATCTCATTTCTATCTCTAAATTTTGTAAATCTAACAATGCTTATGTTGAGTTTCATTCTTCTTTTTTATGTCTGAAGGATCAGGTAACGGCGGCGGTTTTGATGCGAGGGCCAACTGATGGTGATCTGTATACCTATAGGCCTACTTCCTCTTCACCTACTGCCCTATCCACCACCATATCTACATTGACCTTTGGCATGCGAGATTTGGCCATCCTTCGCCAAAAATTCTCACACAAATGTTGTCTACTTGTGGTATATCTACAAATTTTACTAGCAAAATTATGAATTGTAAATCATGCTCTATCAATAAAAGTCACAAACTACCTTTCTCTATATCTTCAATACAAACCACTTCTCCTCTTGAACTCATTTTTTCTGATGTTTTGGGACCATCCCTTATAATGTCCATAAATGGCTACAAATACTACCTTGTTTTTGTTGATCATTTCACTCGCTACACATGGATTTATCCACTAAAAAGCAAAACTGATGTACCTGTCATATTTCCTCAATTTCACTCTAAAATTGAAATAATTTTCTCCCACAAAGTCAAATCTATCTACACTGATGGTGGAACTGAATATTTCAAACTAAAACCCTATTTCAATAACCAAGGGATATCCCATTTTATCAGCCCACCTTATATGTAACATCCATGGCTACTTTATGGATTGACGACTGTCCCCACAAACCAACATGAGTCTTTTCAGCGTGCTTTGTCCTCACTCACACACTTCCTGGGAAAACTTCCCAGGAGGTCACCCATCCCAGAATCGCTCCAAGTCAAGCACGCTTAGTTGTGGAGTTCTTAAGTGATGGGCTTCCGAAAAGAAGATGCAACTTATTGATATAGGTAGTACCGATCAATTCATATAAGTCATCCTTAACTATATAGTCCCATACCTATACAGTCTCAGGATCCCTCTCATTCCAGTGTATAATCGGTTCATTCATGTGTCCCTCCACCTAGATGCCTGCCAGGAGCCACTCCTTTTCCGTGCCTTCTTGCACCGGCGACCACTCCCCGCCCTCGTCGACCCCAGGTGAGCACGCTTAAATGTGGAGTTCTTAAGTGATGGGCTTCCGAAAAGATGCAACTTATTGATATAGGTAGTACCGATCAATTCATATAAGTCATCCTTAACTATATAGTCTCATACTTATACAGTCTCAGGTTCCCTCTCATTCCAGTGTACAATCGGTTCATTCATGTGTCCCTCCACCTAGATGCCTGCCAGGAGCCACTCCTTTTCCGTGCCTTCTTGCACCGGTGACCACTCCCCGCCCTCTTCGACCCCAGGTGTCACATGCCCACCAGCTTCCGCTTGGTTCGTACCCGAACCACACCGTACTAGGAGAGGTGCCGCTCTGATACTATTTGTAACATATGTGGCTACTTTATGGATTGACAACTATCCCCACAAACCAACACGAGTCTTTTCAGCGTGCTTTGTCCTCACTCACACGCTTCTTGGGAAAACTTCCCAGGAGGTCACCCATCCCAGAATCGCTCCAAGTCAAGCACGCTTAGTTGTGGAGTTCTTAAGTGATGGGCTTCCGAAAAGAAGATGCATCTTGTTGATATAGGTAGTACTGATCAATTCATATAAGTCATCCTTAACTATATAGTCCCATACCTACACAGCCTCGGGATCCCTCTCATTCCAGTGTATAATCGGTTTATTCATATGTCCCTCCACCTAGAAGCCTACCAGGAGCAACTCCTTTTCCGTGCCTTCTTGCACCGGCGACCACTCCCCTCCCTCGTCGACCCCGGGTGTCACATTATACACCTGAACACATTGGCATTGCTGAACGCAAACATCGCCATATAGTGGAAACTGCTCTTACACTTCTCTCTCACTCTTCCATTCCAAAACATTCTAGTGCTATGCCTTGAAAATGGCAGTGTACCTTATCAATTGCATGCCTACCCCTCAATGTTACAACAAATGTCCTCATAAGGTTCTCTTTGGCTCCAAACCCAATTTCCACAATCTCCATGTTTTTGGGAGTCTATGTTATCCATGGCTATTCCCTTACTCTTAACATAAATTGTCAAATAGAAGCATGCCATGTGTATTTCTAGGTCCCTCTCCCCAACACCATGCCTACCAATGCTATCATATTCCAAGTAAAAAACTATACCTCTCTAGACATGTTATCTTTCATGAGTCTATCTTCCCCTTCACTACACCTCATCTGGCCCCTACCCTCCCAAACTCAACCACAAATATGACCTTACCTATCTCTCCCCATCCTCTCATACTACAACAACTTCATACAAATATGCCTCCCCCAAACACTCCACCAAACACTCCTCAAAACTCCAATGCATCATTCCCCACCCCTCCTATAACTACAAATTCCCACAAACACCTGCATCATCCATACTTTCGGCTGATCAAACTTCCACCCACAACCAAACAGATTCTTCTGTAAGTTGGACTCCTCCGCATCGTCACTGCCTCCACCGCCAGTTTCTCTTCGCCCAGTTGTGAACAACATCCATCAACCGAACCCTAAGTACCTCATCACCACTAAACATCCACTCCCTCTATCGGCCGAGCCAACTTGCCTTAGCCAAGCACTCAAAGCAACTGAATGGCATGATGCCATGAGCCATGAATTAAATGCCCTAATCCAACAACAAACATGGGATCTGGTTCCTAGGCCACACAACAAAAATCTCATTGGTTGCAAGTGGGTTTATCGAATCAAAAGGAAGGCAAATGGTGACATTGACAGGTACAAGGCCAGGTTAGTAGCAAAAGGCTTCCACCAACGCCCTGGACTTGACTACACTCAAACATTTAGTCCGGTAGTTAAGCCCATCACGGTTCGGTTGGTTCTCTCCTTAGCCCTTCAACGTAACTGGCCGCTACGTCAACTTGATGTGAACAATGCCTTCTTGCATGGCACTCTCACTGAAGAAGTTTACATGCAACAACCCCCAGGTTTCACTCATCCTGATAAACCTCATCATGTTTGTAGCTTCAGGAAATCTATCTACGACCTCAAGCAAGCACCACATGCTTGGTATCAAACCCTGCATAAGTTTCTATGTAACTATGGCTTTGTCAATTCCAAATCTGACTCATCTCTATTCATTCTCCAAAACCAAGGCATGGTATTATACACGTTAGTGTATGTAGATGATATCATTATCACAAGGAATTCTACTGCAAAGGTCAATGAATGCATCAACAAGCTTGCCACCACCTTCTCCATCAAGGACATGGGCTCAATGCACTACTTCCTTGGTGTTGAGGTAATTCCAACCTCCACAGGCTTATTTCTCTCCCAACACAAGTATATTGCAGAGCTTCTTGAAAGGACAAAAATGAATGATGCGAAACCTGTCCTCACTCCTCTGTCCAGCTCAATCACCCTAACAAAAGATGATGGTTCCACCTCCACGGATACTAGATTCTATCGAAGCACCATAGGTAGTCTCTAATATCTATCCATGACAAGGCCTGACATTGCATTCTCGGTCAACAAGCTTGCTCAGTTCATGCAACGACCGACCACCACTCATCTCACAGCTCTAAAGCGAGTTCTACGCTATCTAAAAGGAACCATCTTCCATGGACTTCTTCTTCAGAAACTGACCACCTCTTCCCTCATAGCATATAGTGATGCTGATTGGGCAGGAAATAAAGATGATTATACATCCACATCTACTCACCTTGTCTACTTTGCCTCTAATCTCATCTCGTGGAAATCGTCCAAACAATGAGCAGTAGCAAGATCATCCACAGAGGTCGAATATAGAGCTTTAGCCAACACTGTAGCAGAGTTATCTTGGATCCAATCTCTTCTCACTGAGTTAGGTGTACCTTCTCCCTCAACACCTTCCATCCTCTGTGACAATCTAAGTGCTACATATCTCACTCAGAATCTAGTATATCATACTCACATGAAACACATCTCCATAGACATTCACTTTGTCCGTGATATGGTGCAACAAGGAAAGCTCAAAGTTCAACATGTTAGCACCATTAATCAACTTGCAGATTGTCTCACCAAAGCTCGTCATCATTACCTAAGAAACAGGATTGGCGTTTCTGACGGCACTCCAATCTTGCGGGGGCGTGTTAGACAACCGTCTCCAATCAAGAAAATAAATTAAATATGCTGCAAATCCTCCTCCTATTAAAGCTGCCCATATATCCTCTTAACTGCAGCAATCAACTTGATAATCTCCTATTAATGTTATCCATATTCTCTCCTTCATTGTAGCAATTAGTTTGAATTCATCTACTTGTTATTAGCCAACAGGGTCAGCCCTTGTGTGTGTGTGTGTATATATATATATATATATATATATACACACACACACCTCTTGTAAATCAATTATAATCAATCAAATTCAAACTCTTGTATTGTTAGTTATTTATACTTTTTAGGCTTGAATATTGCAAATCTAAGAGTGTTTTAGTGTCTTATTTGTGTGATTTTATTTTAGTTTAGGATTATAGGTTGCAAATGTGTTGTTTTCTATTTTAAGGATGTTTAGCTCTGTTTTAGTGTGACTTATGTGGATGTTTGATTTTGAAGGGATTTACAAAGAAATGCTGGAAGAAATGCTCCACGATGCTGCAGCAACTAGATGTGAGTTTCACTGCAGGAAAATGCCAGCTGTACTCATTTTCTCTCTCCCGACGTGGTCCCATGTGCAGGACCTGCATTATTGCACCAGAAAAGTACAAAAAAGTGGTCCCTACCAAGATATTTTGGATATTCCTTTTTATTTAGTTGGGCCCTTATGTTTAATGCAAAAAGGACAAATTTGAGCCCATTAGAGGAGAGAGAAAGGGGACAAGTCTACAAGAAAAACCCTATTAAGGACATACCCATTTGGTCACTACATAGCCGTCACTTTTCATTTATCATCTTCTACCTATCATCTTCTTCTACCTCATTTTTCTTCTTCATCTCTTTTTACCATATATTCTCCATTGTAGTTCATTTTCTTGTTTTAGCTTTAATGACTTTGTTTTCCATTTTATTTTATTTTATTTTGTTGTTTGTGAGCTCATTATGAGCTAAATTTCTTAAGCTAGGGTACTATGAACTTGTAACATATTTATGGGTTGGAAATGCTTAATAGATAAGGATTAATGTGGTTAATTGGAAAATTAATTGAAGTTGGTTGCAATAGGAATATTTTTCCAAGTCCTTAGGTTAACTGGACATGCTTAACCTAGAGCTGAGTGGAATTAATTTGATCTTAGGAATAAGGAACATTTAATGAAACTCAGTATTTTACTGCTGGAAGCTCAAGACCACCACTATCACTGTCATTCATCCAGAGAAACCCCAGACTTCAAGAGTTCTTGAAACTATGCCAAGTGAAGCTCAGGCTCAAGAGAGTGTTAAAAGCTCAAGACCACCACTCACTGCCTCCAAATTTTGAAGAAATCATTGGCAGAATAGTAGAGGAAAGAGTCAAAGTTGAAGTAAAAGAGCAGGTCAGAGAACAAGTTGCAGAAGCTCTGGCTCCTACCAATGTGATGATGAACCAAATGATGAGCATTATGCTCAGTTTTCAACAAAGCCAGAACCTGCCAACTCAACTTGCCCCTCCACAAAATCCAAATCCAAACCCATCTCCTCCACCTCCTTCATCTTCTTAGGCCTATCATTTTATTTTGTACTGACAATGATGGTCCACCTTTCTACCTTTTTGTTTGATGACAAAAAAGGGGGAGAATGGAGAGAAGAGATTAAATTATATATATATATATATATCAGTTTTTGAAAATACACTTTTTGTCTACATATGCATGTGTGTTACTTGTCTTTACTGATTGCATAGGTATTATTTTATATGCTCTAATGCTTTTGTCTGAAAAGTAGTTCTGCTGATATGATAAGTAGTATGTGTTATATACCTATCTGTCCCTTTTTATATTCCTATTAAGTTTGAATGCTTTGTCTTAGGGGGAGTTTTGTAAGCTCTCTTGGACTTTGCACACTCAAATTTAATTAGTTTTTGTCATCATCAAAAAGGGGGAGATTGTTGGAACCAAAGTAATTTAGATTAAATAATCTCTAAGTTTTGATGTTAACAAAAAGGATTAAATTTGTATGGTAAAGTGTCAGTTAAGATCTAACAAGTCTTATCTAAAGTCTTACAGGGTATTCGAAACTCAATATGATAAGGAAATATCTTAAGAGTCTATATCCGCGTCCAACCGGGTAGACGAGCCCTTCAAGTTATATGGTATATTTTAAAATATAAGTATTTGTTCTAGTAGACGGAATTTTGAACAGTACCAATAGACGAGCTCTACTCTATTTGAATAGACGAGCTATAGAACAATACGTATGGACGAGCTCTTATCTATGTAAGTAGACGAGCGTTTGTGCCACGTCAGCAAGACGCGAATCTTAAGCTATTCACCGATATGTAGCAAGTCCAAAGACTTGATAATGGACGAGCTCATTTTGCCACGACACTGGACGAGCTAAAATAAGACTATAGCTATGAGCGTATAGACGCACTCTTTCATTAGACGAGCTCTTCTTAGCTTTAAATACTTGATTTAATCAGTATAACTATCTCGACCACATAGAAATATTTATTTCAAATGATTGTTTTTTATTTCAATTATATGATGCTCCTTCTTATTTGTTATTAACGGTTTTATTTGTCCTATTCTATAAGAGAGACATAGTACAAATGAGGAATTGCAAAAAGCAAAATAATACAATGCAAAACGACTTGTACCCTGTCACCTTTTACACTGGAATAGCTGGAAATTGTACAAGGAAGGCAAGACATTTTTTCAACTCGCATTTGCTCAGTGGTGTGCCCGTTTCATGCAAGAATGTTGACATATAGTACAATGGCCACAAGCAAGCTAAGTCACAACGGATATTACTTTGTTGATTTTATCCCTAAACGGAAAAATTCAAATTGATCCGTTGAAGAATTTGAAGAGAAGAGTAAGGTCTCTATAAATAGAAGACCAAGACTTTTGAAGAAAGAACTTTTACATATACACATAATTCACAAGAAAACTCCTGCAAGCCAAAAATTCTTTTATTCTTTCAGAAAAGCAAAAGTCTGTAATATCTAAGTTTGAATATTGCTATAATATTCAAGTGATCTTAAACTTTCATATTCTCACACATAGTGAGTTAGAAGATCAAAAGAAACCAAATCTCTTTATTAGAGGTAGAGCCTGAAGAGGCTTGGTAAGAAAGGAATACTTGTAAGACTGGAGAGGTGTTGAATACTTGTTGTAATCTATTTGGAGAATAGTGGAGAAAATCCTTCAAGTAGAAGGGACTGGACGTAGCTCTTGGTTGGAAGAGAGTGAACCAGGATAAAACAACTTGCGTGAATCTTCTTATCCCTTATCTCTCCATCGTTATTTGGTTATTCTAACTGTGGGGATCTGAACTTGTTCTTGTTAAGTTCTTTAAAAGGTTTTCTTTGTGTGTGTGCTTCTGCCTATTATTCCGTGTTTGAGAAAACTGTTTTTGAAAAGGTTGTTTTGAAAAAATATTAACAAACACAATTCAACCTCCCTTCTTGTGTTTGCTTGTGTCAACTTCAGAAAAGTTGCCAATTCATAAAGTAATATAGATATTGAATATTAAAATATATATAAATATATTAATTGGTTCGGGTCCAAAATAACCTAACTAATGACCATTGGATTTGGTTCAATTCGGAGCCGAATAAAAAAAAACTAATTTAATTGGTTGGTTCGGATTTTCAAATTCATCGAATTATTGGTTCGAGTCTTACAACTTTAAAAAGTCAATAACAATATCTGAATCAATTAAAATTGGTCTGGTTTGATTCGGTTCAAACCGGAAAATATTAAAATATATATAAAAATATTAAATTTTAAACTATTAAATTATAGATACATTAAAATATAAGTATATAAAAGTTAAAACATCAAGAGCATGACAACTCTACTTTTACTGTTTGTCAATTTATGATTGGTTGATACTGTATAAAAAACTTTAAACTGTCAGTGTATACAAATTAAATTAAAAAAAAAAGTATTAGCAAAAAAACAAAAAACTAATCGAACTAATGACCATTGGGTTTGGTTCAATTGGGAGTCAAACACAAAAAAAAAAAACCAATTTAATTGGTTAGTTCGGATATTCAAATTCATCAAATTATTGGTTCGAGTCTTACAACTTTAAAAAGTCAATAACAATATCCGAACCAATTAAAATTGGTTTGGTTTGATTCGGTTCAAACCGGAAAATATTAATATATATATATATATATATATATATATATATATATATATATATATATAAAAATAAATAATATATAAATATTAAATTTTAAAGTATTAAATTATAGATACATTAAAATATAAGTATATAAATGTTAAAACATCAAGAACATGACAACTCTACTTTTACTGTTTGCCAATTTATGATTGGTTGATACTGTAAAAAAAACTTTACACTGTCAGTGTATATAAATTAAATTAAAAAAAAAAGTATTAGCAAAAAAAAAAAAACCCGAACTAATGACCATTGGGTTTGGTTCAATTCGGCGTCGAACAAAAAAAAAAAAGAACCAATTTAATTGGTTAGTTCGGATTTTCAAATCATCGAATTATTGGATTAAGTCTTACGACCCTAAACTTTTTCGAAGAAAACAGTAGCTAACACCAACAAAATATGTTTAAAAAATAAATAAATAAATTTAAATAATCCAAAATAATCCACCGGTTGACAACTGCTTTTACTGTTACAGGAACAGTAGAAGAAAAGTTGTCAATTGGTAAAGTGATATACATATTGAATATTAAAATATATATAAATATTAAAATATAGTAATTAATTCAGTTCCAAAATAACCGAACTAATGATCATTAGGTTTGGTTCAATTCGAAGCCGTACACAAAAAAGAAAAAAACGAACCAATTTAGTTAGTTGGTTCGGATTTTCAAATTCATCGAATTATTAGTTCGATTCTTACGACCCTAAACTTTTTCGAAGAATATGGTAGCTTTGCTACCTTTCCTGGCTAAAAATATTTAAAAACAAAAAAATTATAAACTTTAAAAAGTGAATAACAATATCTGAACCGATTAAAATTGGTTTGGTTTGATTCGGTTCGAACTGGAAAATATTAAAAAATATATATAAATAAAAAATATAAAAAAATTTAAATTTTAAACTATTAAATTATATATACATTAAAATATAAGTATATAAAAATTAAAACATCAAGAACATGACAACTCTACCTTTATAATTTGCCAATTTATGATTAGTTGATATTGTAAAAAAACTTTACACTGTTGGTGTATACAAATTAAATTTAAAAAAAAAGGTATTAGCAAAAAAAAAAAATTATTAGAAAAAAAACTCCAAGAATTAAGGAAAACGTAAAAAAAAATAAAAAAGTAAAACTTTTTTTTAAAAAAAGAGTAAAAAAAATTTTAAAATTAAAACTTTAAAAAAAAATTGAAATTTTTAAAAAAAATTTATTAATTTTTTTTAAAGAAACTAAAAAAAAATAGCAAAAAATATTTATCAGAATTTAAAAAAAATTAAGGAAAACGTAAAAAAAAATTAAAAAGTAAAAAAAATTTTAAAAAATAAAAAAATAAAAAAAATCAAATGTAAAAAAAAATTAAAATGTTAAAAAGAAAGTTGCATTTTTTAAAAAAAAATATTTTTAAAAAATTTAAATTATTTTTTAGAAATTAATAGAGGCAAAAAAATCTGGAGCCAACACGTGTCCAGTTAACAATAACATCACACTTCCCAATTGTATATGTGTATTGATTGATTTCATTTAAAAATATTATTTATTTAAAAAGATTTAAATTATATGTAATATTAATGTAAAAAAATTATATCATTAATTAATTATAAAATATATAATCATTACAAATATTTAATTCTTATTATTATAATTATTTTAAAAATGATATGTTCAATATTTTATGAATAATTGAGGTATATATCAACGTTTTTTTTTTTTTTTTTTTTTTTTTGAGGCAAGGTTTATATCAACGTTAAACATTATTTTTAAAAAACTCTCAAAATCACCAATGTCTAAACTGAATCTCCAACTCATCTGTTAACGCTTTTCCGTTCTCAACACTTTAACACACACACTCTCTCCTTCATCACTGTTAACACTTTAACACACGCACACTCTCTCTCTAACCTCCACTGTCTTTCTTCTTTCCACCTTTTTCGTCATCCTGTTCTTAAAGAAACTAAGGTAAGCTCAGTAGGCTTCATCTTCTTCCTTTATCTTTGTTTGGATTACAAAGTTCTCCAATGTTCCCTTTAGTTTTGTTACTTTTTCTTCTGTGCAACTCTCTTTTTGCACCTGTGAGTCCTCTCAACGTTGAAGGCTCTGTGCTTTTGACACTGAAGATTTCCATCACCACAGACCCAGATGGGTCTATGAGTAACTGGAACTCTTCTGATGACAACCCATGCTCATGGAATGGGATCACATGCAAGGACCAAAGTGTTATCTCCATTAGCATTCCAAAGAGGAAACTGTATGGGTTTCTTCCTTCTGCTCTAGGCTCTCTTTCCCAGCTCCGCCATGTTAATTTCAGGAGCAACAAGCTCTTTGGGAACTTGCCTTCTGAGCTATTTCAAGTTCAGGGACTGCAAAGTTTGGTGCTTTATGGCAATTCCTTTTCTGGGTCTGTTCCAAATGAGATTGGGAAGCTCAGGTACCTTCAAACTCTTGATTTATCACAAAATTTCTTTAATGGGTCTTTACCTGCTACAATAGTCCAATGCAAGAGGCTCAAAACACTTGTTCTCAGTCATAACAATTTCACTGGTCATCTTCCAGATGGATTTGGTAGTAATTTGCTTTCTCTGGAAAGACTTGACCTTTCTTTCAATCACTTCAATGGTTCAATTCCTAGTGATATGGGAAAGTTATCAAGCCTACAAGGAACTGTTGATTTGTCTCATAATCATTTTAGTGGTTCAATTCCACCTAGCCTTGGTAATCTTCCTGAGAAGGTATACATAGATCTATCTTTCAACAGTTTAAGTGGTCCAATACCCCAAACTGGTGCTTTGATGAACAGAGGACCAACTGCTTTTATTAGCAATCCTGGTCTCTGTGGCCCCCCTTTGAAGAATCAATGTGCCTCAGATGCTCCTGGTGCTAGTTCACCTTCCTCATTTCCATCTATACCTGATAATTACCCACCACAGCCTACTAATAGTGGTTCTGGGAAAGGTGAGAAAAGCAAAGGGTTAAGTAAGGGTGGTGTGATTGGCATTGTTGTGGGTGATATAATTGGAATTTGCCTTTTGGGTTTTCTGTTCTCTTACTTCTACTCAAGGGTTTGTGGTTTTAACCAGGATCAGGATGAGAATGGTTTTGAGAAGGGAGGGAGTGCGAGGAAAGAGTGCTTGTGTTTCAGAAAGGATGAATCTGAGACCCTATCTGATCATGTTGAGCAATATGATCTTGTCCCATTAGATGCTCAAGTGGCTTTTGATTTGGATGAGCTTCTTAAGGCTTCAGCTTTTGTTCTGGGAAAGAGTGAAATTGGGATTGTCTACAAAGTGGTGCTTGAAGAAGGGCTTACCTTGGCTGTGAGAAGATTGGGGGAGGGAGGTTCTCAAAGGTTTAAAGAGTTTCAAACTGAAGTTGAAGCAATAGGAAAATTGAGGCATCCAAATATTGTTACTTTAAGAGCTTATTACTGGTCTGTTGATGAGAAGCTTCTCATTTATGATTATATTCCCAATGGAAGCCTTGCTACAGCAATTCATGGTAAGTTTTATTAAGGGCAAGTCTATATTTTCTCTAATGACAATTTATGATGTCTTATTTTGGCGGTCTTACACCTTGTTTATTTGATTGTTTGGTTCCATTTAATGTCTTCAGGGAAGGCTGGGCTTGTCACATTTTCGCCGCTATCTTGGTCCGATCGAATGAAAATCATGAAAGGAATTGCAAAAGGATTGGCCTATCTGCATGAGTTTAGCCCCAAAAAGTATGTCCATGGAGACCTGAAGCCAAGTAACATACTACTGGGGCATAACTTGGAACCCCACATTTCTGATTTCGGCCTTGGACGCCTTGCAAATATTGCTGGAGGGTCTCCAACCTTGCAATCCAACCGAGTAGCTGCAGAGAGACTCCAAGAAAGACAAAAGAGCTTATCCACCGAAGTCACAACTAATATTTTGGGCAGTGGTTATCAGGCTCCAGAAACACTGAAAGTGGTTAAGCCATCACAAAAGTGGGATGTCTATTCATATGGTGTGATCTTGCTAGAAATGATTACAGGAAGATTGCCTATTGTCCAAGTGGGTAACTCAGAAATGGACCTTGTTCAGTGGATTCAGTTCTCCATTGATGAGAAGAAACCACTCTCAGATGTATTAGATCCATATTTAGCAGATGATGCAGATAAGGAAGAGGAGATTATTGCAGTTTTGAAGATTGCAATTGCTTGTGTCCATAGCAGCCCGGAAAAGAGACCAATAATGAGGCATGTGCTTGATGCTTTGGATAGGTTGTCAGTGTCTTCTGACTGAGAAGCTTTAGGATGCTTTGAATTGTTAATCCAGTTCATTTGTGAGGCTTTTACTCTTTGTCATGGTTGAGAAGGGTTTCAAGCTGCTAGGATTTTCAATAAGAGTTTCACTAGATGTATGAATCCTTCTTGTGTTGAAGCACAAGAAGAGAGAATGAAGTACTATGTTTCAGGCAAAGCAATCTCTCTAAGATTCAACTCCATGTTATTTGCCAGTACATAAAGAATAGGAACTGAACTGTGTTGATGTTGGTATGCTACATAGCATGCTTGAGAGACTTGATTTTTTTGCCACCTTTTTTAATTTGAAGTTTGCTGGTATTTTATCTGTTAAACAATATGACAAGGAATGTCTTCATTTATTTAAATTTATTTTTAGTCATGAAACCAGAATATCTTGGTTTTATTATGCCACAGCACTGAGACACAAACTAAAGTATGTTCTTTTGTGATATCTCGCCCTTTCACTTGTCCTTTTTAATTTATTAAAGTTGGCACCTTTGACATGCATCTGAAACCTGTGATCCTGTCCCCCCCATTCCCTTTACCGAGCAATAGAAAAAAAGAGTTTGTGGCCAAAAAAATAATTTAAGTTTGTTTGTAAAGCTAATAAATAAGTCTTTATTTATTATATTTAATAAAGTAAATGAAGATATCAATTTACTAAATAATTTAGGCTAAATTACTATTTTGGTCCCTTATTCGTTTTAAAATATTCAATTTGGTCCCTAATTTTTAAAATGTTTAAATTGGTCACTTGTTTGTTTTAATTTATTTAACTTTGTTTCTCATTTGTTATAATTTATTCAACTTGGTTCCAATATTTTATTCAATTCGGCCCCTTATTTGTTTTAATTTATTTAACTTGATCCCTTATTTGTTTTAATTTATTCAACTTAACGGTGAAACTTAACAGAAATGACATTTTTGCTTAATGCTTGACAATTGAGAGATCACATTGAATATTTTAAAACAAATAAAAAACCAATTTAAACATTTTAAAAATTATGGGATCAAATTGAATATTTTAAAATAAATAAAGGACCAAAATAATAATTTAGCCAATAATTTAAGAATCAATATATTTTTAATTATTTTCTTATCAAAAAAAAATATTTTTTAAATTATTTGATTTAAAAATAGGCTTATTTTATAAAAACATTTTTATCCAATAATGATTAGAAATTTGCAATAAATGTTTTACACTGTTATTTACCTAACATGACGTTTTATTCTTTAGCTCTCTAGATCATTGTCATAACAGAAATTATCTTGACAATCAGTATGGATAACTACATGACAATCGTATATACGAGTGACATTTCCAAAAATTTTTAGTAATTTTTGAGTCCAATCTCATATTGATTTTTGAAGCAAAAATAGAATTGTCTCTAAAATTATTATACTTGGGTTGTTAGAATAACATAACTCTTATTGTAATTGGGTAAATGCGCATGCTTCGCCAATCCTTTTATGCCTTTTACGCTTATTTGAACCAAAGTATGCTTGATGCGACAAAGAATGCCCTGTTGCCACGCCTCAGCTTTATTCATGTAGCCTTCTTATTTTCTCATTGCCAACTAATTGAGCTTCACATTGGTTATCTTGATGAATATTGTATTTCACTATTTTGTCGCATGATTGAGATATATTTACAGGGTAAGTGTTGAAAATACAACAAATATTAATACGCTGGTGGCAGTACGAGTTTCAACCCCTGTAAAAAAAAGTTTTTATTTTAAAAAACCTGTAAAAAAAAAGTTTTGACAAACATTTTTTCCTTCTCGTTATTCATTTATTTATTTATTTGTTTAGCTGATTCCAAAACTCTTTATTATACTTTTTTTTATTCTAAAACTCTTTATTATTGTTACTTACTATAACCAGTGACAGATCTAGGACCGAGGATAGTGGGGACAACATATTTTTAAAATAATTAATAATAAATATCATCATATATATAAAGCTAAAAACATGAATGTTAAAATCACAAAATTTTAATATATCTAATCAAATAAATTACATACCTCATAATTGTCCTCTACGTGACTTCATGTTTTGAAATTGTTGAATGATCAACGTTGTTAAACACTTCTCGCTCAATATAAGTCACTAGACAATCATTCATCCATGCATCTCACATTCGATTATACAACATATTTTTCACAATCTTCATAGCAGAAAAGGCTCTTTCTACGATTGCTGTGGCAACAGGCAAAATCATTGCCAACTTCAAAAGAAGATAAATTAATGGGTAAACAATGTGTCTTCCAATTTCAACCAACTTCTCTGAAAGATTACTGATTCCTTTCAAAAATGCAAATTCAACGCTGCTACGCATATCAATGATGTAAGTCTCAAGTTGATTATCAAGCATCACTAAATCAGTTGAAGAGAAATCACATGGATAAAACTTTGCAAATTCAATCAACCTTGCCTTATCAAAATTAGAGAACAAATTGGTTGGATTCAAACAAGACAGACAAAGAAGCAACTGAGTATTTCCTACAATCAAAGAAACAAAATTAATACATTTAATTTCATGTTTAACCATTCAATTTCATGAAATGATGTTGTTATCTCAACATCCCCAGTTTTAACCCTAACCTAAATTCATTATCATATTGTTCAATCAAGTCAAAAGAAGCAATTAACCCTAACACTTTAATTGAGCAATTAAATGAGCAATACTATGTTAGGTGGGCTAAACAAGTCAAAGAAGCACTTGGATGAGGGGAAAGAGTTAACACTTAACAGCAATTAGCAAAACTCTGTTGTGCTTGGGGAAGAGTTAGCAGCAAAGACTCAAGAGGAGGTAGAGCGTAGAGGGACAAAGGCCGGAGCCGGGAGGTGTTGTTCTTTGCCTCGCGGTTGAGAGGCGCCACCGGTGGCGGTCAATATCGGCGGTGTTTCGGCTCTGTTCTGTTCGCACCTTCTCTGTGCGACTGGGAGAGACAGATCCGCTCTGTTTTGCTTTGTTGCTGAATGATGGGACCGTCGGAACGTTGGACCGAAGGCGGAGGGTCGACGGCGGAGGCTGGTGGAGGCTCTGGGTAGAAGAAGCTCGATGAGTGGTGCTGTGGTGGTGGGGTCAATTGAGGAAAGCCAAGTGTCATGGGTTCAATGGTCAAGTGTGCAGCTGATAACCCTAGTGCCATGGGTGCAAATATTTACAAGTAATCGGGGCAAAAAAAAAATATAAGGTTATTATAAAAAAAAATTAAAGTTGAGAGGGTGCATCTGCGCACCCTCAGTCCTACATAGATCCGCCCCTGACTATAATGGAAAGAAAATACCAGTCAAAAAGAAGAAGAAAGAAAACATAGAAAAAGTGTTATTTGACAATAATGGTGGTCTTTTATTTTCAATGCAAGAAGCAAGTTATGGGAAAAATTGCAAGCCTTTCTCTAGTTATAACTCGCATCAAGAGACACTTATTTTTTCAATCAGACTCTTTTAAAAAGGCGTATGAAATTTTTTTTATTTTTGATCTCTCAGATGAGGAAAATTTAAAAACATAATTTTTACATATTAAATTATTATTATTCTGTTCCAGACAAAAAAAAAATTGTTGTTATTCTATTATCTATATTCTACAAAATTTTAAAGAGTTTAATTTTGATATATTATTAGTGTAAAAAAATTTATATTGTCAAACAATCATAAACATTCTTTTATGTTTCAAAACATGATTGATTGTGTAAAATTTTATTATAATTAAATCCAATTTTAAAACTTTAAATTTTTAATCAACTATATATTAATTAATTTATGCATTGGTCTCTTTTTTCTTTTCTTTTTTCCTGATGGTGACTACCAAAAATAGTAGGATGGATGACTTGTTATTTTTACAAACAAAATGAGGGACCCCACGTTTACATAAACTAAGAGGTAGTTCAACTTTGGGATAACCGAACCATGTGGCGCTAATTTAGGGGAAATGGACTCCAGCAATTTGTTGGAGAATTAGGGGTTTTGACCAAACTGACCCACTTTTAGAAACTATTTACCAAAATAACCTAGTTTTGAAACTATTTACCAAACTAACCTAGTTTTAATTAAAATAATATATTTAAAAAAAAAAAAAAAAAAAAAAAAAGCTGGCAGGCACCACGTGGCACCTCCCGGTGCAGTGGCGCCACTGCCAACAGCGCCATTAGTGGCGCATGTGGCAGTGGCGCCACTGCACCGGGAGGTGCCACGTGGCGCCTGCCAGCTTTTTTTTTTTTTTTTTTTTTTTAAAAAAAAATATATTATTTTAATTAAAACTAGATTAGTTTGGTAAATAGTTTCAAAACTAGGTTATTTTGATAAATAGTTTCTAAAAGTGGGTCAGTTTGGTCAAAACCCCTTATGGGGTACTCCTGCTTTGTGAGCTGGCTGGTTCGGTGGAATAGTTAATAGTAGCAATGGCAGTGCAGGCGCGCGCACAAACAAACTGCGCACATTTACAAGTTACAAGGAAAACACTTTTTTACCATCATAAATTGTCACACTTTTATTACAAAAATATGAAATACGTAGTAATATGAGGAGAATGATATTTCATCTGGACTCAATTATAAGCAAAAAAATATCTATATTTTGTATACTCAAATATAAGTAAAATCCAACTAACTCAACTCTATTTAATGTTAGTATTCCAAAAATCAAGAAAATTAACCCATACAACTAATTTCTCTTTTACTTTTTTAAGAACATTGCATACTCCCAAAATAATTAAAAGGTATTTTAATAATTATAACTTTTTCTTTTACATAAATCAAGAAAATCAACTAAATTAACTAAATGATAAGTTTGTGTTTTCTTTCTTTATTTTGATTTTGGTTTGCTCACTGATTGGTTCGCTTCTCAACTTGCATATCATTGTCTGTGTGGTCAGTTTTACTGTCACCCTTTCCTAAGCAACTAGCACATCATGCCAGTCACAAATTTCCAAGTATGTAAATCTCTCACCAAAAGAGACACATTTAGAAAGCAACAATAATATTTGACACAACGGGGTTTTGACCAAACTGACCCACTTTTAGAAACTATTTACCAAAATAACCTAGTTTTGAAATTATTTACCAAACTAACTAGTTTTAATTAAAATAATATTTTTTTTAAAAAAAAAAAAAAAAAAAAAAAGCTGGCAGGCGCCACATGGCACCTCCCGGTGCAGTGGCGCCATTGCCACATGCGCCACTAATGGCGCTGTTGGCAGTGGCGCCACTGCACCGGGAGGTGCCACGTGGCGCCTGCCAGCTTTTTTTTTTTTTTTTTTTTTTTTTTTAAAAAATATATATTATTTTAATTAAAACTAGGTTAGTTTGGTAAATAGTTTCAAAACTAGGTTATTTTGGTAAATAGTTTCTAAAAGTGGGTCAGTTTGGTCAAAACCCCGGAGAATTATTATTGACTGTACACTCTGTACTGTTATTTTAACTGGTAATTAATCTCATATTCTTTGTTGACTTTGAAACTTGAAAGAGACCGCAATTCCACCAGTTTTGAGTTTTGCGCTCTTTGTTGCCAATGCTTCAGTATTCAAATATAAACTTTGGGGGTATAATTTGTTCGATTTGTGACCTTCTTTAACCCATGCTTTGACCAATTAGAAACTATATATATGCTTTATTCCTAATAAAAGAGAAAACCCAACCTTCTCATCTTTTTGCTTACAAGCAATAAGTAGGATGAGGATAAAGGGGGATCCCCGGAATGTAAAACTAGAATTCATACAGTGAAAATCTTGGATCTAGGCCAATGAGGGAGAAATGTCATTGTCATGTTTAAAAGTCAAAGCAACTTGTCCAATTAATTACATTGAATTTGAGAAACAATAGGGAGAATAATTTTGTGCCAAAAGTCATTACTAAGTGTTCCGGCCGAGATCCGAGTTACCGGAATCTCGCCGTAAACGTCAGACCAAGGTTGAATGTTGGGGTTGTTTTAGACCGTGGCTTGACAGAATGCTTATATTCCGGTCCTACGTATCCCAATGGGAATCAAAGCCAAACGTAGTTCTATGTTCAACCCTTGATCACGTGGTGCATCAATCTCTTAATCTTGTATCTGATGTACTCCGGTGGGCAAGGACTTATTGGTAGTCTCTTGATCACAACCGGGACCTCTAATACGCTTAAGAGAGAACATCAAACTCAAGTAAAAGTTAAAGTGTCTTTCCTCCTAGACTCTTCCTCTTTTTATAGAGGAGTAGAGGGATAAACTGATCCTATTTTCTAGGATCTAGTTCAGCTCTTATCTCTTATCACTTATCTATCTTAGCTCAACTCCCATCTCTTTACTGATAAGAGTTATCTCTTATCTAAAGCTTGCACCTCGGCCAGTACACAAGCCCCCCAAGCTTCGAGCTCAAAAGAGCGAAGAAGTTTTCATGACAAGAGCCGAGCTTGCCATCTGAAAATTTTCTGAATTCATGGCTTAGGTTTTTATTTTCCTTTTTGCCATGCTTTTCGTGGTGACCAATGTTGTACTTCGGCCAACTTATGAGCTCGGTGGGCTTAGTTGGCCGAGCTTGACATATTGCTACCAGTTCGGAACTATCTCGGTTTGACGAGTTTCTGGCCGAGTTTTACTCCTCGGCCCATGCACCACCTCGGCTATAATATAAGCCCCCCAAGCTTTAAGCTTCATAAAGAGTGAAAGTTTTATTGAAGAAGCCGAGCTGAACCGGGATAGGAACGGTTATGTCAATCTTTTCTTGTGACGTCAGTTTCTCACCAACTGAGATGAAAAGAGACATTATGCTACTCTTAAGACCAGCTTTGCTTGTGACACGTGGCTTTTGGTCCAACTTCCGAGATTCATTCTGCCATTGCGCATTTAAAACCTTCTTCAGTGGGATCGTGCATTCCGATGTCCTTGCCACGTGTTACTCCATGATAGGTGTGCCGAACTTACGCCGGTTTGAAGAGACGTTTCCCTTCTCCCATACGGTGTCATTATTAGTCCCAACAGTAACGTTTTAAATTTTAAAACGTTGTCTATAAAATGTGGAGTTTTTCGGAGGCAAATGTTTGTTTTCCCTCATACTCTCACATTTTACCTCTGAAGTTTCTAGTCACTCTGAATCTTTCTGCAATTCCTCTTCTTCAGGTACGCCCCTGCTTCCAACACTGCCCCTTTCTTTCAATTTATACATTCTGTGCACCATGGAGCCTTCGTTTGAGGTTTCTCAGAGTGTTTCATCTGATGTTCAAATCGTGGGATCTGGGATTAACCCTATTGGGGGTTCTCCTTCTATTTCTCCCCCTCCTTCGCACGGTGATGAGGGTAACCCAGATGAAGCATCATCTTCCTCATCTGGGGAAAGTAGCTCTACTGCCCCTCAGGCCACCGTGGTGCCACCGCGCCGCCGGCGTGCTTCAAGGGTTCCGAAGGAACCCATCCCTGACATCACCATTCCTGGGTATTCTTGGGTTAGGCCTGAGGTTGGAGTCTTCTTTTCTAACTTCAGGAGTTATGGTTCTCTGCGCTCTGTGAAGAGCAAAGTGTCCCCTAGTCCCCACCTAGTTCGTTGTCTCCCATGCTCAGATAATGAACATGTTTTTTTGAAACCTTTTCCTATTGAAACGCACTTCACCTATGTGTACACAACCCTCTTCGAACAAATTGGTGTCTCTTTTCCCTTCACCCAATTTGAATGTGATGTGCTACGGGTCATGAACGTTGCCCCTACTCAACTTCATCCCAACAGTTGGGCCTTCATGAGCGCTTTCCAGATTTTATGTAGGCAAGTCGGAATGGAAGCCACCGCACCAAAGTTCTTATACTTTTATAAGGTTCGGTTTGGGGATCGAATCGGATGGATCTCCCTCAGCGGGCTTGAGAGAAAAGGCATTATTGGCCTTTACAAAAGTTCTTACAAGTTTTTCAAGTCGGATTTCTTCAAAATCCGACCTACTGAAGGGAACGAATCCGCCTTTTTTGACACTGATGGGAAACCCAGATTTCCCTTTTATTGGCAACCACATCCCTCGAAATTTCGTGGATTTGATATCAGTTGTATGACTGATCAAGAACTAGCCGACGTTGAAGCCCTTAAGCTTTATCCTCGGCCACTGCCTTGTGGGAAACTTTTAAAACTGCCGACGTCTTCCACTCGGCGGGCCGATTTTGATTGTAAGTAGTCTTTCTGTATTTGCCAAGCTTTTATCACATACTTCTTACAATCTGACTGATTTCTTTCGTGCAGTGATCATGGGAAAGTTTAACTACAAGGCACTGATGAAGAAGTCTGCTCACCTAGCTGGTGGATCGGCCTCTGCTGCCGACGTGAAGGGGAAGAAGAAGAAAGCTACCGAGGCTTCAGATCCCAGCCCACGCCTTCTAAAACGGGGTCGGCCAGATGCCCCGACCGAGGTTCGAAGAAGTACTTCTCCCATCCCGGTTGCCGAAGAGGAACCTGTTGTGGAGAGGAGAATCGGCAAAGGTCCAATGGTAGCCGATTCTACCTTGAACACCAAGTGGTTCAATGGCAACTGTAACCCGGGTTACGGCTCTCTATGGAGTGATGATTGTAACTTCGGTCCCCTTATTGATGGCCAAGTACTGAAACCTGCCGATGCTCGGCTTCTGCTGGAGCAAGGGCCTGATGAGAGTATGGAGGCCGCTGCTGCTTACGCATTGCGTATTGCCTCCATTACCCGCTTCTGGAGTCGGCAACTCTCCGAGAATACCAAGAAAATGGAAGCTATGAGGGCCGATGCTGCCCGTGCTCTGTGAGTTCGTGACGAACTATCTCAGGCTATTTCCAAGTGTGAAGAACAAGGCCGAGTTATCGGGCAGCTGAAGGCCCGACAAGTCGAGCTTGAAAGAGTTCAAGGTGTTCTTCAGTCCGAGTTGGACAAGGAGAAGTCTGAAAGAGCCAACCTTCAAAAAACCGCGGAAGACTCCCGGGTTGCCTTGACGCAGGCTCAAGAGTCTTTGGAGGCTGAAAAGGAGGCTAACTGCAAGCTCCAAGCCGACCTAGACGAGGCTCTAGACAGCATTATGCGGGAGCATGTGAAGGGGTTTTCTCGAGCTGTGAAGCAGCTTGAGCGCTTCAACCCCGATGCTGACTTCTCTCAAGCTGATGTGGACAAAGACTTTAACAAAGACAGAGTCTTAGTTCCCTTGTCCGAGCTTGAGGATGAAGAAGAAGAAGAGCAAGAAGGAGCCGAGGAGCCAGTTGCCGAGGAGGGAGGCTTAAACAGAGGTGGTAGCAGGGTTACACCTGATCCCACCTTGGGTGCTGCTTCACCTAATGACAACGCCTCCACATCGGCTGCTACTGAAATAGTTGCTCCTGGGGATGCCCACAAGTAACTTAGAACAAATTTGATGTATTTTGCTTTTTTGGGCTGTCCCCCCCTTTTTGTACTGGGCTTCTGTCCTCTGATTATTAATGAAATATTGCCTTTATGTCTTGCTTGTTTTGCTTACTTTTAAAAATTTCCAAGTTTTTCCGTTTGATAACTTGGAATATTTTTTCTAAGTTTTTCTTAGCTCGGATAGTCTTAGCTTTTGCTTTTTTAGGCTCGGCATTTCGACTTTAACTCAGTCAATTTTAGCTCGTTTAAACCTTTTAAGCTTATGCCTGTATGTCTTAGGGTCCGGCATTTCGACCTAACTCGGCCGATTTTAGCTCGGTCAACCCGTTTAGGTTTTTACCTTTGGGTCCGGCATTTCGACCTCAACTCGGTCGATGTTAGCTCGGTCAACCCTTTAGGTTTTTGATTTTACCTTTGGGTCCGGCATTTCGACCTCAACTCGGTCGATTTTAGCTCGGTCAACCCTTTAGGTTTTTGATTTTACCTTTGGGTCCGGCATTTCGACCTCAACTCGGTCGATTTTAGCTCGGTCAACCCTTTTAGGTTTTTGATTTTACCTTTGGGTCCGGCATTTCGACCTCAACTTGGTCGATTTTAGCTCGGTCAACCCTTTTAGGTTCTTGATTTAAAATGTAAAACAAGTGAAATTTAGCCCTGTAATTGAAACGGACTTGATTCATTTATTTTCTCAGGCATGCCTCATTAAAACCTTCCTGGCCAAAACCACATGGGAAAAAGACCAAGATAGGAAAAAGAGTGCCTTACCTAACTGTACATTAACTAAAATAAAACTTGAGATGAGAAGTGTTCCAAGTTCTTGGAACAGTCTTCCCTGATAACTCTTCTAGCCTATAAGCACCATTCCCAAGATTTTCAACGATTCTGAATGGGCCAGACCAGTTTGCTGCGAGCTTGCCCCTCTCGGGAGTCCTTCCTTGCATCATTCTGCAATCTTAGTACTAGGTCTCCTTGAACAAACTCTCTCGGTCGCAATTTTGAGTTGTACTTCCGAGTTGCTCTCTGCTTGCATAGTTCTTCCCTGATCTTTGCTTCATCTCGGACTTCTTCAACCATATCAAGCTCAACTCGGATTTCTTCTGCATTCTTGCTTTGGTCGTGATGCTGCCTTCTGAAAGAAAGTTCGCCGAGCTCAACTGGAATCATGGCATCAGTTCCATAAGTTAGTCTGAACGGCGTTTCTCCTGTTGATGACTGTGGTGAGCAATGATAAGACCAGAGGATGCTTGGTAATTCTTCAGCCCATGCTCCTTTTGATTGGCCCAACCTTTTCTTGAGCTCGTTTAGAATGACTTTGTTAGCTGCCTCTGCCTGACCATTTGTTTTGTGGGTGCTCAACCGAGGTCACCTTATGTTTGATTCCGAGATTGGAGTAGAATTCTTTAAGGTTTTTGTCCGTGAATTGCTTTCCATTATCAGTGACAATCGCATAAGGTAGACCATGTCGGCATATAATGTTTCTCCATACAAAACTCTGGACCTTTTTAGCTGTTATAATAGCTAATGGCTCGGCTTCAATCCATTTAGTGAAATAATCCACTCCTACCAGCAAGAATTTTACTTGGCCTTTGGCAACAGGGAAAGGGCCCACAATGTCCATCCCCCACATAGTGAAGGGCCAGGGTGACATCATTGAATGGAGCTCTTCTCCCGGAACTCGTGCCACAGTAGCAAACTTCTGACAAGAATCACATTTGTTAGTCCAGGAAGCACAATCTGATCTCATAGTCGGCCAATAGAAGCCTGCTCGCAGAACCAGAGCTGCTAGGGATCGGCCACCAGAATGCATTCCACAGATTCCTCTATGCATCTCGTCCATTACATACTCGGATTGTTCCTTGTTTATGCATTTCAATAAAGGCATTGAAAATCCTCTTCTGTACAGTTCTCCATCTCGGATAGTGTAATGACAAGACTTCAGACGAATTTTCTTTGCTTCTTTGGGATCAGCAGGTAACTTGTCCGAGGTCAGGAATTCCCAGAATGGCATCATCCATCCTCGATCATAGTGCTCGGTATCATTACCTCGGCACTTTTTATACTCGGTTCAGGGAGATTTTCCTGAATGAAAGTTTTTAACTGGCCAGTTTTCTTGGTGCTAGCCAACTTAGACAACAGGTCGGCTCTAGTATTTTCCTCCCGAGGTATATGCTCAATAGTGAAATTGTCAATTCTGAAATTAAACTATTGACCTTGCACAAATACCTGGTTAATTGAGGATCTTTTGTTTGATAATCCCCTGAGACTTGCCCTGTTACCAGCTGTGAGTCGCTTCGGCACTTCAATCCTTTGACTCCAACCTCTTTAGCTAATACCAGCCCGGCAATAAGAGCTTCATACTCTTCCTGGTTGTTTGATGCATTGAACCCAAACTTCAAGGACTGCTCTAGGATAAGGTTGTCTGGGCCCTCGAGAATTATCCTAGCCCCGCTTCCTTTTAAATTTGATGAGCCATCCACATACAGAAGCCAGTCAATGGGTTCGGGGCTCGGTTTTGAAGAGAGTTCGGCAATGAAGTCGGAGAGGCATTGGGCTTTCATTGGCCCCCTTGGTTCGTACTGTAAACCGAATTCTGATAGTTCAACTGACCAAGCTATCATTTGTCCTGCCAGATCGGGCTTTCGAAGCACTTGCTTAATCGGATGATCTGTTTTGACTATCACTTGGTGCGACTGGAAATAAGGTCTTAGCCTCCGAGCTGCCATTACCAAAGCGAGGGCAAGCTTTTCAATGACTTGGTACCGTGTCTCTGCATCTTTCAAGATTCTACTGATGTAATACACCGGCATCTGTTGCTTCTCTTCCTCTTGGATGATTACTGCACTGATTGCGTAATCATTAACAGCTAAGTATAAATATAGCTCCTTACCGAGCTCTGGCCGAGTTAGAATCGGAGGCGAGGTTAGAAACAATTTCAATTCTTCAAAAGCCTTTTCGCACTCCTCGGTCCAAACAAACTCCTTGGGTTTCTTCAAGAGTTGAAAAAAGGGCCTAGCTTTCTCGGCCGATTTGGGGAGGAACCGAGATAAGGAAGCTAAACGGCCTGACAGCCTCTGTATTTCTTTCACAGTTTGCGGACTCCGCATTTCAATGACAGCTTTACACTTATCTGGGTTAGCCTCAATCCCTCTATGTGTTAGCATGTACCCCAAGAACTTTCCTCCCTGCACACCGAAAGAACATTTTTCAGGGTTCAATCTCATGTTGTATTTCCTGAGTTGGGCAAAGATTTCCTCCAAGTCGGTAGGGTGTCGTTCTGGGTCATCAGACTTTACCACCATATCATCGACATAAACCTCTAGATTTTTTCCAATCTGATTGAGAAACATTTTGTCCATGAGCCTCTGATATGTTGGACCAGCATTTTTTAAACCGAAGGGCATTACCCGGTAGCAGTAGTTTGCCCCCTCGGTCATAAACGCCATTTTCTCCTCATCTGGTGGATGCATTCTTATCTGATTGTAACCCGAGTATGCATCCAAGAAAGTTAAGACTCTGTAACCTGAAGCTCCATCTACCAATCTGTCTATGTTTGGAAGAGGATAAGAATCCTTTGGGCACGCCTTGTTGAGATCGGTGTAATCAGTACACATTCTCCACTTGCCGTTGGCTTTTTTAACCAACACGACATTGGCTAGCCAAGTAGGATATTTTACTTCTCTGATAAAGTTGGCCTTTTTCAGTTTTGCAGTTTCTTCGGCTACAGCTTTCCTTCTCTCTTCACCGAGCTTCCTTTTCCTCTGAGCTATGGGCTTGGCTTCCGGACATATAGATAGCCTGTGGCACAGGAAATTGGGATCTATGCCAGGCATATCGGATGTCTTCCAAGCAAACAGGTCGGCATTCTTTCTCAAGACTGCTTGTATCTCTTGTTTCAGCGAAGGATCGAGCTGGCTGCCGATGCTTGTGTACTGACCGACCTGGGCTCCCAATTGAAATTTTTCCAATGACTCCGTAGGTTCTGCTCTGGATTCATACATTTCTATTCTTGGGTCCAATTCAAACATGTCATCTGACCTTGCCGAGCTTACTGAACTGACCGAGCTCACCACTTCTGCCTGATGATCTTCAGAATTTTCGGTGATATCTGGCTCCCGAGTTACCTTCAAACTATCTGCGTAGCATTGTCTGGCCATTCTCTGATCAGCTCGGACTGAAACTATCTCACCTGAATCAGCTGGAAATTTCATGGTGAGGTGAGGTGTGGAGACAATTGCTCCGAGCTCATTCAAAGTCGGTCTTCCGATGAGGATGTTGTATGAAGTGTTAGCATCCACAATGACATATCTGACTGATATGGTTCGAGCAAGCTTGCCTTCACCAAATGTTGTCAAGAGCTCTATATACCCTCGAGTTTTAACCTGCTCTCCGGCGAACCCCACTAGTTTGTCTTCCTGTTCTTTTATCAACTTTTCTGGAATTCCAAGCTTTTTAAAGGTTGCCAAGTACAGAATGTCGGCCGAGCTACCCTGATCAACTAGTGTACGTTTGACCGAGTAATTGGCCACTTCTACTGTTATTACCATTGGGTCATCTTGATTGGGATCTATTCCTTGGAAGTCATTTTCTGAGAAAGTAATTGCTGGTCTCGACTTTGCGGTTTTTCTGGAAACCGAGTTGACAGCTCGGATAGCCTTTATGTGGCGTCGCCGAGCTGAACTCGTTGTGCCTCCTCCTGCGAAACCTCCCGAGATGGTATTAATGACTCCTCTCACACCAACCTCTGCCTCAACATTTGGGGGTCGCTGACTGCTATCTCGATCCTCGTTTTGATTATTACCTCGATGATCTTCATCTCGGTTACGATTGTCATAACCCCGTCTTCTTCGCCTTCTGCCAGCTCGGCCACCGCCATCACCATCTCGGCGGACAAACCGATCAAGTCGGCCTGCCTGTACCAATTCTTCAATTTTATCCTGGACTGTTTTGCAGTCTTCAGTAGAGTGGCCATAGTTCTGATGCCACTTGCACTCTTTACTTTTATCGGCCTGAGCTGGGGTTTTGGATGGCCTTGGCAAAGTGATCAACTCGGTATTGCACACCTCCTGAAGAATAGCGGCTCGGGATCGGTTCAGTGGAGTGTAAGACTGGTGTCGGGGTTGGGACTGCCTTTCTGAAAACCCCCTGTCACTACTCCTGAAAGCCTTCTGTGAATTGGCCCCTTTATCTCTTTCTTTGTTTGAGATTATGCTTTTTTCCTCAAAACTTCTTTTCTTTGATTCCACCATCTCTTCCGAGTTCATGAACCCTGTGGCTTTTTCTTGGAGTTCTTCAAAATCCCTCGGTGGCTTCCGAGATAGATATTCAAAAAACAGTCCTAACCTCAAACCATTCATAACGGTATGAAGACAAAGTTCTGAGCTCATATTGGGGATTAAAACCTGTTGAGCACTGAAGCGAGCCATGTAATCCCTGAGTGATTCATTCTTCTCCTGCCTGAAATTCACAAGCGAGACCGAGTGCTTTCTATGCCTTCGGCTTGCTGCGAATTGTGCAGTGAACTTTATAACCAACATGTCAAAAGAATCCACTGACCGAGGTGGAAGATTCGTGAGCCAAGTCAAGGCAGGTCCCTGCAAAGTGGTTGGAAAGATCTTGCACATGATGGCTTCCGAATCGGTCACCAGGTAAACGGATGAAATGAAAGATTCCACATGTTCGGTTGGATCAGTAGTGTCATTGTACTTATCCATATTAAGAGACTTGAAATGCCGAGGTATGATTACCTCGTCAATGGCATCAGTGAAAGGTAATCTCGGTCGTCTGTCCCGTGCTTTCTCTCTCTGAGCGGTCTCCTCAGTACGAGATCGGACCCTGAGGCTTCGGGCCCAGTTCTGGAAGGTCGGCTTCTGTCATCACGAGAAGGTACATAAGTTGGGTCTCTCTGGCTGTCCTCGGGTGAGGAATGCTCTTCCTCGGCACGAGTTGCCGATCTTCCCCTTTTCCGAGTTCCCAACAGCCTTTGGTACTCCGTACGAATTTCCTCGTTCTCCTGACGCAACTGTCTCAATTGTGCCATGATCTCTCCCAGTTGCGGATTACCTTCATCGAAGGGAGGGGGGTTGTTATGATTGGAGTTTGATTCTTCGACATGATTTGCACTGTGGGCCCCTCCCTTCGGTCCGTTCCGTGTAGTCACCATTAGATCTTATGGAACCGGGGAAAGTTTTTCCTCGGCCCCACGGTGGGCGCCAAATGTTCCTGCCGAGATCCGAGTTACCGGAATCTCGCCGTAAACGTCAGACCAAGGTTGAACGTTGGGGTTGTTTTAGACCGTGGCTTGACAGAATACTTATATTCCGGTCCTACGTATCCCAATGGGAATCAAAGCCAAACGTAGTTCTATGTTCAACCCTTGATCACGTGGTGCATCAATCTCTTAATCTTGTATCTGATGTACTCCGGTGGGCAAGGACTTATTGGTAGTCTCTTGATCACAACCGGGACCTCTAATACGCTTAAGAGAGAACACCAAACTCAAGTAAAAGTTAAAGTGTCTTTCCTCCTAGACTCTTCCTCTTTTTATAGAGGAGTAGAGGGATAAACTGATCCTATTTTCTAGGATCTAGTTCAGCTCTTATCTCTTATCACTTATCTATCTTAGCTCAACTCCCATCTCTTTACTGATAAGAGTTATCTCTTATCTAAAGGTTGTTAGCCGAGTTCTAGATAAGTGTATCGTTTAAAGCAGTTAAGCTTCCGAGCTCGGCGGCCGAGCTTACCACCTCGGCCAGTACACTAAGCATTAATTTTAAGTGCATAACAAAGGCACCCAATCGAAGATTTAACTCCTTAATTTTGTTGAAACTGAGAAAATGAAATGTGTTGTGCAATCATTAACACGAATATTAATCATTACTGTGAAATTTCCATCAAGGACTAGCTTTACTGTCTAAAGTTAAACCAGTCCATAGGACTAGACAAGGTTCTAAATTGTGGTTGCGGTCGTTGCAGTTGCGGCCATTGCGACCGTTGCGATGTGTAATGCGACCACTGCGACGTGAAATAATTTGATGATTTCACAAAATGAAAAAAAAAATCAATATTTTTTTGTAATTCTTTATATAACTTTTATTAATGGTGTTGTATAAATTTCTATTCATTTTTAAGACATTGCATTATGTTTATGAATAATTTAAACTTAATTA
This sequence comes from Echinosophora koreensis, assembly GCA_035048595.1. Lineage (NCBI taxonomy): Eukaryota > Viridiplantae > Streptophyta > Magnoliopsida > Fabales > Fabaceae > Echinosophora > Echinosophora koreensis. The sequence continues at coordinate 939,459 of JAPCYP010000136.1, forward strand.
TAGTGAAAATAATATGAGAAGGGATCCAGTTACACTCAATCCTAACCCTCCATTTTATGTTCATCCAACGCCTAATATTATTTCATTTAACACACCCACGTGACCTCCTCTCCATCCAATTCCTATTTTTCGTTTGGCCCTCTACGTGACTACGTCCATTCTTGGGCGTTTACTTCTTCATATAATGTTCATTGAGAAGCTTATAACGTCCATCCTGAAAACAGGGAGACCATAGCCGCACCGCTCTCCCCCTATACTTCATGCCCCCACCGTCCTCCATTCAACACAGTTGTCGCCCTCCACTCCGAGAATAAAGTGCAACAAATACACACCGCCGTCATGCTCTAGTCCATTACACCATCGTGCTCTAGTTCGTGCCTTAGTGTTGCTCTAGTTCACGCCGCCGTCGTGCTCTGGTTCGTGTCGTCGTGTTGCTCTAGTTCAAGCCGCCGCCGTGCTCTATATCGTGCCGTTGTGCTGCTCTAGTTCACGCCGCCGTGTTACTCCATCCCGCGCCGCCGTCGTGCTCCAGTCCACGCTGCCGTCGTGCTTCAATGTGCTATTGTCACCCATAGACTGGGACTTGCCTTACTTCCCTTTGAATTGGTGTTAATATTCATACTTTGCAATCCTGGTAATTAAATTCCCAATTGAAATATTGATTTTGAATTTGTTTTTTAGATATTACATACTGGGATATTTTATTTTATTTCTAATTTTATTACAAATGGTTTATAACCTGTTAATTCTGATTATTATAGTTATAATCACCTAATATTGCTAATTCTGGCATTGCTCTATGCAGGACATGTCACAAGATTGTTGTGCAACACAAGATGTCATGTCGGTAGATATAATAACTTCCTCTGAAAATATTATTTCAGATGCTTCAAATGTTGGTGAGTAGTTGAATATCCAACCTTGTGTGGGGATGGAATTTGTGTCTATTGAAAAGGTTAAAGAGGGAAAACATAGACAGACTGAATTTTGAGTCAAGCACACTGACTGATAGCCAAACGAGAGGTACACCATGTAATTATTGAACCATGACAACCATGTGTAATAAACAAGAAGTGCCAAAAACAGAGCTGGCCAAAGAATACTCTATAGTTTTTTTCTTTTTGATAATCAAAAGTTGTATTATATATTTGAAGTACTTGAAGTACTTAACCATGTACAAAGTATCCACAAAATTACAACACAGCCCACTAAAACAGCTAGCATTGAAACTATGTAGATACAAAATCTAAATTACTTTAACTTTGCAAATAACTACTTCCCAGGAATACAGTTTTCCCCTCTAAAAACCAATACAAGATTTCACATGCCCCCCAAGTAAATCCTCAACTGATACAGCAGAGAATTACTTAGCACTTGACAGCAAATCCTTACTGATCATGTTGTGAGCAGGACAGCACCCTACTGTTTTGATCGCAGCAGCACAACACACTTGCAAAGAGAGCTTCAGCCTATCAATTATCAAGAATACTCTATAGTTGCTTTAAACATTATGTAGCAGCAACCAATAAAGGTCACAAACATGTAGAACAACTTGAAGATCAATTGAAACAGTGTTAGAGGAGAGGAGTAAGTGAAGTTTGAGTGAGGTTGCAGGTTAGAGATACAAGACAAGGAAACAATTAGTAAAGATTCAATTCACAATTTCCATCAAACACATTATATGCAAAAGTCCTGTGAGGCAACTGGATCAAGGATAAATGGAATAAAGTGTTCCTCGAAACTAAACCTGTATAGGGGCGACTATGGACGATGGCGGTGCGAAGTGGGTCAGGCTTCATGGACTCGACATATCTGCACGACATGGAGGAGGCTTGGCGGTGTTGATTGGGTACGACGACCCGGAGAAGACACAACAGCACGGACTGACTATGATGGCGCAGAGGGGGAGATGGCGGCGTGGGCGTGGACTGGGGGCGACGGCGGTGCCGGCGTGGACTGGGCAAAGAAAACAAAATGAAAGTATAAGATGTGGGGAAGTAGAAGAAAACGCACGAAGTAGAAGTCTGGATGGAGAGGAGGTCACGTGGGTGTGTTAAATGAAATAATATCAGGCGTTGGATGAACATAAAATGGAGGGTTAGGATTGAGTGTAACATTTTAAAGTTACACCTAGTGTAACTGGATCCCTTTTCAAATAATATTATTATAAATAAAACTTTTAAGCACATATAAGTACGAAATTAACAAAGAAGTAAGAAAGTGAGAAACTTAAAAGTGCATAAATATATACGAATCACAAATAAAAAGAGACTAGTGTCACATAGAGGAATACACCTAGCTGCAATTGTGATTCTAAAATAACGTCACATTGTCACCACTTAGAGATACATCTTCACTTCAAAAAAAAAAATTGATAAAAGTAAATAAATTAATAAATTTATAATAATAATAATAATAATAATAATAATAATATAATAATTAACAAATATATGAATCAAAGATAACAAAAATTGAACTTACATGATACTTGCTACCACATGGTGGAATGACATGGTGGTTCATAACCTCTATTCTCACTTTGGCTATCATCTTGTGTAGCTCCTTGCCCAAAGACATAATAAAAAAAATCCACCACTTGATTGTTGATGATAAGGATCTTGATAATTCATTGATGGTTTGTGGCATGAGGGAGCTTGATCACTTGCATACGTGTTATATGTGTTGAAATAAGGATATTGATAATAAGGTAGATGAGATTGTTGACTACTCTGTGAAGAATCATCAATACCAAAGTCACTAAAACTTTGTGCAATACTAGAAGAGGAAGAATCTTCAAGTGGAACATTCTGTTTTCTTTTTCCTATCCTAGAATGTGACCCACCTCTGCTGCTGTCAGGTAATGAACTACCAGAAGGAGCCATATCAGTCAAGCTCCATATCAGTCAAGCTCCTATAATGTCTATTATATGGTGAATCTTGAGATGGATCATTTTGAAATTGCCCATCTTCATCACCATCATCATTATCAATACCACCACCTTTTTCAGCTTCTACATTACCACCCCCATCACCACTGTTATTACTTGGTGGACTTAAACCACCACTATCTTCATTAGAATCATCATATCACCAACAACTTCCACGTCTTCATCATCTGTATCCACTAGAGGCAACCATTCTGCATTTTGTACTCCATCTAATAGTGGATCTTCTCTCTCTTCAATCCATGGAGATAATGCATCATATTCTTGAAATATATAATCAAGATTGATAGGATTAAAACTTGCTTCAATTTCATCTTGACTTTTTCTCATTTGATGCCTCATTTTCAACTTCATATTGTAGTGCGTGAAGACAAGCTTTTGTAGCTTTTTATACTTCAATCTATTCCTTGTCTTCGTGTGGATATAACTAAATGTGCTCCCATTTCTCTCACAATTTGTGGCTGAAGTTGTTTGGCTAAGAACTTTTATAGCCACACGTTTAAGCTCAAGAGCACATACACCAAAAAAGGACCACCATTCAGCTTTATAAATAAGCAACAAAAGGTAAACAAATTATTAGTTATTATATTAAAAAAAACAAAGTTAAAGTTGATTGATTTATAAAAAAAATTATTATTTTACCTGGATTCGTACCAAGCCGCTTGAGCTTGAGCTGTACCAAATGTTTCAACCTTATCTCTAATATGAGTATGATTGATACCGTCTGTCTAACCATCACACATTATAGTCACCCTTTTTCTTTCCATGTACTTCTCAATGTATTCAACCACTTGCGCATTTTCTTATATTCATTCTCTAAATATACATCTGAGATTTCATAAGGGGTCGGACATTTAACCCCTTTACCTACCTCAGCAGCTGCAACAATCAAATTATGCAACCAAGGAGAGTTAGCTAAATTCATAGGTAAGCGCTCATAAATAAGAAACTTGCTTACTGCCTCTCCTAGCTTCTTCCTTAATGTCTTCATGATACCCCAACTGATTTTTGGTTGCTTCATGCTTTTGCTCCTCATAAGATCAATATTTGTAGTTCTCAACTCAAAAGAAACATCTAGAGGCCTTTCACCCCCACTAACACTCGCATGAGAGCTTCCACCTTGTTCATATATATTTTCACGCCCTCTTGTTTGTTGTCTGAATTGTTGCCTGTCTTCCCATTCACGATGTGATCCAAGGCTTTCTTGTGTAGCAAACCTCATTTGTTCATCAATAAGGTGATCCACATCTTCATCTTCATCTTCATCTTCATCTTCTCCTCTCAGGCGTGCTTCAAATTTCTTTTCTTTTCTTAGAGTCATTTTTCTTTGCTTTTCCTTCAATAAGAAGCTTCATCATACCTTCTCTAGCCAATTTGTTCACTCTAGCACAACCAGCCACTTGTCCTTTCATATGTCCTATATGTTGTTTCAATATTGTAATGCCACCTTTTATTATTTTATTACAAAGTCTGCATTCGATATTGTTCCGACTTCCGACTACTGGTTTTCCAAAATGCCATCCAATATCTTCACTTGGAGCACCCTCTAATATTTGTGTAGGAAATTCTTCTCTTGGTGGCATTGTGTATATCTTATACAACCTGTTCAATATTTATAAATAAATATCAATCAATAATTCAACCAAACTTACAACTTTTATATAAACTCGTAATTAGCCAAACACAAATAATCTAATTACTAACATGTAATCTAAAATTTTAAATAAATAATAAAACTACTAATTACTAAATACAATAAATCAATTATTAACATTTAATTTGAATAAATACAAGCTAAACATATATTAAATCCATATTAAATTAGAAATTAGATTAATATATCAATATATTTTATTCCTGTCCCTCTTGGCTAACCATCTTCCCCTTCTAAATTTTCTCAAATTTTCCCTCTAATAATTCCCAAATCTGAACATATTCCCACCCAAAAATTTCCCTCATTCATCAAATACCCCACCCACCCATCCACTCTTTTCCCTCCTATTTTTGTCTCACTCACACTGCCACAAGTCACACATCCTTAGATATATTAATCTAATATCTAACATGTAATCTAAAATTGTAAATAAATAATAAAACTACTAATTACTAAATACAATAAATCAATTATTAATATTTAATTTGAATAAATACAAGCTAAACATATATTAAATTAGAAATTAGATGAATATATCAATATATTTTATTCCTCTCCCTCTTGGCTAACCATCTTCCCCTTCTAAATTTTCTTAAACTTTCCCTCTAATAATTCCCAAATCTGAACATATTCCCACCCAAAAATTTCCCTCACTCATCAAATACCCCACCCACCCATCCACTCTCTTTCCCCCTGTTTTCGTCTCACTCACACTGCCACAAGTCACACACTCCTCTGTTTTCCCCCTAATTTCTTCTCCTTCATCTCTTCTTTCTCTGATTCTTCACACAAAATGACTCACACACTTTCTGATTTTTCATCGTCTCGACTCTCGACTCTCACCCATGGTTCTCTGATTTTTCATCGTCTTACCCATGCCTCACCCACCACCGGCGGCGATGACAGCGACCCAATCACCCCCACCCACTTACCCAAATCTCCACCGACCACCACCCCCAAAATCACCACTTACCCAACCCTCAATTTTTGAATCACCACTCTTCCTCCCTCCCCCACCACCTAATCGCCGCCACACACAACCCCAGTGAACCCCCAACAGATGAGTGAGCGGCTGAGCACCATAGCATAGCAAAGGAGGAAAATCTTACCCTGGGGTTAGGCTGGTAGATCGGATGTGAGGAGGCACAACCGTGTGAGGCAGAGGAAGACCACCAAATGGAGATCTTGAGAAGATCCAAAGCAAAGTCACGGGAGAGAAACTCAGTGAGGACTAAGGAGATAACACATAGTCAAGTGCAGAGCAAAGTCATTTGGGAGAAAAGAGATAAAGCCAAAAAGTACACGAATCTTTTCAGAATGAAATTGACTGATGAATGATGTCTGAACTTTGAAATTTTTGTTTATTGAGTGAACGATTGAACGGAATAGGTTTGAAATTCCTTTGCGGTATGATGCAGTCTGTTACGGTTATGACGTGGCCCATTGCAAACGAAACGACGTTACGTTGTAGCTGTTACGAGTGATTTCGAAACACACCGCAATTGCGGCTCGATGCCGTTGGCCGCATCTGCAATATTGCGGCCGCATCATCTGATGCGGTCCGCAATTTAGTGAAGACATATTATTATTATTATTATTAATATTATTATTATTATTATTAATTATTTAAAATTCTTAATTTTTTTACTTTTATCATTTTTTTTTGTAGTGAAGACGTATCTATAAGTGGTGACAATGTGACGTTATTTTAGAATCACACTTGCAGCTGGGTGTATTCCTCTATCTCTATGTGACACTAGTCTCTTTTTATTTGTGATTTGTATATATTTATGCACTTTTAAGTTTCTCACTTTCTTACTTCTTTGTTAATTTCGTACTTATATGTGCTTAAAATTTTTATTTATAATAATATTACTTTCACTATAATTAAGTTTAAATTATTCATAAACATAATGCAATGTCTTAAAAATGAATAGAAATTTATACAATACCATTAATAAAATATATATAAAGAATTACAAAAAATATTGATTTTTTTTTTCATTTTGTGAAATCATCAAATTATTTCACGCCGCAGCAGTCGCATTACGCATCACAGCCGTCGTAATAGCTGCAACCGCAGCGACAGTAACTGCGACCACAACCGCGAGTTAGAACCTTGGTATTCCTAGATAACAGCTATGTTTCTGTTTATCAATTGTGTATTTTAATTCCTCTCGTCATCTCACCTCATTGTTATTTTTCTTACATCTTCCAGATGAAGCTAAAATGTATTGAGCTGGGAACATTCATCGGGTAAGGTAGACAGAAATGAACATGTTACAATTCATTGTTATGATTATAAAATGTCATTTTCATTATTACTGCAAATTTTAATTTGGCAGTACTCAAGCGATGGTTGGGAGCATGAGTCAGACACAGAAATTTTAGGTGTATTTAGATGAATAAGAAACAAGGTTACACTTTTTCTTTCAATCATTAACCGTTTCACACATTTTATGAACTGCGTGTCAAACAAAGAAATGAAAGAAAAGAAACAGAAATTAGAATTATTGTTCAATTAGAATACTGGAAATTGATAACTCAAATAGAACAGACAGCAAAGAGAACCTACTTCCATGGGACATCACCTAAAATCCTTCAATAATGAGTACTTGGATCCCAACTGGAGAACAACGGTAAACCAGAAACGGATTCGCTGCCTGAATGGTACAAGTGGACAACCGATTAAAATTATATTACTAGTAATTAATAAAAGACTAAGAATGTCTACCCGAAAGTGATTGGTTGCAATGAAAGTGTATTATGTCTCAAACGAATTTTACCTACAAGTGCGGGGTTCAAATCTTGGAATCGTCATTTTGGGAGAGCTTCACTTAACCACCGCCCCCAATTTGGGGGATATTCTCACAGTTTTGCCTATGGAATATCCGGTCAAAGACCAAAAAGAATGTCTTTAAGATCATTATTTATTGCTACCAAGCATGCCTTCTAGTAGGATTGCTAGGCTTGAGTAGCCTCCATGATCAAGTACACAAACTTCCCTACCAATGGTAACACCATCCATGTTAACCTTCACATAAGCCCATCTCTCTTTTCCATGGACTCCCTCCATTTCTTCATCTAAATTTTCAGTGATGTTATGCGTATAGTACCTTAGTAGTTATCCTAGAAAGTTACGTTGATCTCTCTTAGGTAATTACATTGATCTTACATTGATTTGGGCATGGTCGGATTACCTTCGTGTCCAAACAAATGACCTTTCGAAATATTGAGCCGAGTTGAGGCCAAGCTAAACCAGTCACATGAGCACCTTTATGTTTGATGCATAATAAAAGTAGGTTAAAATACATTTTTGGTCCTTTATCTTTTGGGTAAAATTCATTTTGGTCCTTTATCTTTAAAAAGATTCATTTTAGTCCTTTATGTTTCAAAAGTGACCCAAAATGGTCCTTTCTTTCAAAAGTAACCCAAAATGGTCTTTGACATAAAGGACTAAAATAAATCTTTTTCGTCACCAGTTTCTAACGGAGTTTAGATGGGAGATGATGGAAAGGACCATTTTGGTCACTTTTGAAACATAAAGGACTAAAATGAATCTTTTTAAAGATAAAGAACCAAAATGAATTTTACCCAAAAGATAAAGGACCAAAAAGGTATTTTAGCCATAAAAGTACAACAATGCAAAATGTACTATAATACCCTTTGAAAACATGTCTCTCTAACAACTTCCCAATGATGTCCGCTAGAACCAAAGTGGTTATGGTTAATAATCTCTTAAGTTTTGATATTAACAAAAAGATTAAATTTGTATGGCAAAATTAAGTTAGGAGCTAACTCGTCTATTCTAGTGTGCATAACTGTTTTAAATATCGCCAGATGAGGGAACTAGTCTAAAGTTCCTTTGAGAAAGTCCAAAAGTATCGCGGGTAAAAACTATGTTCGCTAGACGGGTCACTAAACTCATCTAGTAAAGAACTAGTCTAACAATGAATTGCTAGACGAGCCGTTAAAAATAACGAAGTCCAAGAAGCACTAGACGAGTCTCTAAGCTTATTAGTTAAAAGAACAAGTCCAATAAATAGCAACTTCAAAGACTTGTAGTCCGCCCGAGAAAAGAATAGACGATCTTATAAGTGGACTATCCGATAGAAGCTAGACGACCAATTAACTAGACTACTTTGTAAAAGAAAAAGATAACTTAACACTAGACTACCCTATAGAACAACTAAACGACATAATCAGTAGACTACCTAGTTGCTGTAGTTCAATGTTAAAATGCACATCCAAAGACGTATCGCTTATGAACCCGTCTAGCTAACAAATTTATTTCAAATGATTATTTATTTAATTCGATTGTTTCCATGTCTTTTTCTTGTGTTTCAAATGTTTATGCTTTTTTTTTTTGGTAAGAGAAACATAGTACCATCGATTACACAAATGCTTTGTACTCTGACACAAGCTGCTGCAAAGTTGACCCTGTACAAAGAAGGAAAAACAAAAGGCAACTTTCGGGTACAACAGAGAAGTGACAGCACCATTTTCAGCATTTCTGATAACCAAGAGTGCTTTTCTAAAGATGACATATCAAGTTATCAGACTCAACGGATCCTAGTATTTAATGCTATCTCTAAACGAACATTTCTTAAAGACTGTTGAAGAAGAAAGAGATCAAAGCTGCACTCCTTCAATAAATACTGGACGACCCCAGTGAAGAAGGTTACCAAAACTACAACAAGATAAGATATTTGAAAGTGCCAAAACTCTGTTAAATCTTCTCTCGATTTCTTTGTAATCTTTGATCTTAAACTTTCATACTCTTACACATAGTGAGTTCTTGGATCAATCTTTTAATCTCTTAAGTTAGAGAGAGCCTGAAGGGGCTTGACTAGAAAAGAATACTTGAGTGCCTGTAGAGATGTTGAATACTTGTGAGTTATAAGCCTAAAGAGGCAAGTGAAAGAATACTTGTAAGCTATTGGATTATAGTGGAGAAAACCTTTAAGTAGAAGGGACTAGACGTAGCTCTTGGTTGGAAGAGAATGAATCAGGATAAAATCACTTTATGTGAATCTTCTATACCTATCTCTTTACAGTTTTCGTTTATACTAACCGTGGAGATTTGATATTGAGTTTGTTAACTCTTTGAAAAAGATTTTTTGTTGTGTGTTTATTTCACAGCTTGCTTGCAGAAGAGTTTTCAGAAAGCATTTTGAAAAATCTGTTAAGAAACACAATTTAAATCCCCTTCTTATGTTTCCCTGTATCAACTTCAATGTCAACCACCCCTTTGGCAAGATATCACCTTCACCCTCGACCCATATAAATATCCTTTTGAGCTCCCCAAAGTAGTTGAGTTTTGAAAATTAAAAAGAGACACATAAAAATTCCTACAGAAACCACTGCCTTTATTGAAAGACACAAGAGCAAGCAAAAAAGGAGGGAGAGTGGAAAGAAGTTCATCAACGTAGGAAGGAAAGAAAGGAGTGGAGGAATAGAAGAAATGGTGTTGGCCGTCAAAAGAGAAAGACGTTGAAAAGAAGGGGCTAATGAAGTGTAAAAACAACTCCGTAGAAGGAGGATGCGATAAGAACAAATCTCGACTGCTTCTCAGATCAATCAAAGCAGAAGCTTGTAGGGACAATTTATTCTGGTGGAGCAAAAGTTTGATATTAGAAAAAACTTCACAATAAAATGTTGATAATATATTTTCTCAGTATAGCCGAAAATGGCCATGGTAAGGAAATTGAGTAAATTCAAGTTTATTATCTCATTTGACTGAGCATTTAATATGGAGGCGGCTCTTACTCAAGGTGTGGGTGAGATGGAGGAAGTTTGTATAAAAGTTAGAAAATGGAATTACTCTAAAATGTGACTAAAAAGAAGAATATGATTGGAAATGTTTGGTATCCCCTCACATGCATGGAACAAGCAGAATATGGGCAAATTGTTGTACAAATTGTCTTCAACGCAGCACGAACTCACGAACAAAGCAGCAACAAGTCACAAACACACGAACAAATCACTATAGCCTGAGGCGTGTGGAAACACACTGCCCTCAAGGGTTTATCCGCATGATGCGCAAACCCCCCAGGATACAACAGGCCCCTCCCGGCAAATAAACCGAGGTAACAGAACAGCAAGACAACTAGATGAAGCAGGCAATGTAAAATCCAGGAACAAAATAATAGAGGAGAAAATATTTTTAGAAGAAGAAATATGTGCTTATATTTTTAGCACATTAGGCACAAGTATTTTAAAAGAAGCAAGGCTCCCGTATTTGTCAAGTCTGATAGTTGTTAATGTATTTTTTTTTACAAAATATGCATATATGCTCACTTTTAATAGCTACCAGCACTTGTGGTTTTTTAAAGTTCAAAAACTACCATTAAGTTTGGATAAGAATACAACAAAATTGAACGTGCAGCTGAAGTTTTTAAACTGGTCAAAAACGTGGTCATAGGGACGTTAGAGCATGTTAAGCAGCTAATTATTTTAGGATAAAATCAAAACAAATTTTTTTTAACTGACCAACTAAAGTGCACTCGTGATTGAAGAGGTTAGTGACATGGTCATATGCGGAACATTAGCAAATAATATGGAAACCATATTAGCAAATAATGTGGAAGCTGTTAGTCCAATAACACATGTTTAAATGTAAGTATGACCAAGTCAAAAGAAGATATATTCTGGTAAGCTTTTTCTCAATGATAATATTATTTTCACAAAAATTAATTGGATAAAATAATAAATACTAACCACATTTATTTTACACTTGTTGTGTGATAATATCACAACCAAAATATAACATTAAACTTTTGAAATATCTCAAAATATCCAACACAAATTGTTGAAATGACAGGTGAGATTGTTTGTTTGGACCCAATCACACAATCAGGACTTTCTATGGAATCAGCAAAAGGATTAGTACTCACAGTGCACATGCCATTCATTGAGGATCATCTTTTTCTGAATATTGAGGGAGTCAATTTTGAAATCTTTGTTAAAGAGTTGGAAAAATCTCGTGACTTCTATTATACACAGCATAGGGCATTGACATTGAAGTCGTGTGTGTTTGGATGAGCGTTTGACAAATGTGATTTTGAATAGAATTGATTTTGTGGAATTGATTTTGGTTAAAAGTGAGTTGACAGTGAAGTGATTTCTGTTTAAATGTCCTTATAAAAAAAATGATTTTGTCAATTATTGTTGTTTGGATAGTTTAGAGCAAAATTGCTTTTAAGTATATAATTACCAAAATGGGCTTTATATATATATATAGGGGGCGTATCTATTGAAACCTAAAATAATTATATACAGGTTTAACTACACCAATATTCACATTGTTAGTTTAGTACAAATAGACAAATTAGTACAGGGTTTACAAATATATGACACTAACAGAGTTTAGGACCAATTCACATGTTAGTTTTAGTACCAATGGACAAATTGTGCAAATTGTGCTTGATGCTGCAAATTTATGACACTAATAGAGTTAAATCCCTCTCAAGTAATTAGAGTTACAGTAACCTATATTACAATGATTTGAATCAGGCCATCCAATCCGTCGAAGACCAGCCCAATCCTTCTTATGCTAACTTATCATAGTAGAGACAAAGAATAACTTACAATAGTAGAGACAAAGAATGGAGCCCAAACTCTCTTATATTGAACCCCAATCCCCCTCTCATCTTCTCTAACCTAGAGACTCAGACAAAAGGTAGTTGCTGCGCTGCAACCCAAAATTTACAGAGAAGGAATGGAAGGGGCAAAATTGAGAAAGAAGAAACTCCATGAAAAACAACTTGTGACTTGCATAGAATCGATTTTATCCAGAAGCAAAAGCCACAAATAGTTGCTTAAGCTAGAATTGATTTTAGGGGGAAGAATCAATTTTTCAATCAAGAGCCAAGCATCTTTGTTATCTGGTAAAATCGTGTTTTACACTTGTAAACGCACGTTTGGTTCCGTTGTACATGGAACCAAACAGGCACATCATCACAATTTATTTCAAGAGTTGCAGAAACTATCCGGATAAACCAGTTTCGGTGATCAGCTATGGTGAAGGATAATTACAAAAAGGTGCAAGTTATGATGTAATCATTTTCCATCCAGTGAAAGCAATTGGAGCATATAAAAAAAAATAAAAAATAAAAATAAAAAAAGGAATTTTCTATCCTCTACATAGGTGAAGGAACCCAAAAATAGTAATAATTTATTGAAAAACCAAGTATTTTATTTTTAAAGTATAAAATACACAAATTCTCATATAAATGTACTATTTTAGATTCCTTAACCTGTGCAAGATTACACAGGAAAAACCCTAAAAAGAATTCAAAGTTCAAACAGTCTCATCATCAACCACCTGTCCCCAACATTAAGTCAAAGCCTTAAAGATGAATATTTGAGTATAGGCAGCGGCTTCAGCGTGCAGAACTCAGCAGAAGTGTTGCTGAACAATAAATCCTAACTTAAAACCATAAATATAAAAATCGTAACTTAAACCAATAAAACACCGAATCAAATGTACTTAACCCCTAAGGTCACGTAATCTTCAGTAGAACCACCATAGGTAACGTGCACTCTGTACCTCAAGTTTTATATGTATAATAATAATAATATAATGTGAGAGTACATTAAATGTTAAGATTTTCCACTCATCAGCTCTTTTGCTAACATTGTTATTTGGTCATGAATTTCGTCATGTTTCCGTAAGGAGTGTACCAACCAAACTTTATTACATCAGCTCTCGTATGCATCTTAAATCATTTGAAATCGATGCCATAGGAAGTTCGCTTAAAAATGTAAAAGACTCATACCTATCCTCGTGTTCGTGGATAAATATGCCATTAAACAAGTCATATAATATCGAATGCAATGTCCTGTAGCGTGATTAATTTTAATATAACCTAATCAGTGTATATAGTTATATACTCTACTGAGTGGAATGATCACAATGGATCCACAAGATTATCGAAAAGCAAAAAGGGAACAAGCAATTTTTTTTTTATGTAATGCTTTTAGAAGTTGGCCTCTTGATAATCAAAAAGTTCCGCTTCCATCAGGGAGAATCACACTCAAACTTTAACAAAGACACATTTGTTCGGTCATGCGCAGGCGCAGTAAAAACCACCACAAATTGCAGAAATATAGTATATTATTTCCAAGGAAAAGAATCAAGACAATTAGACAAATGAAAGATAAATCCCTTAATTACTGAAGACTACCCATAAGCGCAACCTTTGGTCATTCACCACTGAGGTCACATAAATATAAGGGTCGGAATAAAGGGTGTGTTTGGATTCCCTTCCCAACGGGCATTTGGACGTTTGTCAAACGCTATCCCAACAGAAATCCAAACACACAAAAGCTCCTAATCATAGACTCCAAATGGCCACACCATTGTAGTTGTTAATAGGAAAAGTTTTGACGACAAGTTATTTCATGAACCATGAATTACAGACCAGAGCCATAAACAATGGCCGCTAATTTACATGACAATCATTTCATCAATTGATATTTGAACTTCACATTAGAATGATTAAGACTTAAAACTTTTACAGTATATATCCAACCCTCATACCAGGGATCACTTTACTTTCCTATAAACTGCGACGTACACATGATAGAAAGAGTACAAGACGAGCACACTTTCTTTATTATCTATCAGAAATACATACCAACCACAAACAGGTACCATCAAGAAGAAAGGAACTACAATAGAAAAATTAAAGGGATACCAGACCTGTTTCTTCAAAATTGTTTCTTTTTTATTTTCTTTTCCTTTTTTTTCGATGTTTTTGTTTTTATATAGACTGGTTTATAATGGCTGGGAGTTTCTTACCTGCTGCTTCAAGCTCTCTGAGGGAAGCCGAGCAGAAACATCTGGTAGCACTACTACAGCAGCAGCTGTCATGGTCTGGACTGTGAAGGCATTGTTGGTGCCAAATGTTGAGTATAAAATATTTGAGTATGAGCAGGATCTGCATAGTTATAAGCATAATTAGCAGGTGCAGCAGAATTAGGGGCCACAGATTGTGAAGGATGATGAATTTGGGAGTAAGCAACATATTGTTGCTGATGCTGGCCAGTAGGAACTTGAACTAATTGAGGGGTGCTTGCAGCCACCGTTCTATACACGCTTGCTGTTGTCTCAGAATTAGGCAAAGGAGCATTTCTCACGGGATTGTAAGCTGCAGGTGGCGGAGCCATTGCAGCAGGGTTTGGCGGATTCTGGGGCTGGCTAGAAGGGATGGTTGTACCAGATTCACCAAGATTAGCCTGCTGCACAGACATGTTATATGTTTGCCCCTGTCTTGCAGGCACATAGTAAACTGGATATTGCTGATCAAGCTGATAGTGATGCTGAGGATGGAGCTGTTGCTGGGAAGGGTATACAGGATAGTATGCAGGGATTGACACCGGCCCTGCAGGGGTATGGTGAATGAAATGTGTGCCATGTATAAACTGCTGCTGCTGAGTCTGCTGATGCTGTTGCTGCTGCTGCTGATGATGATGATCAAATTGATGTTGTTGCAATACATATCCGGGGTCTGGTACATGATGCTGCATCTGGATCAGACTGTGTGGATCAGACACGTTAAGGTTCGGATCAACCGAAGTAATAGGAACCCCTGAAGCTCCAGACTGAATTTGAACTTGGTCTTGATAGATTACATTTACAGGTTTTGGGCGTGACATTGCATTTGTAAGATTACTATCACTGCAGAATTAAAGCAAGCATCAATTTTCTTATTTAGAGAGAGCTAAACTAGCACCCAGAAACACAATAAAATTACACCTGATACAAATGAATCATTCAATTTAATTTAGATAAAGACCCTAAAAAACCAGAGGAGAAGGACTTACGATTCTCAATGGTCACTAAAATAACAATTCAAAAAGACAACAAAACCCTTACTAAAATTATTTTGAAGTTTTATTTAAATTTTGATTGGTGCCCATACAAGGTTTTCGTCTTGATAGATCATTTTTACAGGTTTTGGGCGTGACATTGCATTTGAAAGACTACTATCGCTGCAGACTTAAAACAAGCACCAATTTTCTTATTCAGAGAGAGCTAAACTAGCACCCCAGAAACACAATGAAATTACATATGATACAAATGAATCATTCACTTTAATTCAGGTAAAGATCCTATCAAAACCAGACAGAGAAAAAGGAAAGGAATTTGAAAATACCTTGAAACTGAATCAGGAGAAGGCAAATCAACAACATAAGTTGACTTCTGTTGAAATTGGGGTGCAAGACCCTGAGCTTGAGGCTGTGTCTGTGACTGAATTTGAGGGGGAGAGGTAGGTAGTTTTCTATACCCCACATCCACCCCTTGGTCTGATCTCTCATCTTCGGATACAACCCGGCTCGGGTATTCACCAGCCGCCACTGCGGCAGCGCTGATCGGCACTGCCACCGCCACCGCGGGCGGTGAAGTCAGCACAACAATGTCCTCATCTTGCTTCTGTCCCACAGCCCCAACACCCAATTGAGCAAACTGTTCCTCAATCCCCACCACCTTCTGATCCTGCCCCCTAACCCCACCACCGCCACCACCACTACCATCTTCCACATGAACCTTTATCGGCGGCAAATTCGCGGCCGCCGATGGTGACGACGAAGAAGACCCAAAAGACGAATTCGTCTCCAGCATAGGCGAATCCGGCACAGAATGAACATCCTGTCCCTGCTTCAAATTCAAATTCTTCCCATCGCCGGGCTGGGCCGCCGCGGCACCGTCTTCATGGCCCGACGAAAAGTTGTTGCCCGGAGCGGCGACAACCTCGTCATCCAGTCCGAGGAGACAATTCACCGAGGCGGAGTCAGAAAGGCCCGAGCTATTAAATCCAGAATCATTCAGAGCATTCATGAACCAATCCTCAGACTTCCCCGAGCCCACGCCCGAGCCCGGCCCATCGGGCTTGACGGGGAAAAGAAAGAGGCGGATTCGGGAGGGTTTGGATGATGATGAAGAAGAATTGTTGTTTCGCTGATCGTATTCTTCGATCATGTTATCGAGGTCTTCATCGGTGGCGACGGATATAAGGGAATCGAGGTCCTCGTTTGGGAGTTGGTATTTGAGGGCGAAAGGGTGACCGTTCAGGAAGGTTTTGGAAAGGCGCGTGGAGAGGTCTGAGAGGGAGATGTGGCGGTCAACGACGATGATGCGGGTGTCGCCGCCGATGTAGCATAGGGTTTTGTCGTGAGGGCGGGGGCTGATGTGGCCGCCGTAGCTGACCATGAGGCGGAGCTTGGCGGTGGCAGTGGCGCTGGTTGGGGGAGGGTAGGGTTCGTCCCAGGAATCGGTGTTACGGGAGCGGGGGGAGGAATCGACGGAGTCGGGGTAGTTGAGATGGGGTGGTGGAGGTAAGACGGAGGATAGAGGCGGAGGAGTAGGTTGTGGTGGAGGTTGCGCCTCCATGGGTGGTGGTTGTTTGAGTAGAAGAGGTTTTGGTGGAGTGGTTGTTGCTGCAATTAGCAGCAGAGAGAAAGAGAGAGGGTCAGAGAGAAGCAAAAGAGGGCTTTACTGCGTGGAATTTAGGTTTTTTTTTTTATAGTTACTCCACATCTATCTGGTACTTCCTCCGGTCCTTATTATAAGAGGTAAATG
Source organism: Echinosophora koreensis (assembly GCA_035048595.1). Taxonomy (NCBI): domain Eukaryota; kingdom Viridiplantae; phylum Streptophyta; class Magnoliopsida; order Fabales; family Fabaceae; genus Echinosophora; species Echinosophora koreensis. Next base: position 956,644 of record JAPCYP010000136.1, read on the forward strand.
ATTATTTTTTTTTGTCATAAATATAAGAGACATGTATGTATTTTGACAAATATTAAATACTCATTTCCAATTTTACCCTTATTTATAATAGGGTTTATATTTACGAGACAGTGCAACTTTCAATACAAGTAGGTTTGTTCATTAATTATTGAAGGGTTAAATTTGTAAATTTATATGAATATTAATTACAAATAGCTTATTTCAATGCATTTCCTTGGTCTGTGTGTTTTAGGGTTTTGCCTCTTATATATAGGACCAGAGGTAGTATCTCATAAACATGGCTTTTTGACCGGTGTAGGTTCCTTTAAAAACTATTTATCAGTTTAGGGTTTTTCTGAAATTATTTATCAATGATATGTCTTTTGAATATGTGTATATTTTAAATTTTTTTTTTGTCTCTAACGGGTCAAAGACGTCACTCTAATTGACGCCTACCTTAAAAAAAAAATCTGCTACCTCTGCCTTGTAGCCCTACGTGGTGCAACGAAGGAAAGGCGCTACTGCGGATGGCGCCTTCAAAAGCGCAAGGTGCAGTAGCACCTCCCTGCGTTGCACCATATGGCGCATGCGACCCCCCTTCCCAACAGAATTAAACCCCCACCCCTTTCCCCCACCCCAACCATCCCCCATTTTAACCCCCTCCCCTTCCTCTAAATACCATCATCATTCATAAAATTTAACTCACTTATCTTTTAATCTTTATATAATTTATACTACACATTTTTTTATAATTTGCAATAATAATGTTCTTATATTATTTTTCTTCTTTAAGTTTATTTTTTTATTATAATATAATAGTAGTAATATTATTATTATTAGTATTAGTATTTAGTATTAGTAATTGTTAAATATTTTTAATTTTTAATATTATTATTATTAGAAATTATAAATCTATGGGTTATTGTTATTATTTTAATTTTGCGGTAATAATGTTGTTATATTATTTTTTTTATTAAGTTTACATATTTAATATAAAATATAATGTTTTTAATTCATTAATATCATTATTTGTATTTGTTGTTGTGAATTTTTTTTATTTTGTAAGTATCATTATTAGTATTAGTAAGTGTTAATCATTTTTAATATTGTTATTATTAGAAATTGCAAATTTATGGGTTATTGTTATTTATTTGATATTACTGTAGGGCATACGTCATGAGCCAAGTTACAGTATTTGTGTACTCGAATGGGAGGGTCTTCGATGGACCAGAAGGAATTACATTTGAAAGGGACCAAGTAACTGTGCAAATAAAACATGGTATCCGGTACGAGTGTTTGAGGTCAAAGATTCATCGAAGTTTAGGCTGCAACCAAATCAATCAGTTTCAAAAATTGTGACAAGATATATGATATGTGGCAACCTGGCGAAATATATTCTTGTTGAAATTGCTGATGATCGAGATGTGAAATGCATGCTGAATGGTTTAATCCAAAATCCATGGATGTCAACACTTGAGTTGTATGTTGATGTTAATTTTGCAGGCACTTCCACATTCCATGTACCGTCATTTGGTAGTAATTTCGAGCAGCGAAATTTGCCAGTAAACCTTAGGTCAAATGCAGATGACGAAGATGAAGATTGGGCGAGCGAGATGGAAAATGAGTCAGATGAAGATGATGATGAAAATGATATACCAACATCAGGTTCATCGGACATCGAGGAGGAGGTTGAACAGGGTTCCAACATAGTTCTGTCCGCATTGGCGTCACCTGGAATTGCTGCAGCTCCGGTTTCATCGATGCCTCCTGGTGGTTTTGTTCCGCATCAAGCTGGTTGGTTTCCTCCAACAATTAATAATTTTATTTTGACATTATTATTATTAACTTTTATTTGTATAAATATTATTATTTTTACTATAATTGGCAATTTATTCATTTTCACTCACTTATAGGTCAATCACATGGTGCATTCTTCAACTCATCCCCCCATTATAATTATATAAACTGGGACAAACCTGATCAGGAGATAGAATTTGAAGGTGTGGATGTTCCAGGATCGTGGAAAGTGGGTCAGGAATTATATGTTGGCTTGCGATTCGATAGTAAACAGGCTGTTCAAATGGCTGTTAAACATTATTCCATGAATGTTCATCAGGATTTCAAAGTTGTTGAATCTAAATTAACCATTTATTATGTCCAGTGCTCAAATCATGTGACAGGATGCCCATGGAGGCTAAGGGCTATCTTGTTGAAAAAGTCATTAAAGTGGGAGGTTACAAAGTGGGGTGGTCAACATAATTGTGTGAATCGGATGTTGTCGTAAGACCACACAAAGTTGGATTCTAACTTCGTATGCCCGTGCATAGTAGGTACGATCATTAGCCAATCATTTTTTTATATATTTTTAATTCAAATTGTAATCTAACTTTAAATTTAAATCGACTTCCTAGGTATGGTCCGAGAAGCGCCATCGGTCACAATCGCTTTGATACGTGAAAGAATTCTAAGTACTTACGGGTATAAGATATCTTATAGAAAAGCATGGAAAGCCAAGAAAAAGGTCATAGTGAAGGTATTTGGAGATTGGGATGAATCCTATGCCATGCTACCTAGATGGTTACTGTAACACCCTAAACTGGGGCGTCACTTTTGTTACCCGTTGCGGAAAAATAAAAGAATTAAATCGCTGGTGGCTTCCGGTAAATGATATTTTCTTAATAAGTAAGTATCCTCAAAATGGTGGTATTTATTTATTTATTTTTTAAGGACAAAAGAAACAAAGGTAAGTGCTGAACTCTCAGAACATGAAATGTAAGCATCATACATATAATCTATCCCAGTGGGATTCAGAGTTTAGTACTGAAACTAGGGCCTAATCAGGATGGCCATTAATGACATAGTTACAGGACATAATGTTAACAGCTGTAAACTAAGTAAAGCAAAATAGGAAGAAGGTCCGGAACCACACATCAAAAGGGTGGCTCTAAGAAGCCAAATACAGTCGGATTGAGACAGACTACCCACAAAATCATACACCCCCAAGCTGGTCACTACTAACGACTAAAAGGAAGACTCGCCATGAATACTCTCACAAGAAGAGCCCCCAGGTGATGGGTCCACGACATCTCCGCCCTTATCAGGAGAGTCAGAATTATCAAAATCTGGGTCGTCATCAAGCACATACTCCGGCACCTCATCAAGATCATCGTCATGATCCAAGACATGGTACACGGGCTCATCCTCCAGGTACTCCTCGGGGTCCTCCTCCGGGTCCTCCTCAATCGGTGAAGCCGGCTCGACTCCAGGTAATGGTACCCCTAGAGGTGGGTGCACATGTAGCTGTCCATTCATCTGTAGCAAGTGTAAGTAGTACTAAGGTGGTGGGAGAGCAATCCTCCTCGTATCGACTGTCTGAACTCTGCGATATGGTTCGCCTTCGGCATTCTTCTCCAGCGTGGTTATCGATCCATGATAGGTAGCCGATGTAGATCCGGGGTGAATCTGCCACGCCCCCGCATTCCCTGCATCGTCAAAGATCTCAATCTTTGATTCCGACGGTACCAATGGGATGTTCGGATCCTTCTAACTCATAGATAAACAGCGATGCAAAAAAGCAAAGAGAAATAACAAGAAGATATGCAAGAGTGAGATACCAATATATGGATAGATTACAATAACCACATGCATGATACATGCATCACATCAACATATTAACATTTACCAAATATTAATAGATAAAACAACAAGTATTATATCAATGGATGTCATACCCGTCCAATCAGCTTTTATAAAGGTTATGCATGACACTTCAATATTCCGGCTCTATAAATTTAATCTCATGAGATCCCTTCATCTTTCTAAGAGTTGATCAAACTCAAAGCCCCCACTTAGGCATCACCGTCGTGACTAAAGTCCCTGTTTGAACATCACCGTCGTGACTTATATGACAGCTCCTGCTTAGGTATCACCGAAGTGACTAAAAGTCCCTACTTGGACATCATCGAAGTGACTAATAGCCCCTTCTTGGGCATCACCAAAGTGACTAACCTGTAAGGCACGTCTGCCCAAATGCATGAAGAAAAACATTCGTTCAAGAGGTTTTCTTTGTGTTCAATCTCATTCGTTGTCGAAGTTCAAAGCTAACGACCATTCATAAATTTTCATCACTTGAAATTACTCAACATCAACACAGGACACATAGTCTGAGTGCTCAATCACAATACCTAAGACCGATGCCTCAGTCAAGGTTTGTGGTCATAGAAAAAGATTTACCATCTTATTTCAGCATGATTAGGACTTTTAGTCCACAACAACGAAATTAGGACACTTAGTCCATAATAACGAGATTAGGACTCTTAGCCCACAACATCATGATAAGGGCTCTCGGTCCAAAATACTTAACACGGATCAAAGATCAACGTGCACATTACAGAATACTAGAAGCGACGTCTCGCGAACTAGATTCGATTTCACCTGTTCTTACTTTTCGTTCAGTGAAAATCAAATACCAAAATAAAACCTCGGTAACCCATCCAAGTTACCGGAATATTTTCGAAAGTATTTCTTTACAGGAAATCTTTTCATTGGAAAAATCATTTGTAAAATATTATAAGAAATCCATTTTCTCTTGAAATCTTTTTCTTAAAATCATCTCTATTTAAGGTCAAATATTTTCCAAAGGCTTTTCCCTCCGTAAAACACATATTTTCTAAAAAAAATTTTCTCTTGCACAAAAACTTAGTTCGTAAGAAAATAATTTCCTTTAACTTGAAGTTATTTAACACAAGTTCTAAAGTTTTATCCTTTCGGAATAAATACAAGTAAGATCACTTGCTTTCCAAACCACATATTTTACTAAAGAACATTTTAAAATGAACACCATTACTTTCAAAGTTCTCTTTGAAGCTTTTTTAGGCTTTTAATCATATGATTAGTTGAGCACCGACTAACGTCAGGCTTTTCAGACATCAATCAATATCATCATAATCTCAGTCAACAATATAACAGTTAATAATAGTTCATAACATATATGATTCACAACACTTTAAATCAAGTAAGGATCAACTTCAAACAGTTATCACAACAGTTCAAGTATACAAATCATTCAAACTTTGATTTAATATAATAATAATATTCAAATAAATCGAGTAAACCACATACACACATGCACATAGCTATTGAATATCCCTCAGGCTGTCCCCTCTTACCTTTCGTGAAGGTAAAGGTACGTGATGCTTGAAGAAGTGTACTACGAATGTCCTCGTCTACTCCGCGACAAAAATCTAAGTTTATGAATACAAAACCACAAGTTAAAAGCTAACCAAGAACACTAAACCAAGAAGGTATAGGTTCGGCCATGACATGAAATAGGATTAGAGGTTTTCAAACAAGAATACAACTCATGGATTAATGATCCTTAAGTATTAGGAGTTCATAACCAAGGTTCACTTTACAAAGATATAACAAAAATCCCACTAAATCCATGCTTAGGGTTCGGCCTCTTTAGTATAAGTAGGCTAGAAATTTCTAACCCTTCTAAGCTCTTAGATTTAGTGTTAAAAGATATCAAGAAGTCTAAATACATGATCATATTGAAAAATGAAACGAAACATCCTAGGTTCACAACCACTATAGGTTCGGCCATCATAGGATAAATAGGCTAGACATCTTTAAACTTTCCAATCTCTTAGACTTAGCATCCAAATGTATTAAGGAGCTCAAGTCCATGATCATATTGGAAAATGAAAACAAAACATCCTAGGTCCACAACCATCATAGGTTCGGCCATCATAGGATGAATAGGCTAGAAATCTTTAAACTTTCCAATCTCTTAGGCTTAGCATCCAAATGTATTAAGGAGCTCAAGTCCATGATCATATTGGAAAATGAAAACAAAACATCCTAGGTCCACAACCATCATAGGTTCGGCCATCATAGGATGAATAGGCTAGAAATCTTTAAACTTTCCAATCTCTTAGACTAAGCATCCAAATGTATTAAGGAGCTCAAGTCCATGATCATATTGGAAAATGAAAACAAAACATCCTAGGTCCACAACCATCATAAGTTCGGCCATCATAGGATGAATAGGCTAGAAATCTTTAAACTTTCCAATCTCTTAGGCTTAGCATCCAAATGTATTAAGGAGCTCAAGTCCATGATCATATTGGAAAATGAAAACAAAACATCCTAGGTCCACAAGCATCATAGGTTCGGCCATCATAGGATGAATAGGCTAGAAATCTTTAAACCTTCCAATCTCTTAGACTTAGTATCCAAATGTATTAAGGAGCTCAAGTCCATGATCATATTGGAAAATGAAAACAAAACTTCCTAGGCCACTAATACATAGTTTCAGCCATCCTTGGAAAAATAGGTTAGAGATGTTTGTTTGATACAAGCTCTTAGAATATGAAAGTATAGATTAAGACAAGTTCATAGAAATTGGTTTCAACTCAAACGGAGTAGAGAATCACATAGTGTAAACTTATGAAATGAAGTAGAGAACTTGAAAAAGAAGAATATGAGAGTATTAACCTTGAAGCTAGAAAGAAAATGTATGAAGAAACTAAATAAAACTGGAAGCTTTAAGTGTTAAAAGCTTGAAGTAAGAATGGAGAAGAAGAAGAAAAATGGAATAGATGAAATGAAGTTGGTATTTATAGAGTGAGGGGGGTGAGTGGCATGAAGAGGGAGGAAGAGTGAGCTTGGAGAGCAAGTTTGGAGTTAAGGAGGTGTTTGGTTGGAAAAAGTGAAGAAAAATGGGTTTTTGATTAGAATATGATATAATTTGAAAAAGTGTAATGATGGTACTTTTTGAGTGTGTCATAACCCTTGTCAATCACATCCCCTCATGTCACTTCACTCCTCTTGTGCTCCCTAATCTGCTCCATTTCGTATCCGGTTGCACTTCCGATTGTAGTTTTAGACGTTTTCGGCCGAATAAAATATTATATTTTATTTTCGAACATAAATTTTCAAAATAACCTAAGTTGAAGGATACATGATAAAAACAGTAACCGTTTCGTTCACTGGTCAAAATTAGGTTTTCTGCTCAGTAAACTTTTACTGTCAGTGAAAACGCAGACCGGCTTCCGTCTGAGTTTTCAACTGATACTTTAACTGTCACTTTATACGATAGGATAACACAAGAAAATGATTCTAGTCTCTTAAAAATCATCCTCTGGATTTTAATAAAAATAAACACATATAATTATGTATTTACTGATATAGAAAGGCACAGTAATCGGGGCGTTACAATACTATCCCTCTAAAAAGAATTTCGTCCTCGAAATTACGCACCTGGAAACAGTTCAGGATATTATAACTTCATCTTGTCCCCGACTTCTCATGTAGCTTCTCCGGTTGTATCGTTCCAGATGACTTTGACTAAAGGAATTTGTTTACCTCTGAGCTGTTTCGTCATCTTATCCGCGATTCGTACAGACAACGTCTCAAAAGACAGGTTCTCTTTTAATTGTACATTATCGGGCTCAATTATATGAGATGGATCATGAACATATTTTCTCAGTTGTGAAACATGGAAAACATCGTGAATATTAGAAAGAAAATGTGGCAAGGAAATTTTATAGGCTACTGGACCTACACGATGAAGAATTTGGTAGGGTCCAATGAATTTAGGAGTGAACTTTCTGGATTTAATTACTCTGCCAATCCCAGTTGTAGGCGTGACTCTCAAAAACACATGCTCGCTTTCCTCAAACTGAAGAGGTCGTCGTCTCTTGAGCATAACTTTTCTATCGACTTTGAGTTGTCCGCATTTTCTCCTGAATCATCTTCACCTTTTCTATTGTCTGCTGCACAATCTCTGGTCCTAACAACAAACTTTCTCCATCTTGGTACCAACATAGAGGTGTTCTGCACCGTCTACCATATAGAGCTTCGTAAGGCGCCATTCCTATGCTTGAATGGAAACTGTTGTTGTAAGTGAACTCTATCAGTGGTAGAAATTCATCCCAGTTCCCAGTGTCTTCCATCACACATGCCCTCAGCAAATCTTCCAGTGATTGAAGCGTCCTTTCTGATTGTCCATCGGTTTGTGGATGATAGGCAGAACTCAGTTTGAGTTTTGTTCCCAATGAGTTTTGTAGTCCCTTCCAGAATTCTGATGTAAACCTTGGATCATGATCTGAAATGATACTTGAAGGTATACCGTGCAATCTGACAATCTCATCAATTTACAACTGAGTCAACCTTTTTATCGGGTACTTCATACTAATAGGTAAGAAGTGAGCTGACTTGGTCAGTCAATCCACTATTACCCATATAGCCTAATGTCCCTTCCGAGTTCTTGGCAAGCTGGTCACAAAGTCCATTGAAATACCATCCCATTTCCATTCTGGAATGTCTAAAGGTTGTAACATCCCGGCTGGCCTTTGGTGTTCAATCTTAGCCTTCTGACATACTAGGCACGAAGCAATGTATTCCATTACGTCCCTCTTCGTTCCATACTACTAGTATAACTTCTTGAGGTCTTGATACATCTTCGTGGCTCCTGGATGCAAACTCAACTTACTCTTGTGAGCCTGGATCCATCTGTTCCTTCCTTGAACTCTAACAATGCTCCGCACTAGTTCTCTTTCTCCTTGTAGGTACTAATCACTCCCTTGTTTTTCTCTTATTTGATCCATCAATCCATTGGACACCGTGATCCTTCCTAAACAAAGCTTTCCTGGAAACATCTTAACTGACAAACTCAGATCCCGGAATTGTCCCAACAATTCCTGCTCTCTGACCATCATCACTGACGCATGTATTGACTTTTTGCTTAGAGCATCAGCCACTACATTTGCCTTCCCAGGGTGATACTGTAGTTGGAAATCGTAGTCCTTCAAGAATTCCAACCAACGCCTCTGCAGCATGTTCATCTCCTTTTGGTCGAACAGATACTTCAAACTTTTGTGATCGCTGAAGACATTGAATGTAGCTCCATACAAATAATGCCTCCAGATTTTCAATGCAAAGACCACTGCCGCTAACTCCAAGTCATGCGTAGGGTAATTCCTTTCATGAATCTTCAACTGTTTCGAAGCAGACGCTACAACTTTCCGGTTCTGCATCAGCACACAGCCTAACCCTTGATGTGAAGCGTCACAATAAACCTCAAAAGGTTCCTTGGGATCAGGTAGTATCAACACAGGTGAAGTTGTCAACCTTTTCTTCAGCTCTTGGAAACTTTCTTCACATGCTTCCATCCAGGTAAACGCTTGATCCTTTCGAGTTAACCGGGTAAGAGGTCCTACTATTTTGGAAAATCCTTCAATGAATCTCCTGTAGTATCCAGCTAGACCCACAAAACTACCGATCTCTGTTGCCGTTGTTGGTCTTTCCCATTCCAAAACAACTTCCACTTTCGACGGGTCCACTGTAATTCCTTCACGCGATATGACATGACCCAAGAATTGAACTTGGTTCAACCAAAATTCTCACTTTTTCGGTTTCGCGTAAAGTTGCTTCTCTCTCAAAGTTTGAAGAACGATGCTGAGATGTTCAGCATGTTTTTCCTTGTTTGGGGAATAGATTAGAATGTCATCGATGAAGACAACGACAAACAGATCTAAGTAAGGATGAAAGATTCTATTCATGTAATCCATGAATATTGCAGGAGCATTCGTCACTCCAAACGGCATCACTAGATACTCATAATGCCCATAGCGTGTTCGAAACGCTATCTTAGGAATATCTTCTGCCTTCACACGGATTTGATGGTAGCCTGACCATAAATCTATCTTTGAGAAAACGGTTGCTCCACGTAACTGATCCATTAGATCATCTATCCTTGGAAGCGGATACTTGTTCTTGATCGTTACCTTGTTCAACTGACGGAAATCCACACATAATCGAGAGGTCCCATCCTTCTTTTTCACTAATAATACTGGGGCTCCCCATGGTGACACACTGGGTCTAATGAATTTCTTTCTCATCGGCTCCTCAAGTTGTTCCTTCAAGGTTTTTAGCTCCGATGGCAGCATACGGTATGGTGCCATAGAGATTGGCCCAGTGCCTGGAACCAGATCAATCGCAAATTCGATATCTGGAACAGGCGGTAGTCTAGGTATATCTTCAGGGAAAATTTTCGGAAACTTATTGACGACAGGTATGGACTCTAAATCTAACTCGTTCTTAACGTCTAAGGAAAACAACAACATATATCCTTGTGCTCCCTCTTTCAAAGAAGCCCTTACCTGACTAACAGATAACAATCTAGAAATCTCATCCCTAAAAACTAAGGTTTTATGAGCACAATCTATTAAGATATGGTTGGAAGATAGCCAATCCATGCCTAAAATTACATCTAACTAAATTAAAGGCAAACAGATCAGGTCTACAAGAAAATGTCTATCTTGGACAATGATAGAACAGTTCAAACACACAGAATTTACAGTAAATGGCTCAGCAGTTGGTGTTGAAACAATCAGGTTATATGGTAAGGAAGAAATAGGCAAACTTAGAAGTTTCACCCGATCCATTGAAATGAAAGAACGTGTTGCACCCGAATCGAAAAGTACAGTTAAAAGATTACCAGCTATGTCACACTTACCCTGCACGAGACCGCTGGAGTTTGATGCCTCAGCTCCACTCATCGTATACACCCTTCCTTTTGTAGTCGGCTTGTTGGCTCTGGTGTGGTTGACAGCTAGCTCACGCTTTGGTGCTCTGCAGTCTTTAACCAAGTGACCCAAACGATCACAGTTGAAACACCGTGCCCCTCTCATCGGGCAAGTGTCAGCCAGGTGGTTAGGATCTCCACACTTAAAAGACTTCCTCTCTTGGCCTTGATTTTGGTTCCTCTGGCCTCCAGTCCTAGTCCCAGAAGTACCGGAACGATGTTGCTGTTGCCTTTGATTGTTATTGGGTGATTGGTAGTATGGCTTCCTCTGGTTCTGCTTCCATTTCTGGTTCTGCCCTTGAAATTGGATCCCAGGACGGGAGGGTCCTCCAGCATTCCCTTTGGTGTCTCGTCCCTTCCGCATTACCTCTACTATTATGCACTTTTCCACTAAGGCTTGGAAGTTCTTGATTTCCAATGGTAGCACTGACTCCTTGATTTCGAAGCGCAGTCTGCCTTCGAACCTTTCACACTTCCATTCTTCGCTTGGGTTGTTCTGAAAGAAGCGGAAATATTTGGCAAGTGATTCGAATCTTGCCGCATATTCCCCTACAGTCAGGTCTCGCTGTCGTAAACTCAGGAACTCTTGTTCCTTCTCAGTCTGAGCACTCTGAGGAAAGTATTTATCCAGAAACTTGTTGCGAAATACTTCCCAGGTGATTGCTTGGTGCTCAGCATCCAACAGTTGCCTGGTGCCTTTCCAACAGTACTCGGCATCCCCTACCAGTTGGAAAATTGCATAGGGCACCTTTGCTTCCTCAGGTGTATGAATTAGCTCAAAGATCTTTTCTAATTCCTGGATCCACTGATCAGCTTTCGTAGGATCCACATCTCCATCAAACTGTGACGGATTCTGAAGTCTGAAAGCATTCAGATGCTTTCCCTCAGCAGCTTGTTCAGCCCTCAGCTGCTCCTGTTGGTTCTGGGCAGCCATCGTAGCAGTCTGAAAAGCAATTGCCGCAGCCACATCAGCCATTGCCTGGGTGGCGAAGTCCATCCCACCATTGCCTCTACCACGACCACCACGCCCGCGCGCACCTCCTGGTTCCATACTGACCTGTAAGACACAATCAGTGAGATGGTAACCAGAAAAGGAAGAAACCTAATCCGACGGTTATTACACATTACTCCTAAGAAGTACTTCAATCAAGTCTTAATCAGAGAACACATAACATCAACCTAACAGACCTATCCCAAAGATTCCCGAAAGACTCGATCAGCTCTGATACTGCTAATGTAACACCCTAAACTGTGGATATATGCCTTGATAGGTACATTTGTTTTGATGATGAACAAAAGGGGAATTTCAAGTCCAAGGACCAACACGCAAATTCAACTAAAGGATTAAATTGCAAAAAGCGTGAAAAGGACCTAACTGCAAAGGCGGCAAAAGGACATGCAAGCAATCAAGATGGGTTTAAAGGGAATTTTACTATTTGTATTGATTGTTTTAGAAAAATCTGTAAATGGTAAGTAGGGTTTTCAATTTAATATGATCACTCACACACACACATATTTAACATGTGCTTTAAAAGATAAATCATGGTATTAAATAAAATAATAACATGTGATTAAAACTGACAATTAAAATTGAGCTTAATTGGCCAACCTTTCCTTAATTGTCAAGTTTTTGAAAAACCACCTGATACGCACCATAATCGATTATGGAAATGCTATAATCGATTATGAGTCGTGGTTAAATGGCTTTAATGAGTGTTAATGAGTAATTATGATATTAAAGCCGTTGATTTCAAATTTGAAATATAATAATCGATTATTGAATCTGGATAATCGATTATGACCTTACTGACTTCCATTATGCTTCAACCGAAACCCTGTAATCGATTATGTAATCGATTATAGCCTTTTATGAAAGAGTCAGTAACATCATAATCGATTAAGGCAATCGATTATCTTCTTTGGTGAAAAAGCAGTGAAGAAATAATCGATTATGGTAATCGATTATGACCTTTCTGTCCAGACGCACGCTTCATGGAAACACATTAAATAATCGATTATGGACTTTAGATAATCGATTATGCTGCGGCTGAAATGCATTTTAAGAGGCTTGACCTAATTTCACTGAACCCTAACCTATTCTCTATAAATAGGTAGCCTGGCAGCCTTGGAAAAATGCCCCATCTACTACTCTCTTCTACTCTCTATTGTGCTTAAACTCTGATTACTATTTTCTTTTACTCTTGCACTTACACGTGATCATATTATTTTGAGAGTTCTACACACCATATAGGTGTTGTTATCTTGTGCTTCAATTTGTTTTTATCTGCACTAATTAGAGTGCTTTATATTGGTAAGAGTCGGATTGACTCAAACCTTATTTTGATTACTACTCTTACAAGAGAGGGTATATCTCTGGGGATATTTTTGAGGCTCTTACACAAGGGATTGTATGTCCTGTGATTTGTGTTAAGGGTACTCTTCATTATAAAGGTTCTAGCTACGCCTGTTTAAAAGCTAGTGTTTGAGGCTCTTACACAAGGGATCGTATGTCCTGAGATTTGTGTTAAGGGTTCTCTGAATTGTAAAGGTTCTAGTTGATCCTGTTTAAAAACTAGAGTTGATTGAAATCCCTTGGTCGTATTGCCTTGGGGACTGGACGTAGGCCACGTGGGTAGTCTGTGGCCGAACCAGGATATATCGCTGTGTCAATCTTCTTATCCCTATCTCTTTTATTTTTGTCTTTTGCAAAAACGCTTTTACTTGTACGCGACAACGATTTAATTTGAAAATAATATTCATCCGCTGCGATTTCTGTTTATATTTTAAAAGGGTTTTTGATTTAACGCAAAAGATTTCATTATTATTTAAAACCCAATTCACCCCCCCTCTTGGGTGATGGTTGCCACGGCCAACATAAACTGGGGCGTCACTTTTGTTACCCATTGCGGAAAAATAAAAGAATTAAATCGCTAGTGGCTTCCGGTAAATGATATTTTCTTAATAAGTAAGTATCCTCAAAATGGTGGTATTTTTTTTATTTTTTTTAAAGGACAAAAGAAATGAAGGTAAGTGGTGAACACTCGGAACATGAAATGTAAACATCATACATATAATCTATCCCAGTGGGATTCAGAGTTTAGTACTGAAACTAGGGCCTAATCAGGATGACCATTAATGATAGAGTTACAGGACATAATGTTAATAGCTGTAAACCAAGTAAAGCAAAATAGGGAGAGGGTCCGGAACCACACATCAAAAAGGTGGGTCTAAGAAGCCAAATACAGTCAGACTGAGACAGACTACCCACAAAATCATACACCCCCAAGCTGGTCACTACTAACGACTAAAAGGAAGTGATGTGAGCCAAGGGGGGGCAAGTCAACTTTTCCTCAAGGATGAAAAGAGCCCAATAAAGAGCTTGGATCAAGAAGCAACACAAGGACTTGATGGGCCTACGATAAGGATTACAACCAAGAAAGCCCAACAAGTCTCCATCCCAATAATGGCTCTTGTTTTGATAGAAGCAAGCCCAAGATCAAGACCAAATGGAGTAAAGCCCAAATTGTTAACTTACATTCTCCAATTGAAGGATCCATGACGGGGGGGGGGGGGGGGGGGGGGGGGGGGGCGAATTCATGAAGAAGAAGCTTGAGGAGTGGGGCGAATTCAAGAAGCCTAGTCCAAGTCTTTAATTGTTGTCTTTGTTAATTCAATAAGTATGGAATTATGTAAGTGGGGCCATTATTGCAAATGGAGGCAGCCCATCTTTCTTATTCTGCACATGTTAAATTAGTGTAGATTGAGTTTCCTTTTGATGTAAATTGTGGGGGTTACACTTTTTAATTTGAGAAGCAGGTGTAACCACCCATAATCAAGTGTAGGTGGGGCGTGACCATCATTGTGGTGGCTGAGTAAAGATTAGGTGATTAAGTGGGTTTTTAGTGTCATAATTAGGTTATTCAAAGTGGGGGTTATGGTTTGTGTACGGCAACCAAAGGTTGGTTGCCTACTCTACTTGTATCACGCCTAAACACATTGGAATACTAACTTGGATGTTTATTGTGGATCAAATTCCATTTTGTGAGAGAATTATTCTCTTGGGTTCTTGGCTAAACCAAACCTAGTTCTTATCAAGAATCCAAGATTCTTGTGGCGAACATCATTGGCTTATCAAACAATCTTGTTTGTGGCACCTATCATCATCTCTTCCTTATCCATCTTTGTTTATTTCTTCACTTTATTTTGGTTACAAAGGTGTTTACAATTTTAGCTTGATTGTGTTGTGCCATATTTGTTTATAAATTCAACCAAAAAGATCATGTTAAGGCAACCCTCCATTTGGTTGTCATCAAGTGGTATTAAAGCTTAGGCTTTGGTTGAATTTGATAGTTTTGTGTTCTTCATCTATCTTCTTTTCTTTCTTTCTTTGAAAACCCAAATTCAAAAAAAAAAATATTACTTTGATTCTGTTTGTGAAGGGAAGTTTTCAAAATTGTGTTATTGCTCAAAAAAAAAAAATTTGTGATTTCCAGAAGAGATCACGGGCAAGCCGTGACACTCATCACGGCCGTGACACAAAAAGTGTGAAATCCAAAGACGATCATGGGCAGGCCCTGACAAACATCACGCCCGTGACAAGAAAAGTTGTGAATCCAGAGAGGATCACGGGTAGGCCGTGATAAGCATCACGCCCATGACCCATTACCAAAAAAAAAAAAAATTTTGAGCAACTTGTGTACTTGAAGTATTTCCCTTCTTCCTTTGCTTCTTTGTTTCCAAAAGCTTTTCTTTTCTAGCCTTTCCTTTTGTTTCCTTTGTTTTTGATAAGTTTTGTGATTTTTGTTACTTCAATTTTGGTATTTTTGTGTTTGATTCCTCTAAGAACTCAAGGTGAACATTTGAGAGGAAAAAGGCATGAGTGAAAAATACAACTTGTGTGGAAAAAGCCAAAGAGTGAAAATTGCCATTGTGTGACTAGTGAGGGAGTGGTGTGAGGAAATACATATATATACTTCTACTCAATCATGGCCAACAATGAAGATAGTCCACCTTTATCTCCAAGGTCAGCCGCTCTTCATGCTAGGGTGGCCAACCAAGTCCAAGCTCTACAAAGACAAATGGAGCAAATGCAAGCCAATTATGATAGACAACTTGCCAATCTAAATCAAGATGAATCAAGTGGCTATGATAGTGAAATAGGAAGGCATAGAGGAGGAGGTAGAAGAGGAAGGAGGCGTGGTGATAGGCTTAATGGGGTCAAAATCAAAGTTCCTTCCTTTATTGGGAAGAATGATCCAGAGGCTTACTTGGAGTGGGAGTTAAAAATTGAGCAAGTTTTTGCTTGTAATTCTTACAATGAAGGAAAGAATTGGAGCGGAGCCCAGTGATACTTGGGAAGAAATGAAGCTTATCATGAGAAGGAGGTTTGTCCCAAATCATTATCAAAGGGACATTCATAACAAATTACAAAGGCTTACCCAAGGGACCAAAAGTGTTGATGAGTACTTCGAGGAGATGGAGTTGGCCTTACTTAGGTCAAATTTTCAAGAAGATAGGGAGGCTACCATGGCAAGGTTCTTACATGGATTAAATCAAGAAATTCAAGATGTAGTGGAATTACAACACTATGTGGAGCTAGAAGATTTGGTCCAACAAGCTAACAAAGTGGAACAACAACTCAAGAGGAGAAAGTACAAATTTCGTTCTCCTCCTAAGTTGTCATCTTCAAGTTGGAAGGAAGATTCCAAGAAGGAGGGCAATTCATCTTCTAAGGAGGTTGTGTCTACATCTCAAGGGAACAAGCCATTGGAAACAAGTCCTAGAAGCCGTGATGTTAAGTGCTTCAAATGCCTAGGCCATGGACACATAGCATCTCAATGTCCCACAAAGAGAACCATGGTGACTATGAATGGTGAAGTTGTATCACAATCCGAGGCTTCAAGTAAGGAGGAAAATGAAGAAGAAGTGTTCATGCTGAATGGTGATTTACTTATGGTGAGGAGGCTTTTGGGGAATCAAGTGAAAGATCAGGAGGTGAGCCAAAGGGAGAATATCTTTCATTCTAGATGTCTAATTCAAGGGAAGGTATGTTCTCTAATCATTGATGGTGGAAGTTGTGCCAATGTTGTTAGCACTAGATTGGTGTCCAAACTAAATCTTATAATTAAGGCACATCCAAGACCCTATAGGCTTCAATGGTTGAATGAGAATGGAGAAATAATTGTGAACAAACAAGTGGAGGTCCTATTCTCAATTGGGAAGTATGAAGATTATGTCCTTTGTGATGTGGTGCCTATGGAGGCAAGCCATATGTTATTGGGAAGGCCTTGGCAATATGACAAGAAGGCCACCCATGATGGGTTCTCAAATAAGTTCACTTTCATGTATCAAGACCGAAAGGTCATACTTTCTCCTTTATCTCCAAAGCAAGTTTGTGAGGATCAAGTGAAAATGAGGGAAAAGAGAGAGCAAGAGAGAAAAGAAAATGAGAGTGAAAAAGATATTGAGAAAAAGAATGAAAAAGAAATTGAGAAAAAGATTGAAAAAGAGAGTAAAAAAAGATTGAAGAAAAAGGTGATCAAGAGAAAAATAGTGTGAAAAATAGTGAGAAAAATATTGTGGCAATTAGTGAAAAAAAGAGTTATTTGACAGTGGAAAGTAAAGAGGAGAAGGCTTTAATTTCAAGGCAGCCCCAAAGCTTAATTCATTACAAGAATTTTTATTTGGTTGCTAACACTTCTCACGATCTCTTTTTGTCTAGTGGTGTTGTAACTCTTATGCAGAAATTTGGAGATTTCATCCCAAGGGAAGTACACTATGTTTTGGAAACTTGCATGGATTCCAAAAAGATCAATGTGATTGTGAAGGACACCCTAGATACCCCAGAAAAGACTAATTATGGTGACGAAGACTTCAATTCGTGGTCGAATTCATTCAAAGAAGAGGGGGATGATGTGAGCCAAGGGGGGACAAGTCAACTTTTCCTCAAGGATGAAAAGAGCCCAATAAAGAGCTTGGTCCAAGAAGCAACACAAGGACTTGATGGGCCTATGATAAGGATTACAACCAAGAAAACCCAACAAGTCTCCATCCCAATAATGGCTCTTGTTTTGATAGAAGCAAGCCCAAGATCAAGACCAAATGGAGTAAAGCCCAAATTGTTAACTTACATTCTCCAATTGAAGGATCCATGACGGGGGGCGGGGGGGTTTCGAATTCATGAAGAAGAAGCTTGAGGAGTGGGGCGAATTCAAGAAGCCTAGTCCAAGTCTTTAATTGTTGTCTTTGTTAATTCAATAAGTATGGAATTATGTAAGTGGGGCCATTATTGCAAATGGAGGCAGCCCATCTTTCTTATTCTGCACATGTTAAATTAGTGTAGATTGAGTTTCCTTTTGATGTAAATTGTGGGGGTTACACTTTTTAATTTGAGAAGCAAAGTGTAACCACTCATAATCAAGTGTAGGTGGGTTGTTACCATCATTGTGGTGGCTGAGTAAAGATTAGGTGATTAAGTGGGTTTTTAGTGTCATAATTAGGTTATTCAAAGTGGGGGTTATGGTTTGTGTATGGCAACCAAAGGTTGGCTGCCTCTACTTGTATCACGCCTAAACACATTGGAATACTAACTTGGATGTTCATTGTGGATCAAATTCCATTTTGTGAGAGAATTGTTATCTTGGGTTCTTGGTTGAACCAAGCCTAGTTCTTATCAAGAATCCAATATTCTTGTGGCGAACATCATTGGCTTATCAAACAATCTTGTTTGTGGCGCCTATCATCATCTCTTCCTCATCCATCTTTGTTTATTTCTTCACTTTATTTTGGTTACAAAGGTGTTTACAATATTATCTTGATTGTGTTGCGCCATATTTGTTTATGAATTCAACCAAAAAGATCATGTTAAGGCAACCCTCCATTTGGTTGTCAGCAGGAAGACTTGCCACGAATACTCTCACAAGAAGAGCCCCTAGGTGATGGGTCCACGACATCTCCGCCCTCATCAGGAGAGTCGGAATTATCAAAATCCGGGTCGTCATCAAGCACATACTCCGGCACCTCATCAAGATCATTGTCGTGATCCAAGACATGGTACACGGGCTCATCCTCCAGGTACTCCTCCGGGTCCTCCTCAATCGGTGAAGCCGGCTCGACTCCAGGTAATGGTACCCCTAGAGGTGGGTGCCTATGTAGCTGTCCATTCATCTGTAGCACGTGTAAGTAGTACCAAGGTGGTGGGAGAGCAATCCTACTCGTCTCGACTGTCTGAACTCTGCGATATGGTTCGCCTCGGCATTCTTCTCCAGCATGGTTATCGGTCCATGATAGGTAGCCAATGTAGATCCAGGGTGAATCTGCCACGCCCCCGCGTTCCTCGCATCGTCGAAGATCTCAGTCTTCGATTCTGATGGTACCAATGGGATGTTCGGATCCATCTAACTCATAGATAAACAGCGATGCCGAAAAGCAAACAGAAATAACAAGAAGATATGCAAGAGTGAGATACCAATATATGGATAGATTACAATAACCACATGCATGATACATGCATCACATCAACATATTAACATTTACCAAAGTGACTAATAGCCCCTGCTTGGACATCACCGAAGTGACTAATAGCCCCTGCTTGGGCATCACCAAAGTGACTAACCTGTAAGGCACGTCTGCCTAAATGCATGAAGAAAAACATTCGTTCAAGAGGTTTTCTTTGTGTTTAATCTCATTCGTTGTCGAAGCTCCAAGCTAGCGACCATTCATAAATTTTCATCACTTGAAATTACTCAACATCAACACAGGACACGTAGTCCGAGTGCTCAATCACAACACCTAAGACCGATGCCTCAGTCAATGTTTATGGTCATAGAAAAAGATTTACCATCTTATTTCAGCATGATTAGGACTCTTAGTCCACAACAACGAAATTAGGACACTTAGTCCATAATAACGAGATTAGGACTCTTAGCCCACAATGTCACACCCTTCTACCCCGCATGTTATAAGACATTTAATTTAAAAACAATTAAAGGAAAAACATACATTTTACTGAAAATAAATAAAACATCTGTCCATGGGTAGAAAAGTCCCACATGAACCAGTTACAACGCGGAAAATGAAATAAGTTTAAACAGTAAAAACATCACAAACCAATAACCCAACCCCGATATCACAACTCAGAGCTGGTATAACCGTTCCAGAACATATCCTCGGAAATACAATCGAAATAAACTAACATAACATAAACTAGCCCTAACTATGAGTGGCGGCTCCTCAGAGTCACCCCTCTCCGAGCTGCTCGTCATCCTCTGCAAGGTGCCAATCAAGCCAAACACAAACAAACAAACAGATATAGGGAGTAAGAATCATATAAACATAATAGCAAGGAAGTCGGAAGTAAAGTAAACAACAAGCATAACAACATCTCATCAACATCAACATCATCATCATCATATGCTATGCAGTGCAATGCAGTCCTACTCCGCTAAACTAACAATGCATGTGGATCCACTAAACTCGGGATGGACGACTTTGGAGTTAAATATCCACATTGAGAATTTACTCAACGTTGGAGAATCTACTCCTTGGATAGCCAACGCATCAAACCAACGAATGCCTTGTCACAGGGGCGCTAGGAGAATCTACTCTAACCGTGGATGGCCAGATCGCCGTATTCTAGGACGACCTCCCCTATGTCGAACATCCCTAAACAACATCTCCGATGCAATGCGTATGCAACACAACAACAACGGCAACACCACCTCCATAACTCCAACGGAATCGACCGAGGATAACAGCGGAATCGACCGCAACAACTTGCCTCGCGGAATCTACCTGAGGACTTAAGCGGAATCAACCGCAGTACTGATAATCCGCTGGCTTATCATGTTAGCTAATATTTTAGAGTGGATTTCATCAATTAAATTTTGTTGAATGCTTGATTTAACCCAAATTAGACTTTGTTTTCCTATTTTAGTTATTCTAGAGTCAATGTGTGCATTTAATTGATTTTAATTAGAATTTAATTGATTTTCTGAAGATTTTCTTATTTTTATTTTTTGGAAAGGACAAAGAAGAAGGATTGCAATTAAATTGAAGATTTCCAAGTAAATTGCGAGGGCCCACACGATGGATTTAAATCCAAATCAATTTGGATGTGGATTATTATGATTAAAAGATAATTCAATTGGCATTGAGATAAAAGATTGGATCCAAATCAAATTTGGATTTAGATAATAATTGCCTCTCACAACAATAAAGGATATGATAAGATTTGGCAATTGAATTGCTCCAGCAAATCACGTGAAGCAAATCTGCAAGGGCCCACACAATTGAAATTGAGATTGAAATTGCAATTTGAATGAAAAATAAAAGCAAAACATGAATTGCTTATCTATAAACATATCTGTTAAGATATTGTTGTTATCTTAATTTGTGGGTGTGATACTGTAACAAATATTTAGTAGAGATTTGATTTGGAAATTAAAAGAGGAAGTTGTGATATATATAAAGAAGACTAGCACAGTAGGAGAGGAGGAGGAGCGCAGGGTGTGCAGGCTGAACAGGAGCGCACGTGTAGCGCCACAACGAGATAGCTACTGGGAATTTTCAATGGAGTTTTCTTTTCTTCTTCTTGTTATTTCTTTTATGACTGAGTAGTTGTTTTGTTTCTAGGATTGGGCAATGCCCTTTGACACTATTATGATGAATATTTGATTTTTCCCTTTTGTTAATATTTTACTCATTGATTTGATTCTTATTGTGCTACATCCATGTAAATTGATTGATCACCTTTTTGCATGTCTCAGATATTCTAAGGATGAACTTAGCGGTGAACTTAGGTATCGGATCTATAGGAATTAAACTTAGGACTTAAATCACGAGAGTTAGAAGCGGTCCTTTGAGGGCTCATTGAATTGTCACAAAGCTTAAAGGGTTCAATTTAAACACAATTACCACGAGAGTAGGGGTTGGTTTAATTGGGCACGGTTCTTGTATCTCGATAGGGAACATTAACTTATTTAGGATAAATTCACCTTCAATTTAGTTAGATATTAACAAAGGTAAAGTCAAGTAGGATTCATAATTGGTCGTTGTGGTAGTCCCGATCCTGGAAGCTCTCTTCTCATATTTAAAAACAAAAAAATTATTTTATTTTGATTTCTTTTATTGTTTCTTTTATTTTCTTGAAATCTCTTCATACCTATTTCTCAGTTTAAAATAGTTGTTTAATTTGTGAAGTGGTACTTGGTTTTCCAATCCCTGAGTTCGATTCCATAACTCCAATGGAATCGACCGAGGATAACAGCGGAATCGACAGCAACAACTTGCCTCGTGGAATCTACCTGAGGACTTAAGCGGAATCAACCGCAGTACCTGGGGCAAACTCTCGGCCACCAAGGTACAACAACAACACCTTAAACCCAAACCACGGTGGCCAAAAAGCACCAAGGCATAACTCATCAGCTTGCGATACCCAATGGGTAGCGACTTATCAAACTCAACACCTCACCATCTCATCATCTTAACATCTTTAGTAGACATTAGCCAAATTGTCTAATCAACTTATCGTTATTGGGGAATGGGGTCTGAAACCCCTTTAATTCCTTTAATTTGGTTCTGTCCAGTAGGGTTGAGCACGGTCGCACGGTCGTGCTTAAACATGTGAGGGGCGTGCTGTCCTTTAAGTGAAGCACGGTAATGCTTCTTATTGAGCACGGTCGTGCTCAGCAGCACGGTCGTGTTCTTTGTCCTGCAGGGCCTTGCTGAATAACGCAGCCATCTTCCCAGAATGCAACTGGGAGCGCGGTCGTGCTTCCTGTTCAGCACGGTCGTGCTTATCGCTCGACAGTGCTGGCAGGAACAGAGGCTGTAACTTAACCAATTTTGTTAGGGTTTTAGTCCCATTAATCCTAAAATCCATTAACACGATTTTCAAGGGTTAAAACCCAGTAACAACGTCATCATCATAATTATGGTATCAGCCATTCAACCAATAACATATGCCAAAGGCAGCCATCAAATATCAACATGTTCATTTAACCACGTAAAATTAAGAGTATAACATGACCATTGGCATATAACAGCAAACTAACAATCAAATCAGGTTTATCAACATAACTAACAAACTAAATATATCAACACATATTCATACAAATCAACCGGGGTATGGGGACCCCTTTACTTTACCCTAACCCTGAGCCTATGATTACACTACCCTTCTCCCCATACCTGGATTGAAGGTAGCTCCCTAACAGCGTCCTAAACAGCAACCGGTTCCTCCCCTTAAAGCGGCTTTCACTCAGACAAGCCTTCAAAAATGGAAACACAACATTATTAGTTTCCCAATCACAAAAATGAAAAGGAAACCAAAAGGGAAGAGGAAATCATTACCTATAGGCTCCCACAGACCAACCAGCATCTCAACCGGCTTCCAAAACTCTACTATAGCACTGGGAGAAGAGGAAACAAGGAAAAGATGAGTTCTGGCCGTAACAAGGTAGCAGCAGCCGTCACAAATAGGGTTACGATGTTAACCCTCGATTCTGCTCATGTATATAAAACTCGGACCTGAGCACGGTCGTGCTCCCCCTTGAGCACGGTCGTGCTCGACTTAGCGTCACGAGACGTGGTTAGTACTTTGAGCACGGGGGTGCTCACTGTTGAGCACGGTCGTGCTCAACTTAAAATCAGATACACGCTCCTGACTTTAAGCACGGGCGTGCTGGTTAATGAGCACGGGCGTGCTCATGTACCAGAAAGGGACTTTTAGCCAAAAATCCCACTAAGCCCTCAACCGATAAATCTGACTTAAAAACCAGCTTAATAAAATTAATTCTGAAAAACAGGGTGTTACAATTTCACCCCCCCTTATAAAAATTTCGTCCTCGAAATTTACATGTACCTCAAGGGAAAAGATGCGGGCACGTCTCCATCATCTTGCTCTCCAGCTCCCAGGTAGCACTTTCCTCAGTTGCCCCACTCCAAACCACTTTGACCGAAGGAATCTCCTTGCCTCTTAGCTGCTTCACCCTCCTATCTTCGACTCGAAGAGGTAACACCTCAAACGTCAAGTTCTCTTGCAACTGTATAGCGTCGGGTACTATCACGTGACTAGGGTCATGAATGTACTTCTTGAGTTGAGACACATGAAAAACATTGTGGAGATTTGACAAGAACGGGGGTAAGGCTATTTGATAGGCGACTTCGCTGACTCTTTTAAGGATTTGGTAAGGACCAATGAACCTCGGAGTAAGTTTCCTCGCCTTCATCACTCTACAAACCCCAGTCATCGCGGTAACTCTCAAGAATACATGATCGCCTTCCTGGAATTCGAGCGCCTTCCTCCTTTTACCATGATAGCTCTTCTGCCTACTCTGCACAACTCTCATCTTTTCCTAAACCAACCTGATCTTTTCTATTGTTTCCTGGACTATCTCTAGCCCTAGCACCACACTATCACTAGGTTCACTCCAACACAAGGGTGTCCTACATCTCCTCCCATACAGAGCCTCATAAGGTGCCATCCCAATGCTGGAATGGAAACCGTTGTTGTAGGTGAACTCTATCGGGGGCAAAAACTTGTCCCAACTTCCTGACTGTTCTAACACACAAGCCCTCAATAAGTCCTCTAAGGACTGGAAAGTCCGCTCAGACTGCCCATCAGTCTATGGGTGGTAAGCTGAACTAAGCCTAAGCTTTGTCCCTAAAGCACTCTGCAAACTCTCCCAAAACCTGGAGGTAAACCTCGGGTCTCTATCTGAAACTATGCTAGAGGGTACACCATGGAGCCTAACTATCTTTTTGATGTACAGCTTAGCCAACTTTTCTAAAGGATACTCCATGTTCATCGAAATGAAATGGGCATACTTAGTCAGTCTATCCACAACAACCCATATAGCCTCAAAACCAGCTGGAGTCCTAGAGAGTCCAGACACAAAATCCATGGAGATGCTATCCCATTTCCATTCTGGGATACTTAAAGGTTGCAACTTACCCGAAGGCCTTTGATGCTCTATCTTAGCCTTCTGACAAACTAGGCACACATAAACAAACTCAGCTACATCTTTTTTCATCCTAGGCCACCAAAACATCCTATTAAGGTCCTGATACATCTTAGTGGCACCTGGGTGCACACTTAACCCACTCCTATATTCTTCTTCAAGGATCAACTTTCTAAGCTCAGGAACATCAGGTATGCATACTCTATCCTTAAACCTCAAGATGCCATCACTTCCATCCTTGAAACTTAGGTCTTTACCCTGAGCGAGCAACTCTCGCTGGTCTAAGAGAAACTTATCTATCTTTTGACCCTCTCTAATCTGATCCATCAGATTGTTGGTAACCTTCAACGTACCAAGCCTAATACTCTTAGGGGTAAACTCACAAGCTAGACTAAGGTCTCTAAATTCCTCAATCAGCTCCATCTCCTTGACCATCAAAGCGGAGACATGTAAGGTTTTCCTACTCAAGGCATCGGTCACCACATTGGCCTTTCCTGGATGATAGGTCAGCTCGAAGTCATAGACCTTTAAGAACTCCATCCACCTATGCTACCTCATATTCAACTCCTTTTGATCAAAGAGGTACTTCAAACTCTTATGATCACTAAAAACCTCAAACCTCGCTCCATACAAGTAATGCCTCCAAATCTTTAAGGCAAATACCACAGCTCCTAGCCCTAGGTCATGGGTAGGGTAGTTCTTCTCATGGGTTTTTAACTGCCTAGAAGCGTAAGCAACTACCTTACCATTCTGCATCAGCACACCACCTAACCCTTGCTTAGAAGCATTGCAGTAAACTACGAAGGGTTCACTAGGATCTGGCAAAACTAACACTGGTGCTGATGTCAACCTATTCTTAAGGGTTTGGAAACTCTCTTCACACTTAGAGTTCCACACAAACAACTGTCCCTTCTTGGCGAGACGGGTTAAGGGAAAAGCTATCTTAGAAAAACCTTCTATAAACCGCCTATAGTACCCGGCTAACCCCAAGAAACTCCTAATCTCAGTTACAAACTTTGGCGTTTCCCACTGGAGCATCGTCTCTACCTTCGCTGGGTCCACTGCTATGCCACCCTTAGAGATTACATGTCCTAAGAAGCTCACTTCCTCTAACCAGAACTCACACTTAGACAACTTAGCATACAACTGATTCTCCTTAAAGGTCTGCAAGACAACCCTCAGGTGTTCCTCATGTTCCTCCTTGCTCTTGGAGTACACTAAGATGTCATCTATAAACACCACCACAAACTTATCCAAGTAAGGGTGAAATGTCTTGTTCATGTAGTCCATGAAGACCGCAGGAGCATTGGTCACACCAATGGGCATAACCAAGTACTAATAGTGACCATATCGCGTCCTAAACGCTATCTTCGGGATGTCCTCAGACTTAACCCGAAGCTGATGGTACCCTGACCTCAAATCTATCTTTGAAAAGATGCAAGCGCCCATCAACTGGTCCATAAGATCATCGATCCTAAGGAGGGGATACCGATTCTTTATGGTCACCTTGTTGAGCTGCCGGAAGTCGACACACAACCTTATATACCATTTTTTTTTTCACCAACAACACGGGTGCTCCCCACAGAGACACACTCGGCCTAATGAACTGCTTCTTCATCAGGTCCTCCAACTGTTCCTTCAACTTAGCTAGCTCTAGAGGAGACATTCTATAGGGTGCTATGGAGATTAGCCCAGTGCCAGGCACTAAATCTATAGTAAACTCAACATCTCTCTCTGGGGGTAAGTTATAAACATCCCCCGGGAACACTTCAGGAAATTCCCGCACAATAGGCATGCTGGCGACATCAGGAGGGCTGCTCTCTACTTCCAGGGAAGCTAACATCATGTACACTTGGGCTTCGTCTCTCATCGAAGCTTGAACTTGGCTGGCAGAGAGAAGGTCCGGATTCTTAGACTCCTTTGGAGTTCCAAAAATCAAGGTTTTATCAAAACAATTCAGAAGGACATTGTTGGAAGATAACCAGTCCATACCCAGAATAATGTCCAGGTCTTTCAAAGGTAAGCATACAAGATCAACAATGAAGGTTTTATCATTTATGACTATATGACAGTTCTTGCATGCATATGAAGTGGAAACAGGTTTATTTGTGGGTGTAGAAACCAACAAATCATACTTAAGGAAAGCAACAGGCAATTTAAGACTCATGACCCTATCATGCGAAATAAACGAGTGAGTAGCACAAGAATCATACAATACAGTTAATTGAGTTCCATCAATAAAACATGTACCTTGGATCAAGTCATCAGATTCGGAGGCTTCAGCTCCACTAAGAGTAAAGACTCTTCAAGTAGTCTTCAGTCGGTTGGCCTGGAACTTCTGATTCTTGTCGGCACTGGGAGGCTCGGTCTTAGCTCCATCACACTCGCGGCTGATGTGTCCTGGCTTGCCACATTTGAAACAGATAACTTGTGTTTCCTTGCACTGGGACGAATAATGGTCCGGTGCTCCACACTTACCACACCTCATAGCTCTAGGGGCATCAGAAAACCCACCCCTGAAGCTATTCTGCTGAAACTATGGCTTCCTGCCACTTTGCTTGAAATCTCTGCCCGTCGGAGCATACCTTTGCTTACCCTTGTCCCTCTGATCAGTCCTCTTGCCACTCTGACTATCCGATCCTCTAGAACTGGCAACTCTGAACTAACTAGCATCTTCGTAAATCTGACACTTGTTGACCAGAATCGGAAAAACTCTGATCTCCTGATAACTGATGGCCTGTTTGATCTCAGGCCGGAGTCCCGCTTCAAACTTCACACATTTGGAGCGATCGTCTGTCTCATGTTGGTAAGGAGTGTAGTACCTAGCCAGCTCCTCAAACTTGGCCGCATAATCACCAACTGATAGCGACCCCCGCCTTAAGGACAAGAACTCCATCTCTTTCTTTTCCCTGATATCTGCCGGAAAGTACTTCTCTAGGAACCTCTGCCTGAACACAGCCCATGTAACCGCTGTGCCCTCAGCCTGTATCCTCTGTCTGCAGTAATCCCACCAATGCTCCGCCTCCTCAGTCAACATGAAGGTGGCTAAGATGAGCTTCTGCTGATCGTTACAGTCCATCTCATGGAAGATCTTCTCTGTCTCCCTCAGCCACAACAGTGCTCCCTCTGGGTCGGACGCTCCCTTGAGCGACTGAGGGTTGTTCCTCTGGAACTTATCCAGTCCCTGGAACTCAGCTGGCCCACCATTATTGTTGGGGTTGGCCTGTCCAATAGCATTGGCTAGGAGTGCCAATGCGTTAGCAATTGCCTGATCGTTACGCCCTCTATCGGCCATTAGTTCCTGTACATGGCCAAAAACAACTTTTAGTACAGAACTTAAGCGGGTAAAAACGATAGGCAACTAACTTAAACATCATTATCTATAATAAGTATAGATAATCCAAACAAGAGCCACACAACAGACTCACAACAGACTCATACCACGTCCGGACAGGGCCGAACTGCTCTAATACCACTAAATGTGACACCCTTCTACCCCGCACGTTATAAGACATTTAATTTAAAAACAATTAAAGGAAAAACATACATTTTACTGAAAATAAATAAAACATCTGTCCATGGGTAGAAAAGTCCCACATGAACCAGTTACAATACGGAAAATGAAATAAGTTTAAACAGTAAAAACATCACAAACCAATAACCCAACCCCGATGTCACAACTCAGAGCTGGTATAACCGTTCCGGAACATATCCTCGGAAATACAATCGAAATAAACTAATATAACATAAACTAGCCCTAACTATAAGTGGCGGCTCCTCAGAATACTCCTCTCCGGGCTGCTCGTCATCCTCTGCAAGGTGCCAATCAGGCCAAACACAAACAAACAAACAGATATAGGGAGTAAGAATCATGTAAACATAATAGCAAGGAAGTAGGAAGTAAAGTAAACAACAAGCATAGCAACATCTCATCAACATCAACATCATCATCATATGCTATGCGTGCAATGCAGTCCTACTCCGCTAAACTAACAATGCATGTGGATCCACTAAACTCGGGATGGACGACTTCGGAGTTAAATATCCACATTGAGAATCTACTCAACGTCGGAGAATCTACTCCTTGGATAGCCAACGCATCAAACCAACGAATGCCTCGTCACGGGGGCGCTAGGAGAATCTATTCCAACAGTGGATGGCCAGATCGCCGTACTCTAGGACGACCTCTCCTATGTCGAACATCCCTAAACAACATCCTCGATGCAATGTGTATGCAACACAACAACAACGGCAACACCACCTCCATAACTCCAACGGAATCGACCAAGGATAACAGTGAAATCAACCGCAATAACCTGCCTCGCGGAATCTACCTGAGGACTTAAGCGGAATCAACCGCAGTACCTGGGGCAAACTCTCGGCCACCAAGGTACAACAACACCTTAAACCCAAACCGCGGGGTCAAGGCTTCCTTGGCCAAAAAGCACCAAGGCATAACTCATCAGCTTGCGATACCCAATGGGTATCGACTTATCAAACTCAACACCTCACCATCTCATCATCTTAATATCTTTAGTAGACATTAGCCGAATTGTCTAATCAACTTATCGATATTGGGGAATGGGGTCTGAAACCCCTTTAATTCCTTTAATTTGGTTCTGTCCAGACCGTGCTCAACCTTTAGCACGGTCGTGCTTAAACACGTGAGGGGCGTGTTGCCCTTTAAGTGAAGCACGATCATGCTTCTTATTGAGCACGGTCGTGCTCTTTGTCTTGCACGGCCGTGCTGAACAGCGCGACCTCATCGGGCGACAATGCTGGCAGGAACAGAGGCTGAAACTTAACCAATTTTGTTAGGGTTTTAGTCCCATTAATCCTAAAATCCATTAACATGATTTTCAAGGGTTAAAACCCAGTAACAACGTCATCATCATAATTATGGTGTCAACCATTCAACCAATAACATATGCCAAAAGCAACCATCAAATATCAACATGTTCATTTAACCACGTAACATTAAGAGTATAACATCACCATAGGCATATAACAGCAAACTAACAATCAAATCAGGTTTATCAACATAACCAACAAACTAAATATATCAACACATATTCATACAAATCAACCGGGGTATGGGGACCCCTTTACTTTACCCTAACCCCGAGCCTATGATTACACTACCCTTCTCCCCATACCTGGATTGAAGGCAGCTCCCTAACAGCATCCTAAACAGCAACCGGTTCCTCCCCTTAAAGCGGCTTTCACTCAGACAAGCCTTAAACAATGGAAACACAACATTATTAGTTTCCCAATCAGAAAAACGAAAAGGAAACCAAAAGGGAAGAGGAAACCATTACCTATAGACTGCCACAGACCAACCAGCGTCTCAACCGGCTTCCAAAACTCCACTATATCACTGGGAGAAGAGGAAACAAGGAAAAGATGAGTTTTGGCCGTAACAAGGTAGCAACAGCCATCACAAATAGGGTTATGACGTTAACCCTCGATTCTGCTCATGTATATAAAACTCGGACCTGAGCACGGTCGTGCTCCCCCTTGAGCACGGTCGTGCTCGACTTAGCGTCACGAGACGCGGTCAGCACTTTGAGCACGGGCGTGCTCATTGTTGAGCACGATCGTGCTCAACTTAAAATCAGAAACATGCTCCTGACTTTAAGCTCGGGCGTGCTAGTTAATGAGTACGAGCGTGCTAATGTACCAGAAAGGGACTTTTAGCCAAAACTCCCACTAAGCCCTCAACCGATAAATCCAACTTAAAAACCAGCTTAATAAAATTAATTCCGAAAAACAGGGTGTTACACACAACATCATGATTAGAACTCTCGGTCCAAAATACTTAACACGGATCAAAGATCAATGTGCACAGTACAGAATACTAAAAGCGACGTCTCGCGAACTAGATTCGTTTTCACCTGTTCTTACTTTCCGTTCAGTGAAAATCAAATACCAAAATAAAACCTCGATAACCCATCCAAGTTACCGCAATATTTTTGAAAGTATTTCTTTACAGGAAATCTTTTCATTGGAAAAATCATTTGTAAACTATTATAAAAAATCCATTTTCTCTTGAAATCTTTTTCTTAGAATCATCGCTATTTAAGGTCAAATATTTTTCCAAAGGCTTTTCCCTCCGTAAAACACATATTTTCTAAATGATTTTCTCTTGCACAAAAACTTAGTTCATAAGAAAATAATTTCCTTTAACTTGAAGTTATTTAACACAAGTTCCAAAGTTTTATCCTTTCGGAATAAACACAAGTAAGATCACTTGCTTTCCAAACCACATATTTTACTAAAGAACATTTTGAAATGAACACCATTACTTTCAAAGTTCTCTTTGAAGCTTATTTAGGTTTTTAATCATATGATTAGTTGAGTACCGACTAACGTCAGGTTTTTCAGACATCAATCAATATCATCATAATCTCAGTCAACAATATAACAATTAATAATAGTTCATAACTATATGATTCACAACACTTTAAATCAAGTAAGGATCAACTTCAAACAGTTATCACAACAGTTTAAGTATACAAATCATTCAAACTTTGATTTAATATAATAATAATATTCAAATAAATCGAGTAAACCACATACACACATGCACATAGCTAATGAATATCCCTCAGGCTGTCCCCTCTTACCTTTTGTGAAGGTAATGGTACGTGATGCTTGAGGAAGTGTACTATGAATGTCCTCGTCTACTCCGCGACGAAAATCTAAGTTTATGAATACAAAACAATAAGTTAAAAGCTAACCAAGAACACTAAACCAAGAAGGTATAGGTTCGGCCATGGCATGAAATAGGGTTAGAGGTTTTCAAACAAGAATACAACTCATGGATTAATGATCCTTAAGTGTTAGGAGTTCATAACCAAGGTTCACTTTACAAAGATAGAACAAAATCCCACTAAATCCATGCTTAGGGTTCGGCCTCTTTAGTATAAGTAGGCTAGAAATTTCCAACCCTTCTAAGCTCTTAGATTTAGTGTTAAAAGATATCAAGAAGTCTAAATTCATGATCATATTGAAAAAAGAAACGAAACATCGTAGGTTCACAACCACTATAGGTTCGGCCATCATAGGATAAATAGGCTAGACATCTTTAAACTTTCTAATCTCTTAGACTTAGCATCCAAATGTGTTAAGGAGCTCAAGTCAATGATCATATTGGAAAATGAAAACAAAACATCCTAGGTCCACAACCATCATAGGTTCGGCCATCATGGGATGAATAGGCTAGAAATCTTTAAACTTTCTAATCTCTTAGACTTAGCATCCAAATGTATTTAAGGAGCTCAAGTCCATGATTATATTGGAAAATGAAAACAAAATATCCTAGGTCCACAACCATCATAGGTTCGGCCATCATGGGATGAATAGGCTAGAAATCTTTAAAGTTTCCAATCTCTTAGACTTAGCATCCAAATGTATTAAGGAGCTCAAGTCCATGATCATATTGGAAAATGAAAACAAAACATCCTAGGTCCACAACCATCATAGGTTCGGCCATCATAAGATGAATAGGCTAGAAATCTTTAAACTTTCCAATCTCTTATGTAACACCCTTCTCGGGCGCTACATTGTCTGTGACATTTCTATTGTTTTTAAGACCGAGTAAAGCGAAAAATAATTATTTTGCCAAAAATACTGGTTTTTTTTTCCTCTTTAACAAATAATACCATACATACTCTTTAACATATAACATCAACTTATGCATCAATATTACCTAAACCAAGATCCAAGTACCATCAGTCATACATATTCAGAAAGAAGGCGGAAATACCAACGCTAGTAAATAACAACAGACTGGAATATGTTTATAATAATAATATCTTTAGAGACATAGCTCTACAAAGTATAACATAGACACGAGACTGGCTAGACACAAAATACTGACAAAAGTCCATTATACTAAAGCCCTTGAGACTGTGTCCATGCCTCCAAGTACGCTCAAACTGTAGCAGGATGTGATGGAGAAACAGTGTTGTCATCATATTTGTTCAACGCAAGAGAGAAAACAACAAACCAGAAAATACAGAAATGAGGTGAGATTTCCGTTCTCTTACACTTAACGCAGACATGCAGTGGTACGACACACAGGTACGTACAAATATCAACAAATAGTTATATCATCCATCACAACAGAAATAATAATATTTCACAACAACATAATCACAGGGCACCGTTTTCCCTAGATAGAAGACATCTAAGACTCGAGGAATGACCTCTGATTCCCTATACCATGGTTTTAACAAACAGTCGAAGAGAGTGGTTAGGAGGATTGTTCCGGATTACGCCAGCCTTGAGCAATAAAATGCCTCAACAGTCATCATGGTGCACATAGGCTTTTTTCGGGAACATCCTGCACTACCAGAAAATACATAGTGTCTAGTAGAGTATGTCGGTGTATTGCAAGATCACCATGCCACAGAAGAGCAACCAACTGGGCCTATATGAGTATTTCATACCCCGACACCCCCAAGCATCAATAGATCGTCGCTACGAAATTCGCACCCGCATTAAAGTGTTAGCTCGATCTCCTAGGCACAACAGCCTTACAGAACATAGTTTCACTATGTGTTTAGGCAAACTTTGCTAGAAATGCATTCTTCTCGTCCATCCAATGGATGACATCGTGATTCCTTCGGAATTCTTTCATTGTACTATAACAGATGCTAGACGTCCTTAAGTCCGAATCACCGGTACTTAATCATCAAGCTAAAGTTCTCAAGTAACCTTTCATCTTTGTGCAAAGTTTTCTTAAAATACTTGTTTACAAATCCTAGCACATTATGAGATTGGAACATAGGTCCAATTATTTATTTCTCTGTACTTTTCTAGTTGAGCCTTTTTCTTTTGCTTCCAATAAAACAAATCATTCTGAGTCCATTAAATTTTATGGAATATGGATAATAAATTATCCATACTTTATGACATAAGGTCGTGTTCCACCTCACGTCATAAATTATTACATTCGTATTTTCACTAAGTCATTCTTGACTTAGGTTTTTAGATTTTACAGTAAAATCTCGTCTTTGAAGACAAAAATCCTTTTGGCTTAAAACCAAAACCTTTAGATAAAACCAAATCCATTTTCAAGAGTAATTTCCCTCAAAGATACTTAGATATCAATTTCTCCAAAGCATTTTCTCGAAAATCCTTAAAAACGTTTAACGACGGTTTCACCGCTTTTTACTGAATTTAGGCCCAAAAGTCCTACTTTTGAAGATATGGTTCTTCACCTCAAATATATTATTCTCCTAGGTTCTATTACTTTTATGAAAATGTTGAAATTCTAATTTCCATCAAAACTTCCCTTTATACAAAATTCCTTAGAATTTGACCGAACGTCATTTATTTTGTAAATCGCGTAAATCCTTTTTCAACGATTTTAGTCATTTTACACTCTAGTAGTCCAAAACTCATTTTGGAGTTTTAGAACAGATTTATATGCATGAAAAAAAGTTTCTAACTGTCCAATTACATTTATTTTCGAAAATTGCATTTTAGTCCCTAAACTTTCATTAATTACAAAAAGGTCCTTATTCACTTAAAACCTTATAACTTTTTATTTATAACTTCAAATCACACCAAACCAACTTCTTTAGAAACATTTTTCAGTTGCCCTCAAATTTTCAGATATTTCGTTTCTGCCCCAAATAATTTTCAGTAATTGCAAAAAGGTCCCTTTTCACCAAAAAGCTTATAACTTTTTATGTATTAATCCATTTAACACCAAACCAATTTCTATGGTTTTGGCTCATCAAGGAATAAAAACTTAACATAAAAGTACATGAATTTCAGTGCAGCCACTGAAATTGTCAGAAATTGCAATTTAGTCCCTAAGGACTCATAAAATCATAACTTTTAATATACACATCCAAATCAATCCAAACCAATTTCTATATTCTTATGTGATCATGAAATCCTCATAAAAATTATTCAAACAATTTAAAACATCATGGAACCCATATAACCATTCAAGGCAGAATGGCCTAGATTATTCATGTTAGGCAATTTTTCATGTTAAATCAACTGAACAACCATCAAGCATCCAATTAGAAATCATTGAACCAAAATCAACATATATCAAAATCAAGCATCAACCAAAACCTCCAAGAGGTTCACACACACAAATCAATAATTTCCACAATTTAAATAGTTATAGTTTACAAGACTTTATACACTAATAAACCACCACATATCTACCCTAAGGTAGGATGATGGTAATCTCCCCCATACCTTTGATGATCACTTGAACTCAAACAAGAAGGGGGATGATGTTAACCTAGAGCTCAAGGTTTTGCACAACCAAAACCTAGCCATGAACAATCAACAAAACAACAAGTTAAAAATGAAGAAAAACTACCAAACCCATTTTGAGCATGGTTCGGCCTTGTCAAGGAAAATAGGCTAGAGATCTCTAAATTTTTCAAGCTCTTAGATGATGAAAATAGAAGTCATGTGAAGATCATAGAAATTGGAATCACATTAAAAGGATTTTTCTATGATTTTATAGAGATTTTTGAAGTTCTAGATCTAGAAACTGAAATTTGTAAAAACTTGAGATATGAATAAAATTTGAGAAAGGAAAGGAAGGTATGATCATGGATTAGAAGACTATACCTTTGGAATTTGAAGAAATGATCAAAATCTACTACTTCCTTTGAAAATCAAGTGTAAGTAACTTAGGAGTTTTTGTGTGAAAGATGAAGAACTTGAGCCAAATGGAGAAAATGAATGATCAAAGGTGCCTTATGGTGTTGGGGCCGTGGGTTTCTAGGGAGAAATGGGTAAAATTGCATGATGGCAAACTTGTAGTTTCCATGTGAAACTAGGGGCAAAATGGTCCTTTCTATGCAAAATATCCTAAGCCATTATGGCCATTATGATTCGGATAGGATCGTCATAAATGTTCATCATCTCAGTAACATCAGTCATCTCAGCTCCGTTGCTGACCCTTTTAGTTCATCTGACTCAGATTTCCTAGAGACATTTCAACGTTTTCGCCCACAACAAATATAATATTTTATTTTTACGCTAAAATTTTCAAAACTTTCAATATCGTAGCAAATATGATAAAAATATTTTTCATCTCGTTCACGAATTAAAATTAGGTTTTCTGAGCAATAAAATCTTTCTGTTAGTGAAAACACAGACCGTGTTTCGTCTGAGTTTTAAACCTAAATTTTTACCGTAAGCTTCTACCATAAGGTAGAGTATAATTATGATTTTATTTTATTAGAAATTATTTTCTAGATCTAATATAAAAATTACGAACAATTAAAATTCTACCGATAATTGAAAAACAGTAAAAACAGCAAAACGGTAAAAATCGTAAAAACAGGGTGTTACATCTTAGACTTAGCATCCAAATGTATTAAGGAGCTCAAGTCCATGATCATATTGGAAAATGAAAACAAAACTTCCTAAGCCACTAATACATAGTTTCAGCCATCCTTGAAAAAATAGGTTAGAGATGTTTGTTTGATACAAGCTCTTAGAATATGAAAGTAGAGATTAATACAAGTTCATAAAAATTGGTTTCAACTCAAACGGAGTTTCCTATGATTTTCTAAAGATTTTAGAAGTTAAAAGCTCAATAAGAATCACATAGTGTAAACTTATGAAATGAAGTAGAGAACTTGAAAAAGAAGAATATGAGAGTATTAACCTTGAAGCTAGAAAGAAAATGTATGAAGAACTTGGAGCTTGAAACTAAATAAAAATGGAAGCTTTAAGTGTTAAAAACAGGAAGTAAGAATGGAGAAGAAGAAGTAAAATGGAAGAGATGAAATGAAGTGGGTATTTATAGAGTGAGGGGGGTGAGTGGCATGAAGAGGGAGGAAGAGTGAGCTTGGAGAGCAAGTTTGGAGTTAAGGAGGTGTTTGGTTGGAAAAAGTGAAGAAAAATGGGTTTTTGATTAGAATATGATATAATTTGAAAAAGTGTAATGATGATACTTTTTGAGTGTGTCATAACCCTTGTCAATCACATCCCCTCATGTCACTTCACTCCTCTTGTGCTCCCTAATCTGCTCCATTTCGTATCCGGTTGCACTTCCGATCGTAGTTTTAGACGTTTTCGCCCGAATAAAATATTATATTTTATTTTCGAACATAAATTTTCAAAATAACCTAAGTTGAAGGATACATGATAAAAACACTAACCGTTTCGTTCACTGGTCAACATTAGGTTTTCTGCTCAGTAAAATTTTACTGTCAGTGAAAACGCAGACTGGCTTCCGTCTGAGTTTTCAACCAAAAATTTAACCGTGACTTTATACGGTAGGATAACACAAGAAAATGATTCTAGTCTATTAAAAATATCCTCTGGATTTTAATAAAAATAAACACATATAATTATGTATTTACTGATATTGAAAGACACTGAAATCGGGGCATTACAGTTACAACATATGCAGTTGTTTTCACCAGATTCATTTTACAAGATAAACTTTGATTGGAAACTTGAGAAATTTCGTGAAACTAGTCCTGAAATACAAAGGTGGATTGATGGCATTAGGAAGGAGAAATGATCACTGGCTTATGATGATGGGTCATCGATTTGGACACCTGACAACTAACTTGTCTGAATGTGTGAATAAAATTTTAAAGGGTGCTAGGAATTTGCCAATCACCGCTTTAGTTCTGGTCACCAATATTCTGACAAGCCAATGAAATTGCTCTTGAAACAACAAGAAGATGCATCTTCGCATCATGTCCGCCGATATGACACCTAGAATCTACGATTCAAGGTAGAAGAGGCTTTTAATCCGGTCACCGAGAAAGGGGGTCGCAGTAGGAGGGTCAACTTACAAACGAAATATTGTCAATGTGGAAGATTTCAGGCATTTCACTTGCCATGTTTACATGTGATTGCTGCATGTGCTGTCATGATGCTTGATTATGATAAATATGTTAATGATATATACAAATGACCCAGCATCATTAACGCTTACGTGTGGATATATGCCTTGACAAGTACTTTTGTTTTGATGATGAGCAAAAGGGAAATTACAAGTCCAAGGACCAACACGCAAATTCAACTAAAGGATCTAATTACAAAAAGCATGAAAAGGACCTAACTGCAAAAGAACATCAAAAGGACATGCAAGCAATCAAGATGGGTTAAGGGAAATTTTCTTACTTGTATTGCTTGTTCTAGAAAAGGATGTATATGGTAAGTAAAGCTCTCATAATTAAATTCGGTCACACACACACACACATAATTGAGCTTTAAAAGTAAAACTTAAATGGCTCTTAAATGAACTTAAATGAGCAATCAATTTCAGCCTTTAAGTTTTTCAAATTCAAATTTAATTCGAGGAATAATCGATTAGTATAATCGATTATCAAGCTCTTAAACATGCTTTAATGGGTCATTAAATATAGAGCTGTTATGATTTCGAAATTTGAATTTGAAATGCAATAATCGATTATGGTAATCGATTATGGTATTCTGAACACGTTTTATAAATCAACTTAAATGGCTATTAATGTGTTTAAATGAGTATTAATTATCTCTAGCCGTTAAGTTTGAATTCGAAATTATATAATCGATTATGATGTTTGAAAAATCGATTATGGCTTTTTAAAATGCAAGACAGAGAAAAGATAATCAATTAGTATAATCGATTATGCCTTATAAAGGTCAAATG
The DNA here is from genome assembly GCA_035048595.1 of Echinosophora koreensis. NCBI lineage: Eukaryota > Viridiplantae > Streptophyta > Magnoliopsida > Fabales > Fabaceae > Echinosophora > Echinosophora koreensis. The sequence goes on from JAPCYP010000136.1 coordinate 994,820, forward strand.
GATTTTATACAGAGAACAAGTAATCGATTATACTAATCGATTATACCCTGACTGTTTGAAGATGCGCCTTTTAAAATGAGTTAAAATAATCGATTATGACATTTAAATAATCGATTACTGCGCGATAAAAATGAGTTTTAAAATGGGCTTGACCTAATTTCCTAGAGCTAACCACTTCTTCTAAATAATCTTGTATTGTGCTTCAATTTGTTTTTATCTACACTATTAAGAGTGCTTTATCTTGGTAAGAGTCGGATTGACTCAAACCACCTTTTTGGTTACCAAACAAGAGAGGGTATATCTCTTGGGATATTTTTGAGGCTCTTACACAAGGGATTGTACGTCCTGTGATTTGTGTTAAGGGTTCTCTTCATTATAAAGGTTCTAGCTGTGCCTGTTTAAAAGCTAGGAATTTGAGACTCTGTCATTGGGGGATTGTATGTCTCTGGTCTGTGAGGAGTTCTCGTTATTGTAAAGGTTCTAGCTGTTCCTGTTTAAAAGCTAGGGATTGAGTGAAAATCCTTGGTGGTATTGCCTTGGGGACTGGACGTAGGCCACGCGGGTAGTCTGTGGCCGAACCAGGATATTTTGCTGTGTCAATCTTCTTATCCCTATCTCTTTTACTTTTGCTTTATCTTTTGCAAAAACGTTTTTACTTGCACGCGATACGTTTTAATCTGAAAAGAATTTTATATCCGCTGCTAATTCTGTTTAAAGTTTCAAAAGGTTTTTATTTATCGAAAAATTAATCATTTTTATTTAAAACTCAATTCACCCCCGTCTAGAGTAATGGTTGCCACGACCAACAAGTGGTATCAGAGCTTCGGCTCTGGTTAGTAGCTTGTTGAGCAAAATTGGCAAGTGTACCAAATCGCTGCAAGTAATAAAATCGGTAAGAACCGGATATCATCCACAGGGATTAATTACCAAGTACCAATTCACAAGTTAAACAACTATTTAGACTAAACTTTGGTATGAACAGAGCTCAAAATAAATAAAATAAAACAAAAGAGCAATAAAATATTTTTGGAATTTTGGTTGAGATAAAATAGAAATAAAAGCGCTAAGGATTTGATTTCATCCAATTATGAATCCGGATTCCTCATAGACAATGAATCCTGTGAATTACTGACACTCTAATTATCCTAATTCCAATTGGCATGTTGAAGGACAAATTCCCTTAATTAATTGAAGCCTAATTCCTTAGTGAATCAATTCTACCAGACCTCAACAATTACCCTAATTCCTTAGGTCTAATTA